>VMOF01000399.1:0-41320 GCA_011764245.1 Trialeurodes vaporariorum | reverse complement strand
GTTTTACTGACCATAACACCCTTTTGTTCAACTCGCTTTGCCGATGTTTGACCACCTTCGCCACTGCCGTCCAAAATAGCGTTACTGCATATTAGTCCATATATGAATTAACTGTTCTATCACTCTTCAAGACTTTAAAATCAAATATTTTTTGATGATGTCTTGCGAGTGCCCACACAGATTGTCTGATTAATTGTTAAAGAGCGTGCAACCTGGGCCGCGAGGTGGCGTATATTACGCTTTTCACCTGTAAAGTCAAGTGGTTATTTCTACTTTTCTTGACCCTGCGTCAAGAAAATTCAATTCAATTGATTCGTTCTATACTGACTCAGTGGGGGCGCATTGTAGGCAGTTTGACGCAGCTGGCAAGCAATAATTTGTAAACTTTAGTCGTTTGCTCTTTTTTTCGACAAAAAGCAGAAAAAATAGTAATTTTTAATCAAATTTTTATTTGAGCGCATTAAATTCACGCGCAAAGTATTCGACTTTTTGCCAATCAGTATATTCAACCTCTTTATTTGTATTCGTTTCTCCACCTGTTATTTTCATAATAAATTGGATCATAATACGATCTAACCATTTATATTGGGGATAACGTAGCGCTCCGGCAAATACATTAGTAATAGTTGGTTGCCACGGAATTTTAGCTAAAAATTTACGTACATAAACATTTGTTTCAGGTGTATCTTTGCCCTGTTTTCTGGCCGTTAAATTAACGCCAAAAAATGCACTTGGCATAGTATTCAACTCTTTTTGGTGATTTTGCGCAAAACTCAACACTGCAGGATTAAAATGACCATAACGGATTGAAGCACCGACTAATACTTTTTGGTAGACAGAAAGATTAAAATTTTTATCCATATTTAAATATCTAACATCACATTGCTTACCTTCTTTACGTAAATATTCAGTAATTTTAAGTATTATTTTTTTAGTCTGACCATTTTCACCAGAATAAAGTAGCAAATAGCTCATGTGTTACCTATAAAATTATATAAATGATTATTCCCGCCAAAAGGTTGGAGTGAAAAGAACAAGTAAAGTGAACACTTCCAATCGGCCAAATAACATAGTGACTATTAGGATCCATTTTCCCGTTGGATTCATGGTAGTAAAGTTTTCAGCTACCGAGCCTAATCCTGGCCCTAAATTATTCAGTGTTGCCGCAATTGCGGCAAAAGCAGAAAACTCATCTACACCGGTAGCAATTAACAATAATAAACTTATAATAAAAACCAATGCATAAGCAGAAAAAAAACCCCAAACAGCTTCAATAATACGTTCAGGTAATACCCTGGAGCCTAATTTTATCGTGTAAACAGCATTTGGATGTACTAACCGTTTTAACTCCCGTGAACCCTGCAAGAATAATAGTAAAATTCGAATAACTTTTAATCCACCTCCAGTTGATCCTGCACACCCACCGACAAAAGCAGCACAAAGTAACAATATCGGTAGAAAAAGCGGCCAATTTGCAAAACCATCGGTACTAAAACCGGCTGTTGTTGCGACAGAGACAACCTGAAAAAAGGCTTGATCAAATGTTTGTAATAGAGAGTCATAAACTGAATGATATAAAAGTACTAACGTACAAATGATTATCAAAACTATTTGAAAACCGATAAATACTCTAAATTCAGGATCACGCCAGTAAATTGTCAGACTACGACCAGATAATACGGCAAAATGAAAACCAAAATTACAGCCAGAAATCAGCAAAAAAATAGCAATAATGGTATTAATAGCAGGGCTATTAAAGTAGCCAATACTTTGGTCATGAGTAGAAAATCCACCAATAGCGATAGTAGAAAAACTATGGGAGATAGCATCAAAAACATCCATGCCAGCGCCCCATAATGCTATCGCGCAGACTGTAGTCAGCAAAACATAGATTAACCAAAGTGTCTTTGCCGTTTCTGCAATCCTTGGACGCATTTTATTGTCTTTAAGTGGCCCAGGCATTTCTGCCCGATAAAGCTGCATTCCACCTACGCCTAATAAAGGTAATATGGCTACCGCTAAAACAATAATTCCCATACCACCTAACCACTGTAGCATCTGTCGATAAAAGAGTATTGCTTTGGGTAAAGTGTCTAACCCAACCAATGTGGTTGCTCCAGTTGTTGTTAAACCGGAAAAAGATTCAAAAAAAGCATCGGTAACCGAAAGATGAGGCCGATCAGAAAAAATAAAAGGTAGTGCGCCAATACTACCTAACACGGTCCAAAAAAGGGCGACTATCAGAAAACCTTCTTTAGGTTTTAGATCATGTCGACTATTTCTATTTGGTATCCATAGTAACAATCCGATAATTAATGCCGCAATAAAAGTTTGGCTAAAAGCGCGCCCTACTCCATCTCGATAAATCAATGCCACTATGCCTGGAATAATCATAGTGACAGAAAATAAGATAACAAGTAGCCCAACAATTCGGGTTATTGCTCGAAAATGCATGAGTGGTTCCTTGAGAATCTAGTCATAACATTAAGATTTAGGGGTTAAATTTAATGCGCCTCTACTTAAATTACGTAATTTATCCGCAAACTTTTGTTCAACATTGATAGGTAGTGAAATTTCTAATATCACATTTTCACTATATTCTCGCGCTAGGATCTGCCCTGCTGATTGTTGTATTAATTTTTCAATCATTTTTATATGCGCATATTCACAATGTATTAAATAATATTTTTGTAGCACTTTTTGCTGGGTGTTTAAGAGGTTAAGTGCGTGTTGAACACTATTACCATAAGCTCTAACCAAGCCCCCAGTTCCCAATTTAATACCGCCAAAATAACGCACCACAACGACGGTAATTTCACCAATATGGCTAGCTAACAACTGAGTGATCATCGGCTTACCTGCCGTTCCTGTTGGCTCACCATCATAGGAAAAGCCTCATTTTTGGCAATCATCAGGCCTACCAGCAACATAAGCCCAACAATGGTGGCTAGCATCTGGGTATTTATGTTTGATAGTTTGGATAAAATTTTTTGCTTCAGCAATTCCGTCAGTATGTTCCAAATAAGTAATAAAACGGCTTTTTTTAATCTCTTCGGTAACAACAACCGACTCTGCGGGTATCAAATAAGCATTCATTATTTTAAATATAAATTACGTGTCATATTTTCAACTTTATTCTCATATATGATGATATTATCTTCGATACGAATACCACCATAGGGCATAAAGGACGCAATTTTAGACCAGTTAAAATATTTACTAAACGATCCTTCGCGCCAAGGAGCTAATAGTGTCTCGATGAAGTAGAGACCAGGTTCAATAGTTAATACCATACCAGGTTGTAAGATTCGAGTGCAACGTAAGAAAGGATAACATTCTGGTGCAGCCAAAGACGCTCCCGTTTCATCCTGCATCAATCCACCAACATCATGAACTTGTAATCCCAAAAGGTGGCCTAAGCCATGCGGGAAAGATGGTGTTGTAAGCCCTTTTTCTATCATTGTCTCTACACTGATATTACAAATAATGCCATGATCTAGCAATAAAGATGCAATATGTTGATGTATCTGTTGATGATATTCAGTATAGCGAATACCGGTTTTAATTGTATCGATCAATATCTGCTGTTTACTATCCAAGCCGTTAATCAAATTAGCAAATTCATCATTATTTTTAGCCGCATAAGTACGCGTAATATCTGCTGCATAACCGTGATATTCAGCGCCCGCATCAATTAAAAAACTATACATTTTCTTTGGTGGCTGATATTTCAATTTAGTGTATTGGAGTACTGAACAATTTTCATTGACTGCAATAATATTACTGTATGGCACGTCGATATCTCGCTGACCTGTAGCCTGCAAGTAACTAACATTAATATCAAATTCACTCGCTCCCTGATAGAAAGCCTCACTAGCGGCATGATGACCAGCTATTGCCATTTTCTGCGCTTGTTGTAAGCAACTCAATTCATAGTTTGTCTTATAAGCCCGATGAAAATGAAAATAATCTAATACCGATTTGCGATTAATATTAACCGCTGAAATACCTAATTCTTTAGCTAGATCAATATATTAACCAATATAACCAGTATGTTTTTTATCTAACTGAAATAACCATTTTTTAATATCATTAGCCTCCTTTAAATGGAACAACTCAAACTCTTTTAGCCAAAAGCTGTCCGGTAGAGGATCAATACTATGCCAATAATCAATTGGAAAATAAAACCACAGTTTAGGTTTGCTAACTCCATCAACTAATAACCAACAATGGGCAACTTGAGTAATAGGTAGCCAAGCTTTGAAATGTGGATTAGCTTTGAATGGATAATGGTAGTCATCAAGAAAAACGCTTTTCGGCTCTCCAGAATGGATAAGTAAGGCATTCAATTTATTATTTTTCAAAATATTCTGCGTACGTTGCTGTAATGTTTTAATATGTTCTTGATATTGAATAGCAAAATTTTCCATTTTTAGTTTACCTGTTATTTTTATCTCTAATATTCAGCAAAATATCATATTAAATATTATCATTAATTTAATAAATACTTTTCCCCAACTAAAGTGTCTCATTTTTATCAATAAAAACAAATAAGTAAGTATTAGCCCGGTTTTCAATAACCCATAGAATTTATTGTGATCAGGTTAGCATATTTTTTATACTTAATTTGCATTTTTTTAACAAAAAAATCACACTACTAATCCATGGTCGTACCAGATGGAAATCATAGGAGAACATTACGCTCTATCAAAGTAATACTATTCAGGTTGATTGGATAAAACCCTGTATCGCAAAATTGGTATTTAATTCGCCAAATACCATTAATAAATTTGATTTAGAAACCGTTGATTCACTAAACAAAGCTACTGATTCACTGGAAAACAAAAAGATCCTAAGTCAATTAAAAGGGCTTATTTTGATTTCAAAAAAACCCACTTTCATTGTTGTGCAGATATTAAACAATTTCTCTCGCTATTTAATGCACCAAAGCCACAACTTCAACAATGGCTTAATTTTACTAACAGCATCTTTAATCGTATCGAAGACCTACCCATTCCAACCGTAATCGCCATTAATGGTTACGCTTTGGGGGGAGGCTGTGAGTGCGCATTAGCAACAGATTACCGTATCGCTACACCCGATCTTAAAATTGGTTTACCAGAAGTTAAATTGGTTATTATGCCTGGGTTTGGTGGTTCAGTACAGTTACCGCGCTTAATTGGTTTAGATAATGCACTACAAATTATCACCACAGGAAAAGATATCGATGCCGAAACCGCTTTAAAAAATGGTCTAATTGACACGATTGTGGCCAAAGAACAGTTACTAAATTCAGCCCTGGTACTATTGGAAAATGCGATTGCCAGCAGATTAGATTGGCAGCAGGTACGGCAATCTAAAACCCAACCTTTAAAACTGAATAAAATAGAACAAACGATGAGTTTTAATGTCGCAAAAGGTTTAGTCATGAAAGCGGCAGGCTCACATTACCCAGCACCATCGAAAGGGTTAGAAACTATCGAAAAAGCGGCCAATTGTGGACGTAAAGAAGCGTTATCATTGGAAACTGAAGCTTTCATTCCACTGACTGACACCCCTGCAGCACATGCTTTAATTAGAGTTTTTCTCAATGATCAATATGTTAAACATTTAGCTAAACAGAGAAGCCAATCCATTGAAGCCCCCATAAAAGCTGCCGTTGTTGGCGCTGGTATCATGGGTGGTGGTATTGCTTATCAATCAGCACGTATGGGTATACCTATCATAATGAAAGATATTAATGAAAAATCTCTTCAGTTAGGTATGAATGAAGCCGCTAAATTGCTAAATAATCAATTTGAACGTAAGCAAATTTCAGCGCTGGAGATGGCGAAGATATTATCTTCAATTACTCCAACGCTAAATTACGCTGGAATTGAAAATGCGCAAATTATTGTCGAAGCGGTGGTTGAAGATCCAAAGGTCAAAACGGTCGTTTTAGCCGAAACAGAAAATTATTAAATAAAAATGCTCTATTAGCCTCCAATACTTCAACTATTCCCATCACAAAATTAGCTAGTGTTTTACAGCGGCCGGAAAATTTCTGTGGCATGCATTTTTTTAATCCTGTTCATCAAATGCCATTAGTGGAAATCATTAAGGGCGAAAAAACTAGCACCAAAACTATCGATATGATAACTGCCTACGCGAATAAAATGGGTAAAACAGCTATCGTCGTCAATGATTGTCCAGGTTTTTTTGTTAACCGTGTAATATTCCCTTATTTATCTGGCTTTAATTTACTATTACAAGATGGTGCTGATTTTTATCAAATCGATAAGATCATGGAAAAACAATTTGGCTGGCCGATGGGGCCGGCTTATTTGATTGATGTTATTGGTATTGATACCGTGCAACACGCCCAAAAAGTTATGGCTGACAGTTTTCCAGAACGTATGACAAAAATTGATCAAGATGCTATTACTGTTCTATTTAATCATCAGCGTTTCGGCCAGAAAAATGGCGTTGGTTTTTATCAATACGTTACCGATAAAAAAGGAAAAATACAGAAACAACGCGATCCTAAAATTAAAGATTTACTAAGCAAAATTGGCGCTACTGGCAAACAATTTACTGAGCAAGATATTATCATGCGCATGATGATAGCGATGATTAATGAAATGGTTCGTTGTTTAGATAAACACATTATTGCTAGTCCTGCAGAAGCCGATATTGCCCTGGTATACGGTTTAGGTTTTCCGCCATTTCGAAGTAGTGCGGTCCGCTATCTTGATAATTTCGGTATCCAAAATTTTATCGAAATGGCGGAAAAATATGCCTCTTTAGGCCCTTTATATGCCATTCCTGACAGTTTAAAAAACAAAGCAGAAAAACAAGCAAGTTATTATCCAACGCCAGAAAAAATCACCTTCAACAGCAAATAATAAGCTTAAGGTCGTGATCATGGAAAATGTTGTAATTATTGATAGCATACGCACCCCAATGGGGCGCTCGAAAGGTGGGGCTTTTCGCCAGGTCAGAGCAGAAAAGTTGTCCGCCCATTTAATGACGCAATTACTAAGCCGTAATCCTGCCCTCAATAACAATAAAAATGATATTGACGATATTATCTGGGGGTGTGTACAACAAACCTTAGAGCAAGGATTTAATATTGCTCGTAATGCTGCGCTATTAACAGATATTCCCCATACTGTACCCGCCGTAACGGTTAATCAGCTGTGCGGTTCTTCTATGCAAGCATTACATGATGCCGCCCGATTTATTATGTCAGGTGATGCCAATGTTGTGTTGGTCGGTGGTGTCGAACATATGGGACATGTTCCTATGACCCACGGCATCGATATCAATCGTAAACTTGCTATTCATATTTCTACCACTTCAGCTGCAATGGGATTAACCGCCGGGATGCTCGCCAGACAAAATCAAATCAGTCGCACTGAACAAAATGAATTTGCTTTACGTTCTCATCAAAAGGCAGCTGAGGCAACTCATCGTGGATGGTTTAATAATGAAATCGTAGCAACTGCCGGCCATGATATTGACGTTAATCTGGTTGCCATCAAGCAAGATGAAGTGATTCGATTTGATGCAAATTTAGCCAGTCTGACGGCTTTACCTCCGGTCTTTGATCCTATCTCAGTCTCAGTTACCGCCGGAAATTCATCGGCGCTATCAGATGGTGCAGCCGCCATACTTGTTACCAGTGAAAAATATGCTAAAACCCAGGAATTGAGAGTAAGAGCTAAAATTCGATCTATGTCCGTTGTTGGTTGCGATCCTGCCATTATGGGATATGGGCCTGTTCCTGCAACTAAAATTGCATTACAACGGGCTAATTTAGCTCTCCAAGATATAGATGTTTTTGAAATTAACGAAGCTTTTGCTGCACAAGCTCTGGCTTGTTTAAAAGATTTACAGCTTATCGATAAAATGGAAGAAAAAGTTAACCTGCATGGTGGCGCGATTGCCTTAGGTCACCCTTTAGGGTGCTCTGGTGCGCGGATCATCACTTTTTTACTAAATATTATGGAACGGAAAGATGCTTAGTTTGGTTTAGCTACTATGTGTATTGGTTTTGGACAAGGCATCGCTACACTTGTTGAGCGGATTAAATAACTAGTCTACGCTTTATGGTATGTTGTTGCTATTTTCTCGCCCAGAAGGGCGGTTTTTTTTGTTTTGTTATTATATTTAGATAAATTCGAATGCATCACCATAAAGATATTCAGGGCTGATCCCTCTTTCACTACAAAAACGTTCCCTCGCGATTTTTGCCATTTCAAAACGCCCGGCAATGTAAATTTCATATTTTGTCAGAGAACCAAAGTCATCCAGTACAGCACTCAAAACTGTACCTGTTCGTCCTCGCCAATCTGATTCAGGTTGTTCAACAACAGGAATAATTTTTATGTTGCGATATTGCTCTGAAAGAGACTGCAATTCACCCAAATAATAAAGGTTCTCTAATCTTCGCCCTCCCCAATAGAAGGTAATATCTCTGTCAGGGTTTTCTTCCAATGCAGCATATAAAATAGAGCGGGTATAAGAAAATCCTGTTCCCCCGGCAATAAGAATTATTGGTTTTTTACTTCCCTGGCGAAACCAAGCTTTACCATGAGGAATATCAATATTGATATTATTTTGCGCAAAAATACGCTCCATCACCGCCATGGCATAAAGATTAAACTCTGACGCACCGATATGAAGCTCAATTAGTTTTTTTTCTGAAGGAATTGAAGCCAAGGAAAATGGACGCTTATCACGCTCATCCATAATGACCATTAAATATTGACCGGCACGAAAGGAAAATTGACCATCAGGTAATAAGCGAACGCGATAGACCGTATCAGTGATAGATTCTATAGAAACTACCTCACAACTTAATGTCGACATTCCCATCCTCTCATAATTTAAAAATATCCAATTCATGCCAAATGTCATCTATCCGTTTTTTTATTTTTTCTGTCATAACAATTGGACGACCCCACTCTCGTTGTGTTTCACCCTGCCATTTATTGGTTGCATCAAGTCCCATTTTTGAACCTAAACCTGAGATAGGTGACGCAAAATCAAGATAATCGATCGGGGTATTTTCCATCATAACGGTATCTCGTGCTGGATCCATTCTGGTTGTTATTGCCCAGATAACATCATTCCAGTCACGTGCATTAATATCTTCATCACAGACAATGACAAATTTTGTATACATAAATTGCCGTAAATAAGACCAAACCCCCATCATAACTCGCTTAGCATGCCCAGCATATTGTTTCTTTATTGTTACCACGGCAAGCCGATAAGAACAGCCTTCAGGAGGTAAATAAAAATCAACAATTTCTGGAAACTGTTTTTGTAATATAGGGACTAAAACCTCATTTAGTGCAGCACCCAAAACGGCGGGCTCATCAGGGGGCCGGCCGGTGTAAGTTGAATGATAAATAGCATCACTACGTTGAGTAATATGCGTAACGGTAAATACCGGAAATTTATCAACTTCATTATAATAACCAGTGTGATCACCATAAGGCCCTTCCGGTGCAAATACTTCAGGATCAATATAGCCTTCCAGAATAATTTCTGCACCCGCCGGTACCTCAAGCTCATTAGATATACATTTTACAACCGTTGAACGGTGTCCGCGTAATAATCCCGCAAATGCATATTCGGCAAGCGTATCCGGAATAGGTGTCACCGCGGCTAGCATAGTAGCAGGATCAGCCCCTAAAGCTACTGCGACAGGAAAAGGTTTAGCGGGATATTTATTACACCATTCTTGAAAATCCAATGCCCCACCCCTGTGAGATAACCAACGCATAATCAACTTATTTTTAGTTAATAGTTGTTGCCGATAGATACCTAGATTTTGCCGTGTCTTATGAGGCCCTCGAGTAACCGTCAAGCCCCATGTTATCAGTGGTGCGACATCTTCTGGCCAACAATGCATTATGGGAATACGAAATAGATCAACATCGTCACCTTGACAAATCTGTTCTTGACAGGCTGCCGACTTTAACCTTTTGGTTGGCATATTAAGAACTTGCTTAAATTTTGGTAACTTGTCGATTAAATCAGCGAATCCCTTAGGTGGATCCGGTTCTTTAAGAAACGCCAATAATTTGCCAACTTCATGCAATGCATGGATATTTTCTTGCCCCATCCCCATCGCAACGCGTTTAACAATCCCAAACAAATTACACAGAACTGGCATAGAAAAACCTTTAGGGTTTTCAAATAACAGTGCAGGCCCACCGGCCCGCAGAGTTCTATCTGCTATTTCTGTCATTTCTAAATAAGGATCGACTTCATAGCTGATACGCTTCAGTTCTTTTTTTTGTTCTAAAAATGATATGAAGTCTCTTAGATCACGGTATTTCATTATATATTTTCTACTTTTTAATTTGCTGGAGCTTCATTATAAATTGTTCCATGCAGGTTACCAATAAAGGTTCAGTCTGTTCAGATTAGTGAATATTTTGAATTACTTACAATGCAATTAAATACATTGATAAGGAACCCATTTTTTTAATATTTTTGTATCAAATTGCTCTGGAAAATGTTGGTTATACTGAAAAATCTTAAATCCTTCATTTTTGCCACTAAAATAATGTAGTTCATTATCTTTAATCTGTAAGCCACTACCTTCACGTAAGGCAATAACAATTTCATGGGGATTGATCACACAAAACTCAGCAATACGATCATCTCGAGTTTCTCCCATATGCCCAATAATATGACTATCAATATAGTGCGGATTAATTTGTATTGGAAATAGCCCCAAGGAAGACATTACAACTACATTAGTTACAGGCATATCATTGGTGGTTCTTATACTAGGAGTGGCGACATTGCATCCTGCACTCCAGACAATATAGGGAATATTACGTTCAAAAACAGCACGTTGAATAGCTACGATCAATCCATTTTCATGCAGGCATTTATTTAGCCACCAAGTATTTCCTCCACTAACTAAAATACACTCCGCTGACTCAATCGCCTCTACAGGCGACTCAAAGTGTTCTATTGAAACCACTTCAATACCTAATGATTGACTAAGCTCAGCAGCACGTTGATTATGATCACCGCGTAAGACAGCATAAGGAACTAATACTGCTTTGCGGATCTGACGACGTTGAAACATCTCTTTTAAACTTGATGTTGCATAATTTAGCCATTGAGAATTCGTAGTTAATCGACCATTGCTAAGAAGCAAAATATCCATCTATCCCTACCTTTTATTAGATCATCATATAAAACTATATTAATTGAATCATAAAGAATTAATCATGCTAGCTCTGGCGACATATCTTAATAATTTATAATTTGATATAATGATAAAGTGTAATTTTATTTTTGAGCCATAACATGGAAAATTGGTATCTTCTTTACTGTAAACGCGGGCAAATAGAGCAAGCAATAGAAAATCTAAAAAGACAGCATGTTATCTGCTTAACGCCAGAAGCTCAAATACAAAAAATGGTGCGAGGCAAACGCATCACAATTACTGAAGCATTATTTCCAAACTACCTTTTCATTAAATTTAATCCTGAAGAAATCCATACCACAACGATACGTTCAACTAGAGGGGTTAGCCATTTTATTCTATTTGGCCTCTATCCTGTGATCGTACCAGATAATATTATTAATGAACTAAAATCCGCATCTAAACAAGAAATCTTGGCACCAAAGACGCCAGTATCAGGTGATACTATCATCATTACTGAAGGTATTTTTGAAGGCCTAAAAGCAATTTATTCAGAACCTGATGGTGAAAATCGTTCAGTTATTCTTCTTAATATCCTTAATCAAAATGTAGCTAAGCTAATAGATAATAAACAATTTAAGAAAAGTGATTGATTGTAATTAAAAAAATAGCGTTTTATTCTATTATTTCATTTGAATTTTTATCATCTGCTGCTTTTCGGCACTTACCAACATAAAATCGTGACAACAACAAGCCCAATTCAAATAATAAATACATTGGTACCGCCAATAGGGTCTGAGAAAACACATCTGGTGGTGTCAAAAACATACCTACAATAAAAGCACCCACAATAATATAAGGACGCTTACGTTTTAAAGAATCGGGCGTCGTAACGCCTGTCCAGCAAAGTAGAATAATAGCAACTGGAACTTCAAACGCCGCACCAAAAACCATAAAAAGTGTCATAACAAAGCTGAGATATTTACTAATATCAGGAATGAAATTCACACTTTCTGGTGTGGTTTTTACAAAAAAACCAAATGCTAAAGGAAAAACAACAAAGTAGGCAAAAATCATCCCCAGGTAAAAAAGTACACTACTGGAGACCAGTAAAGGCAACATCAAGCGCCGCTCATGCTTATAAAGGGCAGGAGCTATAAAAGCCCATAACTGATATAAGATCACTGGAATAGAAATAAATACCGCCACCATAAACGTCAGTTTAATCGGGGTAAAAAAAGTTGATGCCACATCAGTCGCACTCATGCGAGAACCGACAGGGAGCTGTTCAATCAAGGGTGCAGCAACCAAATGATAGATATCATTGGAAAAATAGACCAGAGCTAGAAAAACCACTGCAACTGTAAATAAGCTATAAAGAATGCGTCTACGTAATTCAATTAAATGGCTAATAAGTGGTTGAGGATCATCGATAGACATCGACTAATTTTCACCGTTAGTTTGATCAGAGCGCTTTTTTACTTTCTCTGGTGGAGATTTGAGCGTATTTTTACTTTTAGTAGGACTATCTGACGCGGTTACCAACTGATCAGTCTGTGCTGGCTGAAATTGTTTATTGGTTGTTATCGGTATTTCTTCATCTATTTTAGCTGTGCTATTTTCATCAAGATCGCTAGTAAATGCTTTTACTCTAGCCACTTCTTCTTCGATACGACCGTTCGATGATTGATAATTTTTCTTTAATAGCTCAGTAGATTCTCTCAATTCTTCCATCAATTGTTTAAGTTCCGGTGAAAGGGTCTGTAATGGTGCTTTTTCTTCTGCCCTCCTCAAGGTTTCCTGCAATTCCTGCAGTTTTAACTCTTGTGAGAGTTCATACTGAACGTTAGCAACCAATGAACGCAACGCACGTATCCAACCGGCAACTGTTTTGACGGCTATCGGCAAACGCTCCGGACCAAGAACCACTAGGCCAATAATCATAACCAATAACAGTTCACTAAAACCAATATCAAGCACGGTTTATACCTACTCTTTATTTTTTTTACTTTCAGCCGCTTCTTTTGTCTGACTTGTTGTTTTCTCAGTAATATTTTTGGGTTCAAAATCAGCATCAGTATGCTGTTTTTCTGCTTTGTTACTATCATCAGTTTTACTGTGATCATCACTCATCGCTTTTTTGAAGTTTTTCAATGACTCTCCCAAATCTGAGCCGAGTGAGCGTAACTTCTTAGTACCAAAAATTAAAACAACCAGTAAAGCAATAATAAGAAGCTGACAGGGACTACCAAATGTAGCCATAGCAATTGTTGTTCCCATTGATATATACCTCTACGAAGTTAGGTTCAACTATGTTTAACCATATTATGTACAACTAACTTTATCTAAGAAACATGCAGAGCCTAAGATAAATGTGTTTAAAGACGAACTTTAGCCAATTTTACCTGTTAGATACCATCCTATAGCCCATGAAATTATACCGAAAGAAATAAACCCAATAGCAGCAACTTTTGAATCGAAAATCTGCAATAAAGTACCACATAACAAGCAAGTTGCTCCAATTCCTAGTAAATATTGGCCTTGTCTTTGCTTTACTTGTCGCCCTTGTAGCTGGACTGTGAATTTATCAATACTATCTTGTAAATATTTATGCTGCTTAAGTGCGCCGTAAATAAGATCGGGAATTTCTGGCATTTTTTCTGCCCAATAAGGTGCTTTTTCCTTAAACGCACTAATAATAGCGGCTAAACCCATTTGTCGATGTAGCCAATCTTCAAGAAAAGGTTTAGCTGTTTTCCACAAATCTAGTTGAGGATAAAGCTGCCTTCCCAATCCTTCAATATAGAGCAAAGTCTTTTGAAGTAATACTAACTTAGGCTGAACCGCCATATTAAAACGACGGGCGGTATTGAATAAATTGAATAAAACATGACCAAAAGAAATTTCAGCTAGCGGTTTCTCAAAAATTGGCTCAAAAACGGTTCGAATGGCAAATTCAAAATCTTCTACATTAGTATCTGGTGGTACCCATCCCGAATCAACATGTAATTCAGCTACCTTACGGTAATCACGATTAAAAAAGGCGATAAAATTTTCTGCCAAATAACGTTTATCTTCTTTATTCAGCGAACCGACGATACCACAATCAATACCAATATATTGCGGATCTTCAGGATGTTCTCGACTAATAAAAATATTACCAGGATGCATATCAGCATGAAAAAAGCTATCGCGAAAAACTTGGGTAAAAAAGACTTTTACTCCGCGTTCAGCTAATAACTTCATATTAATTCCCTGTTTCTTTAACGCGTTAATATCAGAAACTGGAATACCATAAATACGCTCCATAACCATCACATTTTCCCGACAGTAGTCTGAATAGACTTCAGGAATATAAAGCATGGAGCTATTTTCAAAATTACGCCTTAATTGGAGAGTATTCGCCGCCTCACGCAACAAATTTAATTCATCAATTAATGTTTTTTCATACTCTCGAACAACTTCTCGTGGACGTAAACGTCGTCCATCCGGGAAAAGAGGTAGCCAATTAGCCAGCCGATACATCAAGCCTATATCGGCTTTAATAACCGGCAATATATCTGGGCGAATAACCTTAATTACAATTTGTTTATTATTTTGTTTTAATTTTGCAGTATGTACTTGAGCAATCGATGCCGAGGCTAAGGGCACCTCATCAAAATCATCAAACCAGTTTTCAAGTGAACCACCTAATGACTGTTCTATATGTTGGCGAGCCAATCGGCCATCAAAACTGGCCACTTTATCTTGTAATAATGCTAACTGATCAGAAATTATCGTTGGAAAAAGATCGCGACGAGTAGATAAAATCTGACCAAACTTAATCCAAACCGGGCCTAAATCTTGTAGAGCTAAACGTAAACGTTCACCAAGGGGTTTGTCTTTATGCTTATTTGATAACCAAAAAAAACAACGGCGTCCAATCCTTAAGGGTAAAGTAAATTTAATTTTGGGAATGAGTTCATCTAAACCATAATTAAGAAATACTCGAACGATAAAATAGAGACGTTTAATTTCTCCTGGTCTCATATTTTTCCTCCAATTTAGCTAAACGTTGTTCCAGTGCTGAAATATTTGCCACCACCTTCTCAACCTTATCAGCAAAACTTAGCACTTCCAATGTATTAGGAGACATTTGCCATTCTTCCACCAATACATTTTTAAACTGTTTTTTTTTGTTGCTTTAGCAACCCATTTATTCCAACTATACCTTTTTTAACCCAACAACTCACCCCCTCGGCAACAACATCACTGACATAAGGAGCAAGATAATGAGCAGGATCCCATTCAGTCGCATCTAGTAATGCAGACCAATGCTGCACAACTTGCATATCACCCTCTATAACAACCCTAACGTCGTTGATCAGAGTCGAAAGTTGCTGTTTATCTTTAAGATGCCTCAGGGTCACTAACGCGGTTTTTATCACGCAATCTGCCGGTGTTGGCCACTGATTTACTACATCAACTCGTTGCTCAGAGAATATGAATATCAATGGTTGAGATAATTCTTTTAAATCAATCGCCAACACTTTGCCAACCAACCTTACTCTGGCTGATGTCAACGCCACTTCCTGATAAAAAAATCTATTCAACATAAGCTGTAAAAAAGAAGCAATTCCGACATGTAATAGCGGGATTTTTGAATAGCTTTTGGTTGACGGGGTATCCATCTTAAAATTTGAACCCTCTGTGTAGGGCCACAATTCCACCGCTCATATTAGTATAAGAAACTTGTTCAAAACCGACTAACTCCATCATTGCTTTTAAAGTGTCCTGATCCGGATGCATGCGAATAGATTCAGCCAGATAGCGATAGCTATCAGCATCTTTGACTATCATTTGACCAACTCGTGGTAAAATATGAAAAGAGTAGGAATCATAAGCTTTAGTTAATGCTGAAAAAATCGGTTTTGAAAATTCTAATACTAATAAACGACCACCAGGTTTTAACACCCTAAACATTGATTTAAGCGCTTTATCTTTATTAGTAACGTTGCGCAGGCCAAAAGAAATACTTATACAATCGAAGTAGTTATCAGGAAAAGGTAGTTCTTCAGCATTAGCCTGAACATAATTAACATTACCAACAATACCGCGATCGCGGAGCTTTTCGCGCCCCATTTTCAGCATAGAATCGTTGATATCAGCCAGAATAACCTCACCTTTTCCGCCAACTATTTTGGCAAATTTAGCGGTCAAGTCTCCAGTGCCACCAGCGAGATCTAAAATATGTTGCCCACGGCGTGCACCACTGGCTTCTATCGTAAAACGTTTCCAGATTCGATGGATCCCTAATGACATCAGATCGTTCATAAGATCATATTTGGCAGCCACCGAATGAAAAACAGCAGCAACCAAATTCGCTTTCTCATCCTTGGCTACTTTGCGAAAGCCAAAATCAGTGCTTTCTTTAATTGGATCTACCATAATTTGCGCTCATTTAATCATTAAAATAATCGAAATTGTAATCATGTTTATTGTAAGATCTTATTTACGATCTAACGATTCTTCTTAATTATGATTTAGCAGTCTGTTTGCTAAATTCAATATCAATCGGGCGTTTAACTTCTATTCCTAATTCTTTTAAACTTTCCGCCTGGCTAATCAAATTACCTTTTCCTTCCGCTAATTTTTTGATCGCCGATTGATAATTCACCTGTGCTTTGTTTAAGCTCTGACCTAACACCTGTATATCATCGACAAATAACCGCATTTTGTCATGCATTCTAGCAGCACGCTCGGCAATTACTTGTGCATTTTGACTCTGTCGTTCATAACGCCACAAATTATTAATTGTACGAACTGCCACCAATAAAGTTGAAGGACAAACGAGTAAAATATTATTCCTCAAACCTTCGTCAATAACTTCAGGCGCTTCGCGTAAAGCAATCAAATAAGCCGGTTCGAGTGGAATAAACATTAATACATAATCCAGCGATCTTAACCCATTTAATTGATGATAATCTTTTCGGCCAAGTTCTTTTATATGATTGCGTACTGAATTCACATGCCCTCGTAATGCCGTTTCCCGCTGTTGCTCATCTTCACTATTAAAATAGTGCTCATAAGCTGTCAATGACATTTTGGCGTCAATAACAACATCTTTACCTTGTGGTAGACGAATAATCACATCAGGTTGATAACGACTATTGGAGGTATTAATACTGACTTGAGTTTCAAATTCATGCCCCTGCCTTAGCCCAGAAGCTTCCAATATGCGAGAGAGAATTGTCTCACCCCAATTTCCCTGAATTTTATTATCTCCTTTTAACGCTTTAGTCAGATTAATCGTTTCTTTTGCCATTTCTGCATTTAATTGCTGAAGCTGACGAATTTCATGAGCTAGAGTATGGCGCTCACGCGCTTCCTGGCTAAAACTGTCATGTACCTGACGGCGAAAACCATCTAGTTGTTCGCGGAAAGGGGTTAACAGTGCAACTAAACTTTGACAGCTTCTGCTCAGAAGCTCGACGTTCATTTTGTTCAAAAATACGATTGGCTAAATTCTCAAATTGAACATTTAACCGCTGTTCACTATTGAGTAACAGCCGCTGTTTCTCTTCAAAAGCCAGCCGTGTCTCTTCAAGCTTTGTCATGACTTCACGTAGTTCAACTTCTTGATTACGATTAATTTCCCTTTGTGACCTTAATTCTTGGTCACGGTGCTCACACTCAATTTTCCAATATTCAAGATGGGTGATTTTTCCTCATAGCTAGCTTGGATACTGTAAAAATCCCGCAATTCAGACTCTTTTTTATTCATTTTTTGCGCGATAATTAGCCAAATTAAACTACCACCAAAGAGTGTGCCGGTAAGAAAGCCAATAATTGCATATAATAACTGAATATCCACCTTGGTTTCCTTAAAATAGTCTTTATTTTATAAAGTAACTTAGTGATATACTGTATAAATGTCCAGAATAAATTTTGCTTATTTTGGTCAACAAATGGCACCAGGATGAAATTTAACGGCTATTTTACCCCATCCACTGAGCAAGCCAAGATAAACCAAATGCCCCTAGCGCTAAAATAGCAAATGCCCAGACCATAGCAGAAAGTAAATTAGCGAGTTGAAAATAATGTTAGGCATAGCACAGATGCCCGCTACCAAGGGAATTACTGCCCTTAAGGGACCAAAAAAACAGCCGATAAAAACACTCCAGACTCCCCAACGTTCAAAAAAAAGATGATCTTGATCAAGCACTTCAGGACGACGGGAAATTGGCCACATATGGCGTACGCTGTTCTTATAATGAAAACCAAACCAATAAGATAACCAATCGCCCAAAAAAGCACCACAGGCAGCAGCTAACCAAATCGGTAAAAAAGTGAGCCCATTATCACCAATTAATGCGCCTAAACCAAGCAAAATCGCTGTCGCAGGGAGTAATAATGCAATGAAGGCTAACAATTCGCCAAAAGCTAATATAAAAACAATAAAGATAGCTAATATTTGATGGTCGTGAGCAAATTCGGTAATAACATTAATAATTTCTGACAATGTCAATTTATTATTCCTATTTCAGTTAAACATTCGTTATTATGCAGCCAATAATGTAAATTATTGTCAGATTAAAATATAATAATGCGGCAAATTTAACTTACAAAATGTTAAATTTAAATTATTTTATTCTATGCTATTATCCGGCTATTAACATTCATTAGTTTACTAAAAAATACCAAATAACAAAAATTATCCGTTAATTTATCAAAATAAAAATTACTAAATACATTCGATAAAAAAATAAAACGAGAATTACTTAAGACAAATAAAAACAGCGATTAAATAAAAAAGACATAAAAAATAAATTTATCTCTATTTTCATAAAAATAACAATTAGTTATACTAGTTTTATCGAAAAATTAGCCAAACCTGCAGAACTTTTTAATTTAATAACCGGCGAGCAGCATCAACCACGATCCCTAAAACATTCCCTTCTGTTTGGCGTAATAATGTTTCATCTGGCGTTTCTTGTTGTGTACGGTTAACAATCACGCCAGCTATCATACCTGCTGATAATCCCTGGCTTACAAACATAGTAAGTAAAGTGGCCGACTCCATTTCATAATTAATCACTCCCATTTTTTGCCACTCTTCCATCGATCCGCGAAAACGACGAACAACGCGCCCACTATAGGTATCATAACGTTCCTGACCAGGATAAAAAGTATCCGAAGACGCAGTAATACCAACATGGGTTGTGCTCCCTGCTGCTTTAGCTGCATCATAAAGCGTATTGGTACAATTAAAATCAGCTACCGCAGGATATTCCAAAGGCGCAAAATGTAAGCTAGCACCATCTAGACGTACTGCGCCAACAGTAATAAGTACATCACCGACATTGATATTTTTTTGAATTGCACCGGTATTACCGATACGAAGAACAGTACGTATGCCTAATTGTGATAATTCTTCAACGGCAATAGAAGTCGAGGGGCCACCAATCCCTGTTGAACAAATAATAATCGACTTACCATTAAGTTCAGCACGCCATGAGGTAAATTCACGTAAAGAAGCCAGATATACTGGGTTATCCATTAATTTGGCAATTTTTTCTACCCGATTTGGATCGCCAGGCACAATAACAAGCGTTGCACCTTGTAAGTCATTTTTAGTTAATCCCAAGTGAAAAACATCAGACATAATTACACCATATTGTATTTTTAATTTATTTAATCCATTAATTTAATAATAAAATGATAACCTTTTAATGATAGGGATCATTTAAAGCAATAATGAAAAGCTGCTTTTACACAAAAATATGATCAAATTATTTATGCTAGCTTGATCATATCGTATTTTTAATAAAAAAAATCACTTGATTAATTAAAAGGATCCGGTAAATCCTTTAAGGCTTTTATTGTATTTTTAGCTTATCACTCACTATTATTAACGTATGACTAGCAAAGATTTTAATAATTTCTAACCTTGTAGAATTTAAAGTTTGGAAAATACCAATCGTTTAACCAATTTTGATGTTGCAAGGAGGTTATCATGGGATTTTTAGATCAACTTACCGATATGGTTGGTGGTGAAAAATTTAATCAATATAAAAATATTTTAAGCTGGATTGAAACACAAGGTGGCATTCGGGGCTTAATTAATAAATTTGAGCAACAAGGATTTGGAGGAATTATTCAATCCTGGATAGGCTCAGGGGAGAACTTACCCGTAAGTATGGAGCAAATTAGCTCAATATTTGGTACAAGTAATATTTCTGCCTTAGCCAGTAAAGTCGGTTTAAATTCAGAACAAACGTCTTCCTTAATCGCAGAGTATTTGCCTAAATTAGTTAATACAGCAACACCAGATGGTAAAATACCGGAAAAATTAGATTTAACGTCGATTGGTCTTAAACTACTAAAAGATAAATTTTTTGGTAGTTAATCATTATTGCCCATCCCTATTACGATGGGCAAATTTCGTTTAATTAGCGGCGACCATTTCCGTCATTCTGGATCCAATTGTTGGCGTTCAATCTATCTTGCTTATAGTTGATCGATAGAGCCAATGCCGATGTACCCAAAGAGATAACAACAGTAGACTGCTACCTAAAATAAAGCTAAGCCAATCGGGATGCTGTTGCCAGATAACAAAATTGACCAATAATCCGGATGGTACCAACATATTATTCATAATCGCCAAAGTACCAGCATCTACTTGCGTCGCGCCATAATTCCACATAAAGCAGCAAATACCAGAAGCGCCGACTCCCAACCAAATTAAAACACCCCACTGTATTTTTGTGGTGGGTAATTTACTAACATCACCAAATATCATCCAACCGAATAGTGCTATAGTACAGGCTCCGATATAGAACCAAGAAAAGGCTTGCCGCTGTGGAATAAGATAAATTTCCATCATTCTTTTGTAACCAACTTGGCCAATCGCAAAGGAAATATTCGCCAATTGCACATAAAGTAAACCTAGCCAAAAAGATCCGCTCAAATGATCATAACGAATGATAGCAGCATTAATCACTGCCAGCATTGCACTCAACAAATATACCCAGCGTAGATGCTGCCTTTCCAATAGATCATAAAATAACGTTATATAAAGCGGGGTTAACACTGTAAAGAGTAAAAATTCAACGACGCTAAGATAGTTATATGCCTGAAAAACAAATAGATACATGATGCCTAACTGAAAAACACCGACTAGCATATAAAGTAAAATAATTTTCAACGACAATCCACGCCAGCGTAGAAAAGGTAAAAAAACCATTGTCGCCAGAGCAACCCTGACTAAAAAAGCAAACCAACTATCAACTTGGCCTGCTAAATATTCGCCGATTAAACTAAAAGACACTGCCCACAGCAGCGTCGTAATAACTAACAATCCCATGGTCTGTCTCTTAGTAGATTAATGCTCTTTATCAATCAACAAAGCTTCCATCAAATCAAGATCTAATAATAGTGTTCGCATGGTTTCATTACTGATCTCTTTCGTTGCACGTAAGTGATATAACTCTGCCCGCTCGGCTCGTAACGCCGTTAAACGAAAACGACGCTCTAAATATTCTATTAACAAATTATGCTCCATTTCATCCTGACCGGCGGTTCTACGACGCAGATAACCAGTAACACGGGAAGCAACTTCATTAATAACGTCAGGATCTAGCGCTTCTTGAGCATCGGCCGAAAGGCGCTCTTCCATTTTATTTAAGCTCACAATAGCCACTTCCGCCATCGCCGCTTTTGACATTCGTATCTCATTAATATCTGCCAGTTTGTCACCCACTTTAAAGTTATGCAATAAAAGCGGCAAAGCAAGCACGCCAATAAAAATCGATAGCATAATAACCCCAGCGGCAATAAAAACTAACTGATAGCGAGCGGGAAAAGAGGTACCATCGGTAAGAAATAGCGGTATGGAAAGGACACCTGCCAAGGTGATTGCTTCACGTACTCCAGCAAATGATGCCAACCACAATTCACGATAAGTATAAGAAGCAAATTGTAACGGCCGTTTTTTTAATAACAACCGACTAAATCGCTTCATCAACCATAACCAACTAAACCTTAACAATAATAAAGCGGTATAAATAATGAAAACGGCGACAAATAGCATCCAAGTTTCAACACTAGGATCAAGCTCAGCTTGAATAACAGAGGTTTCCCAGATACCTGGTAACTGTAAGCCAAGCATGATAAAAACTAAGCCATTAAAAACAAACTCCAGCATCGACCAAACATTATCCGATCTTAACCGCATGGCTAGTGGTGCATTGCGAATGACCCCAGCTTTACTGATGGTCATACCCGAAGCAACAGCCGATAAAATACCAGAAAAACCAATATGTTCAGCAATAAGATATGAGGCAAAAGGTAATAATAACATTAAGATCATCTGGGTTGCCGGATCATCACCACTCCAGCGACTCATAATGCGCAGTGATTTGCTATAAATCCAAGTCACTGCAATGCCTATCAATAAACCACCGACAGCAACTTTAAAAAATTCAAGGGTGACACCAGATACAGTAAAGATCATAGTTCCCATAGCAATGGCGACAGCAAATTTTAGTGCCACCAAGCCGGAGGCATCATTCATCAGTGCTTCACCCTCTAACACACTCATCATCCGCTTCGGTATTCGACCTCGACCGACAATTGAGGAGAGTGCCACCGCATCAGTAGGGGAAAGAACTGCCGCCAATGCAAAAGCCGCAATAAGCGGGATACCTGGTAACAGCCAATAGATCACGTAACCTATTCCAACTACCGTTACCAATACTAAGCCTAAAACTAGGATAAAAATTTCACGTCCATTTTGAAAAAATTCACGTGTTGGAGTTTTCCAACCATCAACAAATAATAGCGGCGGGATCAACAGAACCAGAAAAAGCTCTGGATCAAAATCAACATGTAAACCAAAATGCGGCCACGCTAACAATGCTCCTATCGCAATTTGCATAATAGGCAACGGTATACGAAACGGAATAACTTTTGTAATAACGCCAGATACTGAAACCACCAAAATCAAAATGAGGATGGTAAAAAATATTTCCATATTATCCTTACTTATAAGTCTGAGTTATAAGCCGAGCAAAGTATTATGCTTAACAGATATTGATATAAAATAAGACTGTGCTAGAGAAAAAATGAACTAACCGTCGTAAAACTACTATATTTCGCCATATTCTATCCTTAACAACAAACTATCAGTGACAATATCTTTGACTTTAAGATTAATCGTATCAGTTAACTTTATATTCCATTTTACGTTGGAATTAACATCAACGTCTATAAACTTAAATAGCTAAGCCACTAATGTAAAAAGCGACTAATATTATTGCGATCAGAACGGTACCAATATTTAATTTACGCCACTCTCCGGCACAAATGCGGCCAATCACTAAGCCAGTAAAACCAAGCATGATACCAGTGACAATATTACAGGTTAAGACAATTAATACTGCACACAGTAAACCGGAAACGGCATCAATGAAGTCATTAAAATCCAGTTGAGCAACATTACTCAGCATTAACAAACCAACATACATCAATGCTGGGGCCGTTGCATAAGGCGGTACTAAATAAGATCAAGGGGACAAAAAATAAAATTACCAAAAACAACAAGCCAACCAATACCGCAGTTAATCCTGTTTTGCCACCCGCAGCCGTACCCGCTGCCGATTCAATGTAAACTGCTGCTGGTGAAGCGCCAATGACACCGGCAAAAATACTGCTAACTGAATCTGCGGTTAACGCTTTACCACCATCAATAATTTGACCATTTTTGTCCAACAGTTGAGCTTGACTGGCTACTGCACCGATTGTTCCTGTGGCATCAAAAATAGCTGTCATAACCAAGGCAAATAAACTAGGTAAAACAACTGGCTGTAATGCGCCAACAATATCCATACTAAACAATAACGATAAACCGTCTTCACCCAGGGTTGGTCATTCAAAGAAACCTTGGTATTTCACTTGCGGATCGAAAATTAAGCCAATAATAGAAATCACAATGATCACCATTAATACCCCACCTGGCGTTTTTCTTCTTTTCAAACCAAAAATAACCGCCAAACCAATCAGTGACATGATCACAGGAAAAGAAGTAAATTGTCCAAGCGCAACCGGCAAACCGGCCTGCTCATTTTTTACCACCAAACCAATACCATTGGCGGCTATCAAAAGCAAAAACAGCCCGATACCAATTCCTGTCCCCTGAGCAATCCCTTTTGGCATACTGCGTAGAATAAAACTACGTACACCAGTAATGGAAATAAAAGTAAATAAACATCCCATTAAAAAAACGGCACCTAAAGCAACAGGAATGCTCACCTGCTGACTAAGAACCAGACTAAATGCGATTAATGAAATAGCACAACCGATAGCCATCGGTAAATTAGCCCATAACCCCATCAATAATGAGCCAAATCCTGCTACTAGGCAGGTCGCAATAAAAACTGCTGTGGGTAGGAAACCGGCTTGACCTAACATACCAGGTACCACAATCACAGAGTAAACCATGACCAAAAATGTGGTGAGACCTGCAATAATCTCGCGACGAATTGTTGAGCCTCGTTGCTGTATTTTAAAAAAATGATTTAGTTCGCAATTCGAAGGAGTTTGCCTAGCAGGCATGTTGATCCTCTGTTTAGAAATTCAAGATAACTTTCAACTATGAAAGAAAACGATTGCGTCAAAAAAATAAGCCATTGCAATTATACGCAATCGTTTGGCTTCATAAAAAGAAAAAAGAGATTTTAGAAACGCAATTATCTGGTGATCCTAAGGAAATAATCAAGCATTTTTAACGACTAAGATGATTAGCTCCATTTTATTGTTATAAAAAACCAGGCAATTTTTCTGTTTATTTTTTATGATAAGGCAACAAAAAGTAGCACCCTATTGTAGATAAGATCATGATATTATTTTGTCAGGCAAAAAGATTTTATTGAATGAAATCAACAGTGAGTAATTAAAAATATTATTTATCAATATAAAATGTGCTATATCAGGCTTCTATCCCATCATACTTTTTTTCTGCTGTTTAAAGATAAACACCAGTCTATGCCTTCTACATTGTGAAGTGATGGTGTAGTCGACAGACGGACTATCAAAATGTGCTGTACATCAATCCATCATCAGCGTCACTTGGTGATCACTGTAATGAGCTTGGTATTGTTGACCATTCCTTAAATAAAGCAAAAATGAACATTTGGGGAGAAATTTACAAATCATATTTTTTATTATTTTTAATCTTACAAAAAATAATTATAGTAATTTCATTGTCAATTATATGCATTTTTATCAATCCAACTGAAAGACTCCAAATAGGATTAATTATATATGCTTACTCCACCCGCCAGTTCCACCACGACAAACACCAATTACTATACAAATTTACCCACTACATCTGCCAGTAGAAATTTGACAGCAGAAGATCTTCTTATTGAAAGTTTCGGTGGGATCGATAATGTGGAAAACAGAAGGTGGGCACAAGAATTACTCGCCAGATATGACTTTCCGCCAAACAGTTTTCATAGCCCATTGGAGTTTGCCAGGCATTACATTGAATGGGAGCAAATACCACTATGGGCGGAGCGATATGAAATACTACCCTATGAAATACCACCCATTGAAACTCGCGTTTTAGATAAAGCCGGAAATTATCATACCTTATGTTATTTTGCTAATCACACTATCAACGCAGGCTGTGATGGTGAAGTTTATCAAGACCATGATGAAAATTATGTGATAAAAAAATATTATGAAAAATATGACTGTCAACGTGACAGTGATATCGTTAGTATTAGTGACAGTGACATTAAATCAATTGAAAAATCGATCGCATTTTTTTGTCATTACTATGGTGAAAACACCGCCAAAATTTATCACGATGATGAGCAGAATTTATTTGTCAGGATGAAAAAAATTGCTGGGAAACCATTAAGTCAGGTTGCTTCATTTCCAGTAGAAGCAATTGAAAAATTTAATCATATGTTAACTGAGCTGACAGAAAAAAATATTTTTCACTCAGATTTACAAAAAACAACATTTTGTGGGATAGTGAAACAGGAAAATTCAACCCCATTGATTTTGGTAATGATCCTCTAATCTATCCAAACTAAGTCAAGAAGATCTTTCTGATGCACTGCAAAATTATGCAAAAGATTGTATTGAATTTATCATACAGAAAATTGAACCGCCGCCCCCTGGGCCAAATTTATTTTGGCCATTATAGTTAAAATTTGATTTAAAATATTATCAACCTGTTATTAACATTCTCCTCGTCCTAGCAGGACGAGAATATTTATCGTAATCATAATATAACTTATGCAACCAACACGCCATAGGTTTATTCACCAATAAACTGGCTGTTTCATATTATGATTTTTTTTAAAATTTAATTAAATATAAAATATTTATTTTTATTTCCGACACGAGTAAAGTCCGCCAATTTTAAACCAACAATGTCATTAACATTTATGCTAATATATTTATCGATGATTATTATATTATCCAAACCATTTGAGTATATTATAAACATAAGTCATTGCTGGTCTTAATGACAACGGTATTTATTTAACTAATGAATCTAATTTCATGGCAATAATAAATAACAACCCTTTATCCAAAACAGATATGAAAACGCTATTCGATTTCTTACTGTTTATGTTGATTTACCTGCTGTCAGGTATCTTTGGACATAATCCTTGGAAGCAAGATGAAAATTATAGTTTTGGTATTATACAAACTATGTATGAAACAGGTAATTGGCTGATACCAACTAATACCGGCCAACCTTTTATGGAAAAACCCTCGCTCTACTATTGGGTTGCAACCACTGCTGTCCACCTGTTTTCCTCTTGGTTACCCATGCATGATGCAGCCAGAACGGCCACGCTATTTTTTTCTGCTTTGAGTTTATCTTTTTTTGTTTTGTTCGCTCGCCGTTTCTTCTCCGCTGACAGCTTCTCTGATTATCGTATCTGGATAGCATTGGCATTATTTGCTTCAGCGCCGGGTTTATTACGTCATAGCCACGATATGTTTACCGATACTGCTTTGATAGCAGGCACTATTATTGGTTTATATGGCTTATTAGGTTTGATTAAGCAGGAAAAAAATCTTTTTTCCACCTTTTGGTTAAGTGCCGGTACCGTTATTACCATGCTATCAAAAGGAGTTTTTATCCCTGGCTTAATTTGGATCTGTTTAATTTTAGCGCCGATTTGTTTAAAAGCTTGTCGCAATAAACACTATGATTCTCTAGCTATTATTGCTGGCTTGCTGTCTTTAATTTTAATTTTACCCTGGCCAATGTTACTTTTTCGTGATAGCCCTAAATTATTTAAAGTTTGGTTTTGGGATAATAATGTTGGCCGTTTTTTGGGTTTTTCAGTTGAACAATTAGGTGCAAAAGCAAAAGCCTTCCGTATCCCTGAAGCAATACTTCTGTTCGCCCTACCATCAGGTATCTTAGCTATTATTTTTATTTTGAAACAACCAATAAAAAATCTAACAGATAATAGGCTTTTTTTACCAACCTGTTTTGTATTGCTAGGCGTTATTTTGTTACAAATCTCAGCCTCTACCCGCGCGTTATATTTATTACCTTTTATCGCACCGATGGCATTATTAGCGACCCACTATTTTTGTCTATTACCATCGCTGTTATATAAAATTGGTTATTACTTCAGCCAAATTTTGTTTTCCCTACTCATCCCTCTGTTATGGATTGGTTACGGGTTATCTTTTTCGACTAAACACCACCAATTGCTGGCAATTTTTAGCCAATGGTTGCCAAGTGGCTACCAGCCGCACTTTTCTTGGATGGCTTTTTTATTTGCGTTAACCATTACGTTGATCTGGTTGTTTAAAAAATGTTTTCTGGCCGACCGGCTGGCTTTAAAAGCGGCTCAAATATGGTGTCTGGGACTCACTGTTATCTGGGGATTAGTCTTTACACTTTTTATCGGCTGGATAGATTAAGCCAAAGGTTATCAAAATGTGTTTGCCGATCTAAAACAACATATTGCCAGCGAATTTCTCCCTACCGACTGTATGGTCTCCCATGAAGTGGGGGAATCAGAAGCGCCAATGCTTTACTACTACACCGGAATTTTACATCAATCACAATATCACTATGAAACACCGCCTAATTGCCGGTGGCTGCTCGATCTTTCAAAAGAGGTCAGAGAACCGCCCCCTGGTATGGAAATATTCTGGATCGGCCATCGCCCTGATGAAACAAAAGAGAATTTGGTGCTATATAAGAAGATCGATCGTTGATTAACCAGTGTTATGGTTATGATGGAGAACCGCTATTATCAAATAGCGGTTTTAGGTTGTTGTTGCGTCACACAATGAATACCACCACCGCCAATAGCGATGGTATCAATATTAACAGGAACAATTTTATGGTGGGGAAAACAGTCCGTTAATATTTCTACCGCGGCGCTATCAGCGTTTTGATCGCCAAATTCCGGAATTATCACTGCCTGATGACAAAGATAATAATTAACATAACTGGCAGCAAATTCAGGATAGCGCTGACGGTTAACTCTGACATTTTGCGGCGTATTTAATGTGGTTATATTTTTAATTTTATTCATCGCTATTAAGCTATTTTGATGATCTCTGGTAACGAGATAATCAAAAGAATAAGTATCGTTTTCCAGACTAATAATACTGTTGTCATTAATAAAACGAGCATAAAAATCGATATGGCCATCGGTAATATCATAACCTTTAATACCTTTTAACCAGATAATATCCGTCAATCCTAAATAGGTTTTTAACTGATATTCTATTTGCTGTCGCGTACAATTAGGATTACGATCACTATTGAAGATCGCACTTTCGGTAAATATTCTTACTCCTGAGCCATTAACTTCAATGCTACCACCTTCAAGGTTAATATTTGCTTTAATTAATTGGCTTGCTGCGTAGTTTGCCATAATTGTGGCAACATGACGATCAAAATTATACCGCTGTTTATTGCCCCAACCATTAAAATTAAAATCGATAGCCACCAGCTGCCCCGAACTTTTATCCAACACAAAATTAGCGCCACTATCCCTGATCCAGATATCATTAAGTGGTGCTTTAATATAGTTTACCGAGCTGCCAAGTAAATTCCAGGCAACGGGATAATTTTCAGGCGTAACCAATAAATTAACCGGTTCAAATTCTGCAATTGCTAATGCAATATCGGCTAAATTCTGCTGTAAGCTGACAATTAATTTTTTTGGCCAAATAGTTGTAGACATGCCAAATGACATCCAAGTGCAAGTATCTGCATGCGATTCGTGCGGGAAATCATACATCTTCACGCTATCCTATTAAAATAGTTTAACAAACAAGTAACTAGCTAAAATAAACCGCTATTTAACGTTAACCGGTGAAAAGCTCTTTATTTCTGGCTTTAAAATAGATAGAGTAATCGGTCTAAAAATTATTGTCTACTTATTTGGAGATCAATATGACTGAACAAACGGAAAAACAGCGCGCTAAGAAAAAACAGATAATTGCGGCAGCTATCCGCTGTTTTGTTGAAAAAGGCTTTCATGTCACTTCAACGGCGGAAATATGTAAAGCCGCTGGAATGAGTCCCGGAAATTTATTTCATTACTATCCAACTAAAAATGCCATTATTGAAGCTATTGCCTTACAAGATCATGCCGATTTTGCCACACTACTACAAATCAAACAGGTCACCGATTCAACCATCGAAACTGTTATCACGATTATGACCAGACTGATACAACTTTATAACGAACCAACTTATGCCCGACTAAGCCTGGAAATTATTGCTGAAGCCAGTAGAAACCCGGCAATTAACAACACTTTTATTGAAAATGAAAAAATTGTCAGACAACGACTGGTTGATATCCTAAGGCATGGCGTCAGTAACGACCAAATTGATCCAGAATTATCGATTGAAAATACCTCTTCCTGGCTGATGACCATCGCTGACGGTGCAATCGGTCGTGATCTTATGGAGCCAGAGTTCCATTTAGCTGATCGCTTAGGATCATTTATTTATATAATCAAAAAAATATTGATGCCAATTCAGTAGCGATTAATAACATAATTGTTATGTTGATAAAACCTAATAAAGCATTCGCAAGTAAGGAGATGGCTTCGGTGATATATGAAGTTTAGATGGATATGTTATTGCGCAATTTAACAGAGTTCTGTAATCAAGGGCAATTCAAAATGTCTGCCGATTAACAACAAATCGCGAACATCAACAATTCAAACTCCGTTACATCCAATTACTTTAATTTGTTAGATTTTGGTAACTTTCGTTTCAGTGGTTCACAATAATGACCACTCATATCTATAGCACACTTTCAAATTTTTTATTTTATCAAACAGACAGACCAATTTTCCCAGACACATCTGCAGCGGGCAAAACGGGGCCGTAAGCCCCCGTCCATCATTAATACTGCATGAAATATTGTTGGATTTTGTTTGGATCTTTTGTTTGTGTCAGCGCTAGCATAAGTAGCACCCGTGATTTATAGGGGCTTAACGTTCCGGAAGCAACGAAGCCATATTTGTCATCATTAATTTCGCCATTACGCGCAGTTGCGCCGGAAGGAACACGTGAGGAACGCACCACAACTATGCCTTTTTTACTTGCATCAGATAGCGTATTTAATAGATCATGGGAAATATTGCCATTACCAACTCCCGCGCTGACAATGCCCTGATAGCCGTTGGCAATAAAGGCCTTGGCAGGAATGTCAGATGCATTAGCGTAATTGTAGACAATACCCACCTTTGGCAGTTGGGTTAGCTTGCTAACGTCGAACGGTGTTTGGGTAGTGTGCTTTTGCATAGGCGTGCGGGTATAAATGACTTTGCTGTCGGCGATAACCCCTAAAGCGCCATAATGGATCGACTGAAACGCTTCCAAATTCTCCGAGTTCATCTTCGTCACATCCCGAGCATCAAGGATCTTATTATTCATCACGAGCAATACACCTCACCCGGCGCTAGCCGGTGATGCTGCCGTCAGAATTGCACCATAAAAATTTGCCGGTGCGTCAGAGCTGAGCTGAGTAACCGGACGCATTGCCCCCGTCAGCACAACAGGTTTCTCACACTTCACCGTCAGGTTTAGAAAATAGGCAGTTTCTTCAATGGCATCAGTACCGTGAGTAATAACAAAACCATCAGTGTCCTGACACTGCGCGTTTATTTTATTCGCTAGCTTGAGCCATACAGAGGTATCCATATCTTGCGAACGGACATTAACCACCTGTTCGCCTTTGACATTGGCAACCTGCTTTATTTGTGGCACCAGTTCCAAGAGCTTATCGACTTTGATTGTTCCTGGAGTGTAACTGGCTTTGACCGGAGAATCTCCACTGCCTGTGATAGTCCCGCCGGTTGCCAGGACAGTAATATTGGGTAATGCCTGCGCTGCATAAGAGAAAGAAACTCCGATGGTCAGCGCCAAAAAGCTCATTTTCGTTTTTACTTTCATTTTATGTACTTCTTAAACAACGAAATTGCCAGCGCATCATACAAGGATGCAAACACAAGGAATGGCTTTTTAGATCAAAAAATTAAGTGAAAAATGAGGAGAAACAACGGTTCTGTCACATTAAAAGAATTTGTTTAATAAAATAAAAGTTTGGATAGGGGGATGTAGAAACGCTGTGACTTTAATGCTCTTAAAATTGTGATGAAAAATCATTCGTCACCAATCAGCTCCTTGATAGCAAAAAGCCTCGCAAAAGCGAGGCTAATAATTTTTTTAACTTCACACTTGGCGGTAGTGACTCACCGATTCTTTTAACTTCACACTTATCACAAACTTGGCTGATAACCAAAAAGTTCCCAAGTGGATATTACCTTTATAAATAAAGGTGAACCCCGAATCACGGGGCTTACAGATTAAAATTTAACAAATAACTCTATGTATTTTTTAAAATGGAATATCATCATCGAAATCGATGGGTGGCTCAGCTGGTGTAGCTGGAGCAGTTTTACCGGAATGGGCAGCAGGCGCTGGCGCGTTACCACTAAACTGTTTAGTTGGTTGTGGCTGTTGCGGCTGTTGTGGTTGCCCCCAACCACCCGCTCGATTATTTTGTGGCATGCCTTCTTGTGAGCCACCACGCGCACCTAACATTTGCATGGTACCACCAATATTCACCACCACTTCGGTAGAGTAGCGATCCTGGCCATTTTGATCTTGCCATTTACGAGTTTGTAGTGAGCCTTCTATATAAACTTGTGAACCTTTACGCAAATATTCACCTGCCACTTCCGCCAGCTTGCCAAAAATCACAACGCGGTGCCATTCTGTTTTTTCCCGCATTTCACCACTTTGCTTATCACGCCAACTTTCAGAGGTTGCCAGAGTAAGATTCGCAACCGCACCACCATTTGGCATATAACGAATTTCAGGATCTTGTCCCAAGTTGCCGATAAGTATGACTTTGTTAATGCCTCTGCTGGCCATTCTCTACTCCTGATGAGTTAATTTTTAATATTGCTAGTTTAACATACTAACACGTTATTGAATATGCAAACCAAACCGTTGCCATTACGCTTTGCGAAACGCCTTAGAAAATTATACTGCAATATTGCTAAATTTTTTCAAGTTTGGCTATTAAATTGCAGAATATGACTCCCTATACTGTACTGTATATTCATTCAGCCAAAATTGTGTAATAATAAAACGTTTTATTTATTGTTTGAATATGTTCTCATTCGGGATGTGGTATATGGATAACATTGAAGTCAGAGGTGTGCGCACCCATAATTTAAAAAATATCAATTTAATTATTCCTCGCGATAAATTAATTGTTATTACTGGGTTATCAGGTTCAGGAAAATCTTCTCTGGCATTTGATACCCTGTATGCAGAAGGTCAGCGCCGTTATGTTGAGTCACTGTCTGCCTATGCTCGGCAGTTTTTATCCTTAATGGAAAAACCGGATGTTGATCATATTGAAGGGCTGTCACCAGCCATTTCAATTGAACAGAAATCCACTTCACACAATCCACGTTCAACGGTAGGTACCATTACCGAAATCCATGATTATTTACGTTTATTGTTTGCCCGTGTCGGCGAACCCCGCTGTCCAGATCACGATATTCCGTTAGCCGCCCAGACCGTTAGTCAGATGGTTGATAATGTCCTGGCGCTGCCGGAAGGTAAGCGACTAATGTTGCTAGCACCGGTAGTTAAAGAACGTAAAGGTGAACATATCAAGCTACTGGATAATCTGGCAGCCCAAGGTTATATTCGCGCCCGCATTGATGGTGAAGTGTGCGATCTATCCGATCCACCTAAATTAGAACTACATAAAAAACATACCATTGAAGTGGAGGTTGATCGTTTTAAAGTTCGTGCTGACCTGGCACAACGACTAGCTGAATCGTTTGAAACCACGCTTGAGTTATCAGGTGGTACTGCAGTTATCACTGATATGGATGACAACCAGGCAACCGAATTAGTTTTCTCAGCTAATTTTGCCTGCCTTATCTGCGGTTATAGCATGAGCGAGTTAGAACCGCGCCTGTTTTCTTTTAACAATCCAGCAGGTGCCTGTAGTTCCTGTGATGGGCTCGGAGTACAACAATTTTTCGACCCAGAACGCGTGATCCAAAATGAGGAAATTTCTTTAGCTGGCGGGGCAATTCGTGGTTGGGATCGCCGTAATTTTTATTATTTCCAGATGCTACAGTCGTTAGCTAAACACTATAAATTTGATGTTGAAGCCACGTTTAGTTCGTTAGAACCATCGATCAAGCAAATGATATTATATGGCTCCGGCAAAGAAGTGATTGAATTTAAGTATCAAAACGATCGCGGCGATGTTACTGTCAGATGCCATCCCTTTGAAGGGGTAATCCATAATATGGAGCGTCGATATAAAGAAACCGAGTCGATGGCGGTACGCGAGGAGTTGGCAAAATATACCAATAATCGGCCATGTATTGCTTGCCATGGCACCCGCTTACGGCAAGAAGCCCGTTATGTATTTATTGAAAATACCACCCTGCCTGAAATTTCCGATTTTAGTATCGGCCATGCGATGACATTTTTCCAAACATTGCAGTTCAGTGGGCAACGGGCACAAATTGCGGAAAAAATTCTGAAAGAGATTAACGATCGGTTAAAATTTTTGGTCAATGTGGGATTAAATTACCTGACCCTCTCCCGCTCAGCTGAAACATTATCTGGTGGCGAAGCACAGCGCATTCGGCTGGCAAGCCAAATCGGTGCCGGTTTAGTTGGTGTCATGTATGTATTGGATGAGCCATCAATTGGTTTACATCAACGAGATAATGACCGGTTGTTACAGACTCTGCTGCATTTACGTAATTTAGGCAATACGGTTATAGTGGTGGAACATGATGAAGATGCGATCCGTGCTGCCGATCACATTATCGATATCGGCCCAGGCGCCGGCATACATGGAGGACGCATTATTGCTCAAGGCAACCTGGACGATATTATTAGCAATCCAGATTCATTAACCGGTAAATACCTTAGTGGTGAACGTAAAATCGCCATCCCGCCCAAACGAGTAGCTATCGATGCAGAAAAAAACCTGAAATTGATTGGTGCGCAAGGTAATAATCTAAAAAATGTCACGCTGGAGTTGCCTGTTGGCTTGTTTACCTGTATTACCGGCGTTTCCGGCTCAGGTAAATCAACTCTAATTAATGATACGTTATTTCCTATTGCTCAGCGGCAATTAAATAAAGCTACTAATGCCACTCCAGCACCTTACACCGATATCGAAGGTTTACAGTATTTCGATAAAGTGATTGATATTGACCAAAGCCCGATTGGCAGAACGCCACGTTCCAATCCAGCCACCTACACTGGCGTATTTACCCCAGTACGTGAATTATTTGCCGGCGTACCCGAGTCTCGTGCGCGGGGTTATACACCAGGAAGGTTTAGTTTTAATGTCAAAGGCGGTCGCTGCGAAGCCTGCCAAGGTGATGGCGTGATCAAAGTTGAGATGCATTTTCTGCCCGATGTCTATGTTCCCTGTGATCACTGTAAGGGCAAACGCTATAATCGTGAAACTTTAGAGATCAAATATAAAGGTAAAAATATTCACGAAGTATTAAAAATGACCATTGAGGAAGCACGTGAATATTTTGCTGCGGTTCCAGCGCTAGCGCGTAAATTGCAAACATTGATCGACGTTGGGCTTTCCTATATTCGTTTAGGTCAATCCGCAACAACCTTATCGGGTGGTGAAGCACAACGGGTTAAGTTATCTCGCGAGCTTTCCAGACGCGGTACCGGCCAAACGCTCTATATTTTGGATGAACCGACTACCGGTTTACATTTTGCTGATATTCAACAACTGTTGCATGTATTACATCAACTCCGTGATCAGGGCAATACTATTGTGATCATTGAACACAATTTAGATGTGATTAAGACCGCCGACTGGATCGTTGATCTGGGGCCTGAAGGCGGTAGTGGTGGTGGCGAGATTTTATTTGCCGGTACACCCGAGCAGATAGTCAAATGTAAGCAATCACATACCGCTCAGTTTTTAAAACCGATCCTAAAACGCGGTTACTAATCAGCAGTAATTGCCGCTATCGAAATTGAAAAATATCCCTGCGCAGCTGCCGGGAACAATATTGCTCAACAGTATTGTTGAGCGATAATCAAAGTGCAGTCTTTGATAATAAGAGATTCTTTTTTATGATAGTTCCATGTTGATAATCGGTTTGGCTGCTGTTTCTGATGGCATAAATGCAAAAATTCTCCATCTATTCTATTATTAACAATAATTTAACGATAAGAACGAATTTTTAGCAAGAATAATCTTAGGCTGATTCTTTCTTCTTCGTCTTACTTTTTTATCCACAGTTTCAAGTGTTAAATATAAACAGCGTCTTACTGCGCAATTTTAGCAAACGCTATTATTACCGTGTTGCACTATCGCTAATTAAGTTGCTATTAGATTCTGTTAAAACAAAAATTACCTTGTTAAGTAATTGCGTTTTATGGTCAAAAAATTAATAAATACTTTAGTTAGCACCCACCAAAAGAGAGTGAAAAATGAACAATTTTGCAAAACATGATTTAACTAATTTGGTTGGCAAACATCTCATATATACTTATGAAAACGGTTGGCCGCATGAAATTTACATAAAAAATGACAGCACCCTTGATTATCGGGTCTGTAGCGGCTCGGCCAGTAACCGATGCGTGAAAGTTCAATCTGCCTATATCGTACAGATCGGACAAAATATGTATAAATCATCCTGGACAGAACCGACTGGCACGAGTATTAGTGTCATTTTAAATCTTTAGATCCTCTTGTTGCACTGTACCGCATTCTTTCCACGCTGGGTAATGGATGATCCACAAAAAACGGCATGTTTTCAAAATAACCATATAAATGAAATGGAAGCTTATCGTGCAGCTGGCCCAACCTATCCTATCGAAATAATGGATGAATTTGCCACTATTACTGCTGTAGATGATTGTGGCTTAAATAATGACAGCGTAATTTCCGATGCCACTAATGAACTAACAAAATAGCGCTATTAAATATTTCGATACGCCATTTACCGACTGATATGACAAAATATAATATTGATATTTAAAGTTCATCAATATGATAAATATCTTGTTAGCAAATGGCGATAATGAATTTAATAAAAAAAAATTATTAATCAATTAATGACCCAAATTAAAACAGTAATACATAAATAACGTGCCGACTTTTTTGCTAATAGCGCCAGCGCGATAAAATCGTTAAATTTTTGTTATCTTTTATCAATCAGTTCTATACTATCAGTTCACTAATTTTTAAGGAAAAAGTCAGCTTTTACTTTTTATACCGCCTTCCTTAGTACACTGGATGCAAAAATGGTGAATGGGGTTGCAAATAATCATTAAGGAGTAACTGCCATGCTTAACATACTCTACTCTATCTGTAGAGGGTAAGTATAAAATACTTTCACTGGTGATTTAAATTACAACTGTTTTTTCAGTACTCAGAACCTGTTAAGAAGATGAAATAATGGTGTTGGTTATAGTTTGATTTCTAAAAATCATACGAAAAAATTAAGGTACTGGGTCAGTTAACCCAATAAATATTCTAACCAAAATAAAATTTACGAGAGCTATCAATTATGTTTGATAACCTTTTTTACCCCGATAATGAAAAAAGAGCGGTGAGACTGACAGAACTTGTCGCTGATAATTCCACTGCAGTCGGTAATATTTCACAGCAACATACAAATACGAAATAGCAATAAATAACGCCAATGAAGCGATACGCAAGGCTTACAAGGTTGTTGGGACACCAATAAAATTTCATGATATCGATTTTGTTGCTGAGTCAAAAACGCACAAAATTTTAATCAGTGTCGCTGATGTTATTACGACGATGCTTACATATGGCTTCGCTAACAAAGCATTATCGCTCGCAGCAAAATCATATCTTCTACAACAAGGTCGTATCGGGGAAGCCGCCTTTATTAAACTGGTTGGTCTACCAAAATGATTTAAGGTAGGCACTGTATTAGGTGGGATCGCAGCGGTTGTCCTGGTTCAAGGGATCCTGGATTCAGTCACTGGGGCGGTGCAACGGAAAAATTTGCAGGACAAAATTAAAGAGTCGATTGATCCCAGATTCCAATTAAAAAAAGCTGAATTGACGAATGACATTGTTATCAATAAATTGCATGTTGTTACTACATCAGTTTCAGTTGTCTTAGACTCCTTAGGATCCGATGTAACTAAAGAGCAGATCGACAAAATCATAAGTAATTCCATAAAACGAAACAAAGTTGAACTCGATGAAATCGACTCTTTGACCAAAACTACCCTGGCTAAACTCGATAAATCCAGAGGCTCTTGGACCGATGAAGGCTAATTGGCTTAATCTGTATTAAATAGATGTTATTGAATAACAAACCAAATCGCACCATTTTATTGACTGAAACTGCAATTCAGTTGCTTGTGACGCTTATTGCGTTAACGAAAACCAAAGGTGCTCAAGATGTAATTTTGATAAAACTTAAACTGTTATTGCTAACATAATGGCAAAAATTAACGCTTTTAAATTAAAAACGGCCAATTGAATGAGGTGAAAATGAGTTTTTGGAGTGATTTTGCTGATGGCTTCACCAGTGTCTACACAAAATATCTTCCTGGCTTATTTACTGGCGATACCTATTTCCCAGATAACCCTGTTAGAGAAGCCAGAGCGCATGAAATAGCGGTAGATTGCCAAACCTATGCCAGTAAAAATGCACTATTGATTAAGGAAATCCAAAACAATGTTGTTGAATTAAATAATCATCTTAAAGAATTGTACCAAAAAGAAATAAACGATGAAAAAATTAAATTTGAGAAATTCTCTTTTGACACATTAAATTTTGAGATACCAACAATGCTCGCCCCTATCATTACCGCAAATATTGTTTCAGAGTCGATAACTGTTTGTGCAACAAGTTATTTAGTTTCTACAGGAAAAATAGGCGCAGCGGCACTGGTTGAGTTAGTTGGATTACCTGCTTCCTTCGAAATTGCTTCTATGGCAGCATCTGGCGGAGCTACTATCGGGGTTGTACTTGCTATCGGCTCTGTCGTTGGAAAAATTAAACGAGATAAATTACAAAAGACTATTCATGACAGCTATCAATCTCGATACAAACTTGCGAAAGCAGCCAATATCAATTATTCAATTTCTCAATCGATAAAAGTGATCAATGCTAGTATTTCAGAATTAAAGGAGATCAAGGTGCCTTTTGCCACAATAGAAGAACACATTTCTGTATTAATAGAAAAACAATTAAACAACATTAACGAAAATAGTCAATCATCGACAATAGTTGAACTACAAAATTTGGATGTAAACCGAGGCTCTTGGACAGACGAGGACGGATCTGTTTAAATACCAAAATAATGTCTGTACAGATCTATCAGTCTGTCACCTTAAGGGAAATTTAAGCTCCCTGCATCAGTCGCTAGATAGACCTACTGCAACTAATTACTCTTTTCCTTTTGTTACACTATTTGTGACTATCACTAGCAGTGTTCTATCACCTTCAGTGATACTTTTTTGCGAAAATTTCAAATCTATTCCATTAAGATAATTCACTATTGCTGCCGCATTTCGATCTTTTAGCTTTTCATCTTTTATGTGTAATGGATGGGTATCACTGGCTTCATTAATATACCCTATAATAAGCTTTTCCCTAGTCAGGCAAAATACACTACCACCGGTACAATCTTCTACTAGTTCTTAGCTATTCTTATACTAATATCAATGGACTCTTGAATAACTTAACGACAATCCCCTGCGGTTGCTTTACCAGCCGTTAAATCTTTCTCTAATTGCTGAAATTCTTTAATCGTAAGAGTGATTATTCTGCACCGCGATCACCCCTACATCTGCACCACTATAGCTACTTTCTACGGTTATGAGGTAAGGGCTCCAACTAGGCCACTTATCACTCGGCTGATTAATGGGTATTAAGGTGTCTTAATATCAAAAGTAAATGATGCATCAGGTGCTTTGTCTGCCGGTATAATAGAAAGATATTGGTCTTGATCGATAGAATAACGGATACAAACGTCATCCTAATCATTATCTTGATAAGTATCATCTAGCAGGTATCCAATGCTACATCTGAGGTAAGGATCCGTACAGTACAGTATACATCTAGCGCATTTTATAAAACCTACCCAGACAAATTTTTCACCCAGTTTTTGACTAATAGCGGTAATATGCTTCCTGTGCAAATAATTATCATTGACTAATAGATTACTTTTAATATAGCGATGGTTACTGGCAGAAATACGATCAAACATCAGAGGGGAAGCTAATGTGTAAGCCGTTTTCTCCAATTGAACAAATTGCGTAAACACAGCATCGATTTCACCAAATCAGCGCTGTTTTCCATTAATCTGATAATTAGGTTTTAGATTTTTGTTGACACTTGTATTTAGGCCACCGCCACTTGCCCTGACAACATACGCTTTAACCTTGTTACAATCCGGCCTTATTCGTTGTTCCATGATTATTGCTTTAGTTAATCACTTGTTTAGCTTTCAGGAACAGGTCACCGGTTTGCGTTGAGATAGTCGCCGCGCTATTTTCAAACGTTTTACTTAAAGTTTACCTTGAGCATTTTTTTGTAGTCAGAGATTATTATAAGCTGCAATTTTAGCGCTTTCACCTTGATTACTGATAACATTACTAAATAGATGAATATAATGTTTAGCCGTTACTTTACCTTGATTAATCAGGCTATCGCTTTCAAGTAATAGCTTTTGCTGAGATAAAATTTCACTGGTTGCCAGAATTATAATGGCTGGCGCTTTGGCGATTAAATGCCTGTTAGTGGTAATATGACCTAGCGTCAGTTTCCCTTTAGCGGAAACAAATAAATCACTTTCGCTGGTTTTAATATTATCCAGCTTAACTTCACTGTCTGGTTCGGTAGCAATGATTTTAATGCGATTGCATAAATCCCACCAGGCTCTGTAATGTTAACCGCAAATTCGGGTTTTAGGCCCGAGCTAGTTATTTGAGAAACTGTTCCAGTCTGATAGACAATCGCATCCATGCCTAGCAGCAAGCTAATATTTTTGCTCATAATACTGGCATTGATAGTAAAAGTACGGCTGCTCATTTCAGTATACTGTTGACTATCACTATAGAGCCCTTTATTACGGATGGTAATATCACCTTTTTTCACCCTTAAATGAGCGAATTCGCCTCGTTGATTTAGTGTCGGCCGGCCGCTAGTTAAGGTTAATCCACCAATATTGCTGAAACGACAACCATCACAACTGATGCCATTAGGATTAGCGATGATCAAATCCGCTTTCTTGCCTGCAATTTTCAATTTGCCATTTAGTTGGGAAGAAGATGAACCGGTTACTTCATTAATAATCAAAGTGGCCGTCTGTTCACCAAGCTGCCCATTTTTAGCCAGCTGGCCGGCTAGTTCACTTTTCGCTGGTTGGATAGCATTGTTAAGCACCGCACCTTCTGGCGGTACATTAAATTGCGGATATCGATTATGAGAAATACCCGCCCGATTAGGTGCCGCTATATCGATGACAGCAATTTGCTTTTTAACCGTTAGTTGAGTTTTTTCATCCGCTGGTTGAACAGTGGAACTGAAAACCGGTAACAGAGGATAACTGGCGATGAAATAAATTATGTT
>VMOF01000320.1:65152578-65221127 GCA_011764245.1 Trialeurodes vaporariorum | reverse complement strand
TCCAGAAAAATACCGAAAAAGAAAACGTTGTATCAGGATACTCGGGGAGGTTTACGCCACTTGACGGAAGTCCTGAGGATGGAACGAGGGAGGAAGACGAAAATGAGGATGAAATAAACGCAGAAACGGACTGGATTCTCGTCCACAAAAGGAAAAGGAGGGAGGAAGAGGACTCACCGCCACCGCGCACTCACCTAAAAAAAGGTAGGAATGGAGAAGCGAAGCAGATTAGTAACGTTAATTCTAAAGAAGTTCCGGAAGTTTCGGGTAACAAGTCAACCAAACAAACCGGAAAAGTTCAAGATGGGAAAAAAAATGAAGTTCCAAATGGAGACTTAAAGGTACAGAAGAATAACGGAAGGGTGGAGGGGGAGGGAAGTAAAGAAAAAATAAAAGTCCATACTCCACCCCCTATTAAAATTACGAACGTAAAAAGTTTTGAAGGGTGCATGGAACTTATTGGTGACATCCCGAAAACTGACTTTAGTGTGAAACCTCTTAGGGGAGACGTCTGGAGAGTTAACCTAGTGAGTCCTGAAGCCTACAGCAAGGTTGTTGATAGACTAGAGGAAAAGAAAGCCTGTTGGTACTCGTATGAAAATAAGCATACCCGTCCCATTAGAGTCGTAGCAAAAGGGCTACATCCCTCAACCAGTGTTGAGGTCATTGAGCAAGAGTTAAAAGAAAAAGGTTTTAAAGTAAAGTCAGTGACGGGGCTGTTAAAGATCAGGAACAGTCTTGAGGTTAATGAGGAAACTAAAGAGGAGGTAAGAGTCAAGGAAAAGATTCCCCTTCCTTTGTTCCAGCTTACGTTCGAAAGAGAAGAAGATGTCAAGAAAATAAATGAAATTGAAAAGGTAGCCTCACAAAAAGTTCTCATAGCTCCAGTTAAAACGCAACCAAAAGAATCCCTCAATGTTTTAGATGCCAGGGCTTTAATCATACCAAAGCTTTTTGTCACAAACCTGTTAAATGCCTTAAGTGTGCTGAAGGGCACTGGACTTTTCTGTGTCCACATGGACGACTGGAAAAACCTAAATGTGCGAATTGTCACGAGGAGGGACACCCAGCTAATTTTACGGGCTGCATTGTGTTCCAACATTTTAAAGAGCAGAGACTAAAATCACTCGAAAAGAAAGGTAAGGGGGGTAAGGGTGCGCTACAGCACAAGCTCTCTCAAAAACAAGTGAATGGGACCATGTCATTTGCAGAGTTGGTAGGTGGAAGGAAACAGGATCTTCAAAAAGTGTCTCCTCCGGTGACAACCTCGTCACAAGAAAGTTTTTTCCAACAAATGTTATTTCAATTGAATCAGCAACAAAAGGTTAGTGATTTGATTGTATCCAGGTTAGAAAAACTGGAGAAATCGGTAGAAAAACTTGAGAAGTGTCTCTCCAGTATTCAAAATGGGTGATTTGATAAGAATAGTAGCCTGGAATGCAAACGGGCTGACAGAAAATAAAAAGATGGAACTGATGCATTTCCTAGATCATTATCAAGTCGATATTTGTATGATCTCGGAGACTCATTTCACAGAAGAAAATTATATCAGAATAAAAGGCTATAACACTTATCACACCACTCATCCGTCAGACAAGGCAAGGGGGGGAGCTGCCATCCTAGTCCGTTCTGGCTTAGATCACCACCAAGAAATGAGTTGGAGGGAAGAAAGCATACAAGCAGCAACAGTAGTTCTAAATACGAGAATTGGGCCGATTAAAATTTCTTCGATTTATAGTCCACCGAGGCATATTCTTAAAAGACAGGACTACTCTAGCTTTTTCACAGCCCTTGGCAATAGATTCATTGCAGGTGGAGACTGGAATGCAAAACACGTAAGATGGGGGTCCAGATTAACTCTCACTAAGGGTCGAGAACTGAATGCGGCTATTCAAACACTAAAAGGTGACTTCATTTCCTCAGGAAGTCCTACATATTGGCCTACAGATAAAAATAAGAAACCGGACGTGGTGGATTTCTTCATTACGAGGAATATATCGATGAACTCCGTGGAAATAGAGCTTAATGAAATTCCAAAGGAGTTATCCTCTGATCACTCCCCTATATCTTTTAGCCTGGGAATGGAGGCGATCAAAAGAAACAGACTGGTGGGTATCACTAATGCCAAAACGGACTGGGAAAAATTTAGGAAAGACCTTAACGATAGGATCATTGTGAATACCCCAATTATCAACAAAGAAAAAATAGAGTTGGAAGCCGAACTTATAGTGACACAAATACAAGAAGCAGCCAAGAAAAACACCCCCGGGAATTAAAACTGTTAAGCTGGCACCTAAAATTCCATTAGAAATTAGAGCACTCCTGAGAGAAAAGAGAAAAGCGCGAAGCAAGTGGCAGAAAACTAGGTCAGAGTCAAACAAAGCTGAGTTGAATAGGCTTACCAACAAACTAACCAGTGAAATGTGGAAAATCAAGAATGACAAAACTGAGGAATTTTTAAAAATGGCCACGCCTAAGAAAGATACAGACTATGCACTCTGGAAGGCCACAAAATACCTGAAAAGAACTGTAGCACACTCACCCCCAATTAGGAATAGAGAGGGTGAATGGGCGAAGAATGAATCGGATAAAGCAGAGGTTTTTCGAAAACACTTAGAAGATATATTTAAACCCATGGTTGCTGCACGAATTAGTCGACCTTGATCCGAATATTTCGGTAGAAATTAAACCTTGTAGCCAGGGGCGCCATTTCAGATTTTCCTTGGGGGGGCAAGAAAATTTGGATGACCTTTTTTTTTTTTTTTTTTTTTTTTTTGGCCGTGCATCTTGAAAAAATCTCTCTATCTCTCTGACTTGAATGGGGGGGGGGGGCTCCATAAATTTGGATGACCTCTTCTTTTTTTTTTGCCGCGCATCTTCAAAAAATCTCTCTGACATGATTTTTTGGGCACATTGAAAATCCTTGGGGGGGGCAATTGCCCCCCCTGCCCTCCCCCAAATGGCGCCCCTGCTTGTAGCCAGACAGAGCTTTTGGACCTAATTAGGTTTAAGGTAAAAAACAAAAAAGCCCCCGGAATGGACATGATCACCGGTGAGATTTTAAAACAACTTCCAGGGAAAGCAGTAGCAAAACTAGTTAAGATATTTAATGCAGCTCTCACCCTATGTCACATTCCCAAATCTTGGAAGGTAGCAGAAGTCATTGTTATCCCCAAAGCTGGCAAACCGTTAGAACTGGCCTCATCATATAGGCCCATCTCACTTCTTTCAACAATAAGTAAACTTTTTGAAAGGCTGTACTTAAAAAGACTTGCACCGCTAATAGAGGAAAATAAATAATCCCGAGCCACCAATTTGGATTCAGGACCTCACATTCCACAATTGAACAAGTTCATAGGTTCACAGATAAAATAGAACAAGGGCTGGAGGAAAAAAAAGTTTGCTCAGCAGTATTCCTTGATGTGGCCCAGGCTTTTGATAGGGTTTGGCATCTGGGACTGCTGTATAAAATTAAAAAATTACTACCTGAAAACCACTACCTGATCTTAAGGTCCTATTTAGAATGTAGGTCATTTAGAGTTAGATTTAACGGTGCCTATTCAGACTTCAGCATGATAAGGGCTGGGGTTCCGCAAGGTTCTGTTTTGGGACCCTACCTGTACAATCTTTTTACTCATGATATTCCTTGTGATAACAACTCAATGATAGGGACTTTTGCTGATGACACCGGTATAGCCTCTCTTGGTGAAACTCTGACTGAAGCAAACGAGAAAACTCAATTCACAGTGAACAGAGTGGGAAAGTGGGCATGGAAGTGGGGTACAACGCTCAACGGCTCTAAGTCAGCCCACACAATTTTCACCAATAAAAAAGTAGGATATTCTCCAATATATTTTAAAAGGGGAAGTGATTCCCTATTCAGAGGTATCAAGATATCTGGGGCTCCACCTAGACTCCAAGTTGAACTGGGGAGAGCATATTCGAAAAAAAATAAAGAGATTAAAATTAAAGTTAGAAAAATGAATTGGCTGCTGGGGCGAGGTTCCCGACTTCCAATCCACAATAAAGTTTTGTTATATAAACTACTAATTAGACCAGTCTGGGCTTATGGTTGCCAGCTCTGGGGATGCGCCAAAGATAGCAACATCAAACTAATTCAAACGGAACAAAACAAAATTCTGAGACAGATTCTAGGGGCCCCTTGGTACATGAGGAACAAGGACATACACAAAGAGTTAGGGATCCCAACAGTTAAAGAGTACATTAGAGAGGTGGCGGAAAAATACGAAGCGAGAGTTTTGGGTCATGTCAACGAAGAGGCGATAAAACTGATGGATAACAGTGAGACAGTGAGAAGGTTAAATCGGCGGAAACCGTTTGAGTTGCTTTGCCGTTGCTACGATGAGTAAAAGTACTGCGTATAGTGGCAGCTAGGTGTTATAAACTGTAAGATAGTTAATTGTATATACTGTGAACTTATGTAAATGTAAACGTTATGTCTTAATCTAATTACTTAATTTAAATTTACTTTATTTAGTAATTGATTTGTATGTTTGTTTGTTTGTTTGTTTGTTTATTTATTTATTTCTTTCTTTCTTTATTTATTTATAATTTATTTATTTATTTATGTTTCTTTATTCATTTATTTGTCTTACCTTTTTCACTTGTTATTTTATTTTTTATTTTATTTTATTTTATTTTATTATTTATTTATCTTTATTTTCGTTTGTTCAGACACAGTCTACACCCAACGGGAGTAGAACTATATTTATTTTGTGTTACTTGCTAGTCCAGCAAAGATATTCTGTTGCTGGACTAGCAGGAAAAGTTAAAAATTGAAATTTAGTGTAAGTTATAAATAGCACATAGATATACTCAAATGTATAGTAGGTGTAAGTTTAGTACTAAGTAATGTAATAGTACTGTTTTTTAAAAAAAAAAAAAAAAAAAAACAAGTGACAGTTCTCCACCTGAACAACCGTTTTTCATGAGCTTTCAAGATTTTTAACGAAAAACGGTTGAAAAAAAAAAAACAAAAAAAACAAAAAAAACAAAAGAGTCAAAAATGCCGATTTTTTCGGCGTCATCAACTCATCAGTATCCCTTGTCCTTTTCTTCAACGGCAATGATTGACGAAAGTATTCGTTACAAGTGACGGTTCTCCTAATGAACAACCGTTTTTCATGAACTTTCAAGATTTTTAACGAAACACGGTTGAAAAAAAAAAAAAAAAAAAAAAAAAAAAAAAGAGTAAAAAATGCCAATGTTTTTCGGGCGTCATCAACTCATCAGTATCTTTTGTCCTTTTCTTGGACGCGAAATATTGACGAGAGTATTCGTTACAAGTGATGGTTCATCAAGTGAACAACCGTTTTTCATGAAGTTTCAAGATTCTTAACGAAAAACGGTTGAAAAAAAAAAAAAAAAAAAACAAAAGAGTAAAAAATGCCGTTTTTTTTCGGCGTCATCAACTCATCAGTATCCCTTGTCCTTTTCTTGGACGGCAAATATTGACGAAAGTATTCGTTACAAGTGCCGGTTCTCCACCTGAGGAACCGTTTTTCATAAACTTTCAAGATTTTTAACGAAAAACGGTTGAGAAAAAAAAAAAAAAAAAAAAAAAAAAAAAAAGTAAAAATGCCAAATTTTTTTTGGGCGTTTAATCATCAGTATCGCTTGTTTTTCTTGGACGACAAAAATTGACGAAAGTATTCGTTACAAGTGACTGTTCTCCACCTGAGAAACTCCTTCCAATTCCGGTGACGTTCGCCGCGGGGTGTCCCGGAAGGGTAGTCACCCCCTGGTTGAATCCAGTCGGTGTTCCCGCGCGTGAAGTCGAGTAGGTTTCAGCCGGATCAAGTGGGCTTGTCACCACTGGTCTCCCATCTCCTGTGGCTCGCATAGCTTGCTGATGATTAATCTCTTCCTCTCCGTTTGCTCCAGCGTGAATCCTGAGAAGTGGGGTCCCAGCAGGGCCAGAGTTCAACTCGTTCTCCGGTATGGGTCCAGGTGGGCTCCCTACAGCGTTGATGATCCGTCCGATGTCCTCGTCCGGCATTCCTCTGATGACATTCCACGTTTCTTCGTTCGTCCAGACGTGCGTGATGGGCGTTTCCCAACACCTCAGAAGCCAATTTTTCGCTACCTCCAGAGGCACGACAAATCTTGTTCGGTTTCTGAGGATGTCGAAAAACAGATAGAAGCCTAGCGGAACAAGATCTGACCTGTCGGCTTTCACCAGAGTTCTCCTAATTTCTTCTACCTGGGTGGTATGAACCATGGTTTCCCCTGTTCGATCCCATTCAGCGGCCGTTCTCTCAGGTGAACCTCGAGGCGTCGCTGGAGTTACTGTGATCCTCGGTGGCGTTGGAACGAGGCTTTGTCTCACATCTTGCAGCGCTGGGTAAAGTTCCGATCTCTGTCTAGTAGGCTGACGCCAGTCTAACATCTCCCGTTGTAGGGCGGTGGCCTGTCCATTCCCACGTTTCCGTTCTGTGCAGAGTTGTGGAGATCGAGACTCGTCTTCTGCTCATCACTAAGTTCGAGTAGGTCACTCACTGATGAAGCCGTGAGAGCATCGGATGTAGTTTGCTCGGCATTATCCTGGATAGTTTAAAATAGAGGATGAATTCCACTTTCGAGATCTCCTTTAAGATGGCTTTCAGCCCGATCTCCTCATGTTCCTCGTTTAGTGCACCCGCTTCCTTCATCTTCGTGTAGTGATCCGGTCGTATCAATTTAAGCCAGGGTCTCAGGTTTCTGATATCCTCCATATACGCGCGCCCGCTCTTCAGTCTCAACTCTGCTCGGTAGACTCCTTTGATCTTGATGTCACCAGCAGTCCTCGCCTCGTACTCCGCGTCCATTCTCAATTCCCTGTTCACGTTAGCCAGTCAGGGCCTAGTCCATACTGGGATAGATCTGGCGTGGGTGCTCTCACCATCTCCCTACAATTCAGCGGCACCGATCGTTTCATCTGTAGGGTCGTCGAGTGCCTCCTTCCTTGTTCGTAGTCGACCGGCGTCTGTGAGTGCGGCGGCGCCTTTGTCGCTCCGTAGTTATACGCAGAGTAGTTCCTCTGTTTACACTGTGCAGTGAACGGGGTACGGTTACCCCCTCCAAACACAAGTTCGGCGGCGTTAGCCAGAGATCGAACTTCGTTTTGAATCTCTCCTCTGTTCCAGTTGGTAGCGATCGCTCGTTGTGAAGCCATATCCTCATGTACTCTGTACCGTGCGGCTTCCACATGTCCAACGCGTGCCCTTCCATATTCTTCCAATAGCTGCCGCTCGATTGAGTGAGCCGTCGCGTTGGGGCTTCTCGCCCGGTCGTCTGCCGCTGTTTGGTAGGATGTCATGGCATCATTGTCATTCCGTGTGATTGATGTTGAATTCGCATTGTTTACGCTGGTTATTCCACTCACGAAGGTCTCGGTATCCAGTGAATTCACGGAATTCGCGGAGCTGTTAAAGCTACTGTTGAAGCTCGCATAATTGCTCCTTTCTACACCAGATACATCACTCAGGTTTGGCATACTCCGATACAGGGAGCTGTTGTCACTCAAGTTCATGGTGGGTTGAGTGGAGGCCGGGGCCCCACCCTCCCCCCTCTGTCGTGTGGCATGCTGCCCTTGTATCAATCAATAAAGCACATCAAATAAACACAAATGTTACACAGTGAAAACGAAACATGAAGAGAAGATCAGCAAAGCAGACAAGCTCGGCTAATTTTTATTTCATTTCATAGAGGTAATACATACATTCTCAATAAAAGACATACACAAATGTTTTGCTGCAAATACAACAAAAGATACAAATAGAGAAACAAAAGAAACAAAAGATACACAGTACAGTAAACAAACCAACGATTAGGAGACAAAATCAATAGGACACACCTCACAATTTGAAATACAGAAACCCAAGATTTTGTAGAAATAACATTTTTAAGGGACGTTAAGATGACTTAAAGCCGGTTTATTCGCACAAAAAACACTTCAAGATTAGGGTTTTCCCAAAATTAATCGAAAACAACTTAGACAAATTTGATACACTTCGAAAAATTTTCTAAGTCCCGACTTAAAATTAGAAAATTTTGAAAAAAAATCATTTTTTAAGGGGGGTTCAAACGATTTAAAAACTTTGAATTCGCACATAAAACACTTTTAAAATTAGGGTTTTTCCCAAAATTGATCAAAAACTTAAAAAAATTTTAAACACATAGAAAAATTTCTAAGTCCCGACTTAAAAAGTGAAAAACCACAGTTTTCATCGGAGAACGTTCGGACTAGTCTCGTTCGGTTCTAGGCGACTTCCTGAGTGCGAAAATGGTCGCTTCTCACTTCTAGGACCAAAGGGACCGAGATCCCTTCGTGTCCCTTTCCGGACGAAAGCTCAAAACGTTAAGTAGCCCGATGGGGGTCTTACCACATGTGGATTTCGTCTCCGAAGTCCACAAACGCGTTTTTCGTGTGAATCCCTTCGGATCCCTTCCCGAAAAAGGTTAAAAAAAGGGTTGTTTTGCCTTCAGGGGAGTTCCTGCAAGGGCTGGCACCAAAAAACCGGATGCAAACACCCGAATTTTCGATTTTTTTTTACAAGTCCCGCTCTTCATAATTCAAAATGCGCGCTTCGATTTGAATCTCCCGCCAAGCAGATATAATGAAGCGCAGTTCCGGGATGCTCAGTAGAACAGAACACCGACCGAGCGCTTAGTCGGGCCAGCTGCACACGAGCACCGTATCGCCGCGGCCTTGTTTACACTAAATGCACTCGCGAGCCGCGTCTAACTCAAGACAAAATAAAGAAAATGCACTTTTCCAGCTTGATAACTTGAAGTCTGTTATACAGCTGTGTTAATTTAGCACGGGGCAAAAACGGGATTGTGACACTGCCGTTGGGCGCACAATACTGCCACTACTCTCAAAAGACGCACGGTTAAAAATTGAACAATTTAGTACAGCATAAGAAAAAAAATAAACTGGTTTTTACCACACTTTCAATCCATCTCACGGGAGCGTCAAAAAACGTGGCCACTCACTGCGACTGCTTTAAAGACACTGACTGAACCTAACCTAACCTAACCTAACCTAACCTAACCTAACCTAACCTAACCTAACCTAACCTAACCTAACCTAACCTAACCTAACCTAATCTTTTTTTTTTTTTTTTTTTTTTTTTTTTTTTTTTTTGTTTTATTGTCCCCCACCGCCCGCCGTACTGGCGGGGGGGCGCTTATTTTTTATTTAGTACACCATTCATACGCCTACAGGTCACAATTTTAAAAAGTTGAGTACAACTCACACTTTTCCGGGATGACGACTTACCGCCCGTTCCCCCCACGTGTTTTCGGAACGGTAAGCCATAATTCACTCCTCCTGAGACACACATTGATAGGAAGTCTCTGCCACACACTTACCATTCACACACAATAAGGTTTTGCCCCCGCGCCGCCTTACTGACGGGGGGCCTAAACAAAACACATGATACAAAGATTGAAACAAAACATTTGAAAGGAGGAGATGACACCACCCAGGTTTCTTCGCCCTCGGAACCTGGCAATACATGTACAACTTCGAGGGGGGAAAAAAACCTGGTTGGAATCTCCACCAAGGTAACTTGATCACGGCACCTACATAGTGGAGCAGCGCTTTGCCTGCTCCCTCTTCTTCTTCTCTCGGCCTTTTCTTCACGCCGACGCTCCTCGTCCTCTTTCTCTCCCATCACTGACCTGGCGAAGTCCTCAAACGCCTTCCAAGTCTGCTGTGAATTTGCCAACCGGGCGAGGAGATCTCCGTCCGGTGTGAATCCTGGGATGACGGCTATCAGCTTCGCCCGTTCTTCGGTCCATCTCTTGCACCGGAACATTGTGTGCTCTGCGTTATCTTCCGCGTCCGAGCAGTACCAGCAATTCTCTGATGCGCTCCTTCCGATGTCTTTTAGGTATCGGTTGAACACACCTTTGCCAGTTAACAATTGTGTTGTCGCGAAGGTGTTGCGAATCCACCTTCGATCGATGGCACCGGGATTATCGCATAATCGTCTGGTCCAGCTGTCGGCAATCCTGCTCCACCTGTCGTTCCATATTTCGACCGTTTTCTTTCTCTCCTCTGTTCTCCTCCTCCTGTCTGCCGCGCGTTCTTCCAGCGTGCGTGGTTTTGGTCGGCGCCTCAAGATCTCTTCGATCCTTGCCGACTCGTCCGCTAGTAGATCTGCCGGGGGGTTTCCGGACAGAGCCCCTGCGCTGTTTTCGCTCACGGTGCAGTAACCTTGTATCTGCCTCAGGTTCGCCAGCCTTTGCACCGCGTTCAACTTAGTCCTGTGCGTTTTTGCCAAGCCAGGGCTCCAGATGGGTGCGCCATACAAGAGTACTTGGTTCACCACCGTTGAGTATAGCTTTCTCCTTCTTTCCCTTGCCCCTTGTCGTTTTTCATTATGCCCGACAGCTTCTTCACCGTGTTCCTTGCTTTGTCGGTGGCGTACTTAACGTGGTCCCCGAATGTCAACCCACTGTCTACTATCACCCCGAGGTATTTGAAACTTTTTCGGATTTCCACCCTTATACCTGCTACGCAGATGTCCACGCTGCTGATCTTCCTTTTCGGACTAACGAGGATGGCCTGGGTCTTTTCCGGGGCGAACCCGCACCCGATCGTCTCCACTATCTCCCGTATCTGGTCGATCACCTCGTTCGCTATTGATTCCAGGATAAAATGGTTTTCAGCCGTTACGATCAGCAAAGTGTCGTCTGCGAACCCGATGACGTCTATGCCGTTTTTCGGATCCGCCAATAACAGCACGGCATTATACGCGATGATCCAGAGCGTCGGGCCGAGCACCGAACCTTGTGGTACTCCTCTGTTGGTCGCAAACTCCTTGTGCGTTCCGTCGTTCCCTACGAACACGAGGATCCTCTCGTTCCCGTACTCTCGCACTAAATCCTGAATGTAGTCCGGCAACCCCGCTTTTTTAAGAGCCTCCAGAATGCTCCCCCAGCGGATGGTGTTAAATGCGTTTCGAACGTCGAAGCTGACCACCACACAGTACCTCTTCTTGCTCTTCGCGTGGCTCATCCTTTTCTTCAGACACTTTAGCGCTCCGCCAGTGGACATCCCTTCACGGAACCCGAACTGCTTGTTGCTGAGTGCGTCGTTGCTCTCGAGCTCCTCCTTGATCCGGTTGTTTATAAGTTTCTCGAATATCTTGCCAAACACCGAGAGCATGGTGATGGGCCGGCACTTGCTAGAATTAGGCTTGGGAATGAGCACGAGCCGCCCCGTCTTCCACACTCTTGGGAAGATCCGTTGCTGCAGACAAGTATTGTACAGCCCTAACAATCTTTCAGGATCCGCCGAGTACGCCGCTTTGGCTATGTCCCCGACGATGTTATCTGGGCCGGGGATTTCTTCTTCTTGACCGAGCCCATGGCTTCGGCCAGTTCCTCCATTGTGAAGAGCGGCGGCGGTGGTGATTCTTTGTATTCGAGCTCCTTACCCCTTTCTGTCTTCTCGCTTCGTCCGTACCAGTCGGTTCCGTCTCTGGGAAACAGTTCTCTCACTGCTTGCTCCGTGTCTACCGCGCCTACTTCCGGTTTCTTTCCCATCTTCCCCATTACGATCTTGTACGCTTTCGACCACGGGTCGCTGTTGAGCTCCTCGGTCAGTTCCCTCCATTTTTTCTTCTTACTCTCTGCGATCGCAGCCCTCAATTCCTTCTTACAGGACGGAGCTTCTCAAGCGCTGCACGGTCTTCCTCTGTGAGTTCGCTCCCCGTTCTCTTCTTAGTCCTCTTCATTGATCTGCGAGCAGCCACACATGCGAGTCTGCACCGTTGGATTTCCATATTCCACCAGTATACCTCCCTGCGGACAGCGGGAGCTTTCCGTGCAGGGAGCACATCATCGCATGTCTTCGAGACAACGCTGAGATAACGGGCAGCTGCCTCCTCTGCCGTGTCTCCATCATCAGCCGGACTTAATGAAAAATTGGTCTTGAGCGCCTTCTCGAGCTCTGGCACGGAGTCCTTCGTGACCTTCCATCCTTGGGCTTCCCTGTCGGTCTTCTGTTTTCGACAGGCAGCCCCCCGGTCCCCGCTGATCCCGTAAGAGATGTATCGGTGATCTGAGTGGGTTTCATCGAGCAGCACTTCCCATTCCTTGAACTCGATTCCCTCGGTGGCTAGCGAGATGTCCACTATCGACTCGCCGTTGTGTCTAACGCATGTTGGGACGCTACCTACGTTCCCCACTTGTAGTTCCATTTGGGCGATGAATGCCTCGGTAGCTATTACCCTTGCCTTCTCTTCCTTTGATCTTCCTCCTTGCTCGCCCCACATCACCGACTTCGTATTTAGGTCACCTGCTACGATGACTCTCTTCCTCCCTCTTACGGCGCCAGCAAGTCGATGAAGGTAGTCTTCGAATTCCGCCGTCGTACAGTTTGGGGAGGCGTACACACTCATAAAGTAGGTTCCCCCGACGGACACCCCTGCTGTTCCTTCGGTCTTAGGCAAAATTACCTCCGCACCGGTGGGGTTCCTCACCCAGATTCCAGTCTTGCCATTGTCCGAGATCACCCAAGGCCTCCTCCCTTCTTCAACCATGGCTCTCCCACCATAACGATGTCACTCTCCTTCTCGCGGACCGTCTGCATGAGAAGGTCATGGGCCGCCTTGCAATTATTCAGATTGACTTGTAAGACCTTTATCCCTTGTTCACCTTGAGACCTCCTGCATCCCATATTTATGTTGCTGGTATTACACACATTTACACCCGTATCTACAATACTATTTACAGGCGTATCTACATTGCTATTTACAGACGTATCTACATAGTTTACACTGTCAACAGCATCGGCTCTGTCGCATTCACCCTGTCTTTGGCATTTTGCAGCCCCTGCTCCCTCCAGGCGGAGGGTGGAGCCCGGTTTGTCGGTAGCTCGACTTACCGGGACCACCCACCGATCGAGCTTACTTTGTCGAGACATTGCTGGATCCTGTTCCCTCCCTCTGGGAACTTTGCACACCTGCTGATACGTCCATCGCTGAATCCATGATGTCCTTAACACTATCCTTATTTACCCCGTTAATTACAGAATTTACATTTTTTACATTTTCCGAGCTTCCAATGTTTCCCATCTTCTCCGTGTCCTTACAATCTCTGGCTAGATGACCTTCCTTCTTGCATTTCTGCAACAGCGACTGTAATCGACCGGACTGGTGCATTTAGCTTGGTGGTGTCCCTCTGCGTGGCACCTGTAGCAGATGTTGGTCTCCACGTACTGGAGCACTTGGCAGCTCGAATATCCGATGCGGACGTTTCCCCTAGCGAGCACCTGTCTTGCATCCTTTGTGTCGGCAACGTCGCAGAAGGCTACACTTTTACCCCATGAGTTAGCCACCGTCACTCTGACTCGGTTAACCTTGAGTTGGTTGCCTCCTAACTCCGCTCCTATATCATCGGCAGACAATCCTCCATCCAGCCCTTTGACCACCATCCTCAGATTGGGTTGTCGGCTTTCCGCTAGGATCCGGCTCGCGTCAAACTTCTCTTTTAACAGTTTGGCGTCCTCTGGGGTGTTCACTTCCAGCTTGAAACTGCCCTCCCTGGTCATTTGTCCGTTGACGATTTTTTTTCCCCAGTTCGCCAACGCAGCCCCTAACGACGTTGGTCATCTCGGCTACTGTTCGTCCTTCCGCTCTGATCAATATCGCCGGGCGCTGAGGGGCTTTCATCTTTTTGGATTGGTTGCTTGCTACGGTCTTCTTCACTGACGGGTGTGCGGCTGCTTCATCTCCCAATGCTGGAAACAATTCCTTCGCATCTGCAGTACCCCTTACAGCTGCCGCGTACCCGGTGGGCTCCGCCGGCCTTGCTGCAGGAGCTTGCGATGCCTTTTGTTGTCTTACGTCCTTTTGTTTCCTTCTGCCGTTCCAGATGATATTCTCCGTAGCGTTCAGTCGTCCTTGCATTTCAGCGAGTTTCCGCAGAGGAGCCTGCATGCTCTTGGTCCTCGTGCAGTACACATAGCTTCCCTTTGGCATATCCTTCCTGACTTTCTGCAACACGCCGTTCAAATTGTTCACGTTACACAAGTGACTTGCTGAGTCAAACTCGTATGCTACCACGTATGTATTTGCTCGTTGTCGATCAGTTTCCCTCCGATCAGCATTGTCCTCCTTCTTACAGATTTTTGCGAAGTCCCCTTCCTTTATTTGACCACTTTTTATCGCCGTTTTTGCTGCCTTCGGTATATCAAGGTCGAGTAGCTCGGCCGTTCCCTCGGTATCTTTGGAGCCGCGACGATAATGATGTTTGCGTCGTTGGGTGGGGCTTCCGTATCCACTTTGGTGCACTTGAGGCCTCGTTGGGCCACGATATGCCCGCTAGCTTCCCCCATTCTTCCTCAGCGGCACCCAGGTCCAATATTGTTTTCACCTCCTCGGGTGACATCCTGTTATTAACCTTATCCAGCGTGGCTTTGAGGGCGGCAATCTCTTTCTCCCTTTCCTCCTTTCCTCCAATTCTCGGCTCATGCTGCTGCATTTGGCGACCAGTTTATCGACGTTGTCCAAAGTTAGATCCATTCTTTGCCACTTTCTGCTTGCTGATTCGGAGCATTCTTGAATCCTCTCAATCATTACCAACATGTCTTCCTTGTTCGTCCCTTCAGCTTTCGCCTCCTCGCTGAGGTCTGAGATGTATTTGTTAATGTACAGTAACATTTCTCCCATCGTTCTCCGATCCCTGGGGTAGCCCTCCGTGGCTGTATCGACGTCTTCTTCAGCCCTTCTCTTTTTGCTAGTGCTCCTGGGAGCTGCCTCCGTTCCTGGGGTGCATCGTTCGAAGGCGTGCCGGAGTTTTCGAAAAGGCGCAAACGCGCTGGGTGCGCCGCGGTACTACTCGTGGTCCGCCTCCCAATGCCCGTCAGTCTAGCCGCCATCTGCCCCGGCAGCAAGCTCCTGGCCTGCTGATTTGCCGTGGGTGTGCTCGTAGGCGGGTGAAAAACCCTTCGTTTCCGTCTCCATGTCCGCTTCCTCCTCCCTCGCTTTCCTTGGTGTACTGCCTTGTTGTAACGGGTCATCGGCCTCGTTGGCACCAGCGTGAATTCTGAGAAGAGGTACGCCTAATAGGCCAGTGTGCCACTCCTGTTCCGGATGGTAGTGGGTGGCATACTAGCAGCGCGGACAATTTGCTCAATGTCCGAGTCGGGTAGCTCCTTTACGATCCTCCAAACTTCTTCGTTCGGCATATGATGTGGAAAATGAGATCCCCATTTGTTCAGCAGCCATTTTTTTCGCCGTTTCCAGGGGTACGATGAACCGCGTAAGTGTCCTCATCAGATCAAATATGAGATATAAGCATAACGGTGATAGAGTCGCTCCGTTTCCCCTTATCAGGGTCCTTCTGTACTCCGATCCCTCCAGCCTAAAATTTACGATCTCCGCTGGATACTGGATCGAGTTCGTGTTGTTCTCCTGCTCTGGTGAAACGAGGGGAGTAGCTGCCGTTATGATGGTCGTGGGATGTTGTGTGGTCACTACGCTTGCTGCACTCGCTTGTACGACCATGCGTGGTCCCTCGACATTTCCCCCCGCTGAATTTGCTTCCGGTCCATGCTTCGTTGTAGGGGGGGCCTTTCGTAAGGAAATTCACCTCCATCCTTCCGTATTTTCGCACTATCGTATGTCATGTTGTACTCATCTAGACGTGCTTTTGTTCACTGCTGATGTGGTAAGCAGTTTGGCGACGTTTTCTGAGGATGCAAGCCTTGGGGTCAGCTTGCTGGGCATGATGCTATGGAGCTTAAAGTATAGAATGAACTCAGTCTTCGTTATTTCTTGAATAATCTCGAAGAGTCCATTCTCTTCGTTGTCTTCGTTTAGTCTTCCCGTTGCCTTGAGCTTGGTGTAGTGACTTGCCCGTATCACCTTCAGCCAAGGTCTCATACGTCTGATGTCCTCGATGTAGCATCCGCCGTTTTTTAACTTCATTTTTACAAAATATTGGCCTTTGGGTTTGATTTCTCCCGCGGATCTGGCCTCAATTTCGGCATCCACCCTCATGTCCATGCTGATGTTCCCGAGGTCAGCGTTCAGTCCTTATAACGAGATTTCTGGCGTGGGTGGCCTGTCCGTCTTTTCACCAATCATTGGCGAAAGAGCTCTTGCCAGCGCTGGCGTCTTATTTGCACCTTTTTGTACGTAAACAACTGTCGTATGGGGGTGGGGGAACGCCTGCCCTGTACCCCTGTTGTACGAGCTAAATGTCCCCTGTTTGTTCGAGCCTGAGAAGGGGGTGCGGTTGCTCCCACCGAACACCAATCCTGCCACGTTAACAAGTGCATCGCTCGTTCGATCTCTCTCTGTTGGTCTGGTTGATCGCTAGTGCTCTGTGGGGGGCCAGCTCCTCGTGGACTCTGCCCCTTGCTGATTTCGTTGTACCCTGCCCGTGCCTGATCCCTAATCCGTGCTCTCTCGTGCTCTTCCAGGATATGTCGTTAAGGAATGCGCGGTTGCATTCAAACTCCTCAGTCCTCCTTCAACTGCTGTTACGTATGAACTGCTGCCGTTGCTTTCCATTACTCCATGGCCGCTTCCATTAACCGCCGTCGAGTGCGCGTTTTCCCTCCGTTTATGATGTTGCCGTTGGCAAAATTGTCATAGTCGAGTGAGTTGTCACTTCCGCCTATGCTTCGGTGCATGGTGTTGTTGACGCTGTAATAAGTGGTTTGGTGGGGATCGACAGTCCCCTCCATAAATTGTGACATCCTACTAGTAGCTCACCTTATACTGCATCGATTAATCTCAACATGATTTTAGATTCGAAAAAGACATAGATAATAAAGACATAGATAATCACAACATCAGGAAAAATAAACAACGTTTTACAAAAGACAAGTTTCAAAGAATTAATTAATTTACACCAAATACACCATAAAATATTTTTCTAAGTCCAAGAAAAAGTGGGACTTAGAGAAATTTCAACCAAAAATTACACCATAAAAAATTTTCTAAGTCCAAGAAAAAGTGGAACTTAGAGAAATTTCACGAGAAAAAAAAAAAAAAAAAAAAAAAAAAAAAAAAAAAAAAATCTAAGTCCAAGAAAAAGTGGAACTTAGAGAAAAATCACAAAAAATAACAACATAAAAAATTTTCTAAGTCCAAGCAAAAGTGGGACATAGAGAAATTTCAACAAAAAATTACACCATAAAATAATTTTTTCTAAGTCCAAGAAAAAGTGGGACTTAGAAAATTTTTACACAAAACCGAAAAAATTTCTAAGTCCTAACATAAAACAAATAACTTCCTAGAACACGCAATTTTCGCCGTAGGGCCACCGGGCCGATCTCTGACGATTTGGGACGTCGTCCTGGACCTAGAAATGGTCGTCACAACCCGCTGGGACTTACAGGGACCGCAATCCCTTACTATCCCTTTCTGGAGCGAGTCCCTTAAATCGGTAAATGAGCCCACTGGGGGACCTTACCACACATGGAAATCACTTCAGTAGCCCGTAGCTCGTTTTTTCCGTGAATCCCTTGGGATCCCTTCCCGGGAATGGCCTTTTTGGGGTTATTATTCCCTCAGGAAAGGTGTCCAAGTCGATTGGCACTAAAAAATTGATTCCGAAAAAACCGACTTTTACCAAATTTTTCTAAGTCCCCAAAAACTCAGGACTTAGTGTTTTTCGGTGAATCGCCTTCGCTCCTATATTTCAGAGTGCGCTATTTTGAATTTTCGCGCGACTGATTTGAATTTCCCGCCAAAAACTGGGTCTTCGGCCGTAGTCTTTGCGTACTGACTATTTAAAGCTCTTTGCACAACACTGACCGATCGGCGGATTTCGGGTATTTCCGATTTCTTTCGTTACCGAAGTGACCGCACCCAACACACACGCGCAATACCCCTTCCCCGCACTGCCCGCCAGGCGATGATGCCGAGAAATGTTTACGTAAACAGTGCTCGGCAGCCGACGCTTTATGATAACAAATCACCGGAAAGAGCAACTTTCCAGCTCAAAAACTCGTAGCACTGTATAACACTGTGTAAATCTTCTAACTGAAAGGAGGGATAGGGACCCTGATATCAGTCGGATTCACGATTGAAGCACGTCAAAACCTTCCGAGTAAGAAACTGAACACTTTAGTATAAAACACACATTTAACTTTATACTTATAGCAAGACATCCACTGCATCAATCGAGAGCGTCCACAAACGTGACTGCACTTGATCGCTGCTTGAAAGACACTCTGATCGCTGCTTGAAAGACACTGAACCTAACCTAATCTAACCTAACCTAACCTAACCTAACCTAACTTAACCTAACCTAACCTAACCTAACCAAACCTAACCTAACCTAACCTAACCTATCCTAACCTAACGTAACCTAACCTAACCTAACCTAACCTAACCTAACCTAACCTAACCTAACCTAACCTAACCTAACCTAACCTAACCTAAACTAACCTAACCTAACCTCACCTAACCTAACCTAACCTAACCTAACCTAACACTGTTACCACTGCTGTTACCACCACTGTTACCGCCACTGTTACCACCCCTGTTACCACCACTGTTACCACCACTGTTACCACCACTGTTACCGCCACTGTTACCACCACTGTTACCACCACTGTTACCACCACTGTTACCACCACTGTTACCGCCACTGTTACCACCACTGTTACCACCTCTGTTACCACCACTGTTACCATCACTATTACCACCACTGTTACCACCACTGTTACCACTGCTTGTACCACCACTGTTACCACCACTGTTACCACCACTGTTACCACCACTGTTACCACCACTGTTACCACCACTGTCACCACTGCTATTACCACCACTGTTACCGCCACTGTTACCACCACTGTTACCACCACTGTTACCGCCACTGTTACCACCACTGTTACCACCACTGTTACCACCACTGTTACCACTGCTGTTACACCACTGTTACCACCACTGTTACCACCACTGTTTACCACTGCTATTACCACCACTGTTACCCGCCACTGTTACCACCACTGTTACCCACTGTTACCACCACTGTTACCACCACTGTTACCACCAGTGTTACCACCACTGTTACCACTCCTAGGTTAGGCTAGGTTAGGTTAGGTTAGTTAGTTGGTTAGGTTAGGTTAGGTTAGGTTAGGTTAGGTCAGGTAAGGTCAGGTCAGGTCAGGTCAGGTCAGGTCAGGTCAGGTCAGGTCAGGTCAGGTCAGGTCAGTCAGGTCAGGTCAGGTCAGGTCAGGTCAGGTCAGGTCGGTCAGGTCAGGTCAGGTCAGTCAGGTTAGGTTAGGTTATTTTGGGTGAACTTTCGAAAAGGCCCTCTTGGTACATCACAATGACCCAAAAAAAACTCATTGGGTATCATACGACTCATTACTGGTCCGTTAGGGACGATATTCGCGGTATTACCACTCTCCAGCGCATTTCTAAGGTCGATCAGACGGTATCGCGCACCTTCGTAAAATCGATATCTCGAAAACTAATCGATGTATTGCAATGCGGATTAGACTGGTCGATAGCTCTTGCTTGTTACTAGCAGCTCCATGAGTTTCATATCCATCTGAGTTTATTTAGTACCCAATGAGACCTATCGCGGCCGTTCTTGCACCTTTTTTTCCGCGTCTCTCTGGTGGGGGTTCGTGGCCCCCCAAAGTAGATTTGTTGGGTACACTTTCAAAAAGGCCCTCTTGGTACATCACAATGACCCGAAAAAAAACTCATTGGGTATCATACGACTCATACTGGTCCGTTAGGGACGATATTCGCGGTATTACCACTCTCCAGCGCATTTCTAAGGTCGATCAGACGGTATCGCGCCGACCATATGGTTGGGGTGTATGATCCAGGGTCCGAAACTTTTTTTGACGTAGGGCTCTGATATTACCCCGATATCATAGTCGCCTTCATTCAACCTCTGCTTGTACAGGTCTAGCGCTGTCTTGCAGTTCATCATATTAAACTGCAGGACCTTTATTTCTCGGCCTCTGATTGCATCGGTATTTTTTACATTATTTACAGTCTTACTCGTATTTTTATCTACAGGTATATCTACATTCTTATCTATATTCACACTATTTACTACGTCACGGGCCACGGCGTCACTTACGATAGCAGCTTCCACCCGATCGCTATTGCGGCGAACGGGTGCGAACCACCGATCTAGTTTACTTTGAGAGGACATCTTGAGGTCGGACCCCCTCCTCCTGGGGCGGCTCTTCGCCGCTGGTTCGGATTATTGTCGTCTCCATGGCGACAACAGTATTTACAATTGCATTATTCACACTATCTACATCCTTTCCGGCCTTCTCGTTCCCTTGGCTCCTTTTGGGGCAGTCCTTGGCCAGATGGCCAGTCTCCTTGCACCTGAAGCAGTTGTTGCTCAGGTCTCCTTCCGCTGTACAGGTGATGGCCATGTGTCCCGCTTTGTGGCACTTAAAACACTTTCTTAAATTCTCACTGATCTCCACTTTGCAGGAAGTGAAACCCACGCGAACGGATCCCGCCTCGATCAGTTTGTTGACGTTTGCGTCGCTGCCCGCTGTGCAGAAGGCAAGTCTCAAGCCCCATCTGCTCGCTCTGGTCAGTTGGATGTTCAAAACATCGACTCCCACGGCTGCCAGTTGTGCGGTGATCTCGTTTTCGTCGGCGCTTTCATCCACGTCGCGTATTAAGATCCTGACTGTCGGCTCTCGTTTGTAAGCAGTTCTAATCTCATTGGCTCCTCGCTCTTTACAAAGGGTTTGTTGGATCATCTCTGCGCTTTCGGAGTCCAGAGTCTCCAGGAGAAGGTCGCCAGCCTGGGTTTTCCTGGCTTTGATGACTTTGTTAACCAGTTCGGGATTCTCCTTTTGTACCCTCTGTCTGGTTTCCCGCATAACCAGTGAATGCACTTTACCATTGCTAGGCACAATCACGCAAGGATTAGTTTGGGTTGGTGGCTTCTTCTTCACTACCTTCACTTCACCATTGGTAGATGGAACCTGTCCTTTTAGCTTGTCAGCGTATCCAGTCCTGCTCGCCTGTTGTGCGCTCGGTGCCTGTGCCTCGCGAGTATCTTTTTTCCCCGATGCCGCGTTTTTCGGCCCCTTCTGCTTGTTCTGTTTGTTCTTCTCGCCAGCCCAGGTTAAGTTTTGAGTGCCACTCTTCCGTCCGTGCAGCCCTGTCAGCTTCCTCAGAGCTGTTTGGAGCCCTTTGGTTCGGATACAGAAGGTGGTCCCAGTCGCAGGCATATCCTTAACTACTGCTGTCATCACTTCCTTTAGGCTATTTATACTATGTACACTGTCGTCCTTGTCGACTGAAAATTTGGCGATGTACGTGACGTCATCATTTTGCCACTCCTTTCCCGCCCACACAGATGGTCTCTCTGTTAACGATTTTTGCGAACTGCCCATCTTTGATATTCACATCTTCGATAGCTGATTGGCCGCCTTGGGTAAGTCCAATTCAAGAGCCAGCGCCTTTCCTTCGAGATCGTTGCTGGCTACGAACACAACGAGATTCGCGATGTCCTTGCTCCTCTCGGTAACGACCTTAGTATTGATGAAGGCATCGTTCGGCCAAGCCTGGCATGCAAATTTGCCCCAGTCCGAGTCGGTGACTCCCACTTCTAGCATTTTCCTCACGTCAGCCAGGGTATCCGGTCGACACCAGGCCCTGCATTGCCCTGCTTGCTGCTACAGACTCCTTGAGAGCCGCTATCTCCTCGTCCTTTGCAGCGATAATTCTTCTCATATTCGTGAATTCCGCGGCTCTGGTGCCCACAGTGTCCATCGCCTGTGACAGGCGCTCCCATTTCCGAATCGCTGACTTGGCGAATTCGGTCAGCGTTCCCGTAACATCGCTTTTTTTCCTCTACCTTGCCTCGTCAAAAGGTCAGCGCACTTTAGGATCTGCCGCAAGACATCTTCCATTTTGCTGCGGTCCTTGCCGAACTCTTTCATCATCTTGTCAGCTCCAGTATCGTCTTCTTCAGCTCTTCTTCTCTTGCCGGGACTCGATGGTATGCGTTCCGTGCCATCGATATTCAGATCCTGTAGGTGGCCGTGATCGTACATGCCGGTGAGAGGGACATCATGCTGATTTTGGTACAACCGCATTCGTGCAGGGTGTGGGGCCACCGGGCTACCAGAGAAACTCCTTCCAATTCCGGTGACGTTCGCCGCGGGGTGTCCCGGAAGGGTAGTCACCCCCTGGTTGAATCCAGTCGGTGTTCCCGCGCGTGAAGTCGAGTAGGTTTCAGCCGGATCAAGTGGGCTTGTCACCACTGGTCTCCCATCTCCTGTGGCTCGCATAGCTTGCTGATGATTAATCTCTTCCTCTCCGTTTGCTCCAGCGTGAATCCTGAGAAGTGGGGTCCCAGCAGGGCCAGAGTTCAACTCGTTCTCCGGTATGGGTCCAGGTGGGCTCCCTACAGCGTTGATGATCCGTCCGATGTCCTCGTCCGGCATTCCTCTGATGACATTCCACGTTTCTTCGTTCGTCCAGACGTGCGTGATGGGCGTTTCCCAACACCTCAGAAGCCAATTTTTCGCTACCTCCAGAGGCACGACAAATCTTGTTCGGTTTCTGAGGATGTCGAAAAACAGATAGAAGCCTAGCGGAACAAGATCTGACCTGTCGGCTTTCACCAGAGTTCTCCTAATTTCTTCTACCTGGGTGGTATGAACCATGGTTTCCCCTGTTCGATCCCATTCAGCGGCCGTTCTCTCAGGTGAACCTCGAGGCGTCGCTGGAGTTACTGTGATCCTCGGTGGCGTTGGAACGAGGCTTTGTCTCACATCTTGCAGCGCTGGGTAAAGTTCCGATCTCTGTCTAGTAGGCTGACGCCAGTCTAACATCTCCCGTTGTAGGGCGGTGGCCTGTCCATTCCCACGTTTCCGTTCTGTGCAGAGTTGTGGAGATCGAGACTCGTCTTCTGCTCATCACTAAGTTCGAGTAGGTCACTCACTGATGAAGCCGTGAGAGCATCGGATGTAGTTTGCTCGGCATTATCCTGGATAGTTTAAAATAGAGGATGAATTCCACTTTCGAGATCTCCTTTAAGATGGCTTTCAGCCCGATCTCCTCATGTTCCTCGTTTAGTGCACCCGCTTCCTTCATCTTCGTGTAGTGATCCGGTCGTATCAATTTAAGCCAGGGTCTCAGGTTTCTGATATCCTCCATATACGCGCGCCCGCTCTTCAGTCTCAACTCTGCTCGGTAGACTCCTTTGATCTTGATGTCACCAGCAGTCCTCGCCTCGTACTCCGCGTCCATTCTCAATTCCCTGTTCACGTTAGCCAGTCAGGGCCTAGTCCATACTGGGATAGATCTGGCGTGGGTGCTCTCACCATCTCCCTACAATTCAGCGGCACCGATCGTTTCATCTGTAGGGTCGTCGAGTGCCTCCTTCCTTGTTCGTAGTCGACCGGCGTCTGTGAGTGCGGCGGCGCCTTTGTCGCTCCGTAGTTATACGCAGAGTAGTTCCTCTGTTTACACTGTGCAGTGAACGGGGTACGGTTACCCCCTCCAAACACAAGTTCGGCGGCGTTAGCCAGAGATCGAACTTCGTTTTGAATCTCTCCTCTGTTCCAGTTGGTAGCGATCGCTCGTTGTGAAGCCATATCCTCATGTACTCTGTACCGTGCGGCTTCCACATGTCCAACGCGTGCCCTTCCATATTCTTCCAATAGCTGCCGCTCGATTGAGTGAGCCGTCGCGTTGGGGCTTCTCGCCCGGTCGTCTGCCGCTGTTTGGTAGGATGTCATGGCATCATTGTCATTCCGTGTGATTGATGTTGAATTCGCATTGTTTACGCTGGTTATTCCACTCACGAAGGTCTCGGTATCCAGTGAATTCACGGAATTCGCGGAGCTGTTAAAGCTACTGTTGAAGCTCGCATAATTGCTCCTTTCTACACCAGATACATCACTCAGGTTTGGCATACTCCGATACAGGGAGCTGTTGTCACTCAAGTTCATGGTGGGTTGAGTGGAGGCCGGGGCCCCACCCTCCCCCCTCTGTCGTGTGGCATGCTGCCCTTGTATCAATCAATAAAGCACATCAAATAAACACAAATGTTACACAGTGAAAACGAAACATGAAGAGAAGATCAGCAAAGCAGACAAGCTCGGCTAATTTTTATTTCATTTCATAGAGGTAATACATACATTCTCAATAAAAGACATACACAAATGTTTTGCTGCAAATACAACAAAAGATACAAATAGAGAAACAAAAGAAACAAAAGATACACAGTACAGTAAACAAACCAACGATTAGGAGACAAAATCAATAGGACACACCTCACAATTTGAAATACAGAAACCCAAGATTTTGTAGAAATAACATTTTTAAGGGACGTTAAGATGACTTAAAGCCGGTTTATTCGCACAAAAAACACTTCAAGATTAGGGTTTTCCCAAAATTAATCGAAAACAACTTAGACAAATTTGATACACTTCGAAAAATTTTCTAAGTCCCGACTTAAAATTAGAAAATTTTGAAAAAAAATCATTTTTTAAGGGGGGTTCAAACGATTTAAAAACTTTGAATTCGCACATAAAACACTTTTAAAATTAGGGTTTTTCCCAAAATTGATCAAAAACTTAAAAAAATTTTAAACACATAGAAAAATTTCTAAGTCCCGACTTAAAAAGTGAAAAACCACAGTTTTCATCGGAGAACGTTCGGACTAGTCTCGTTCGGTTCTAGGCGACTTCCTGAGTGCGAAAATGGTCGCTTCTCACTTCTAGGACCAAAGGGACCGAGATCCCTTCGTGTCCCTTTCCGGACGAAAGCTCAAAACGTTAAGTAGCCCGATGGGGGGTCTTACCACATGTGGATTTCGTCTCCGAAGTCCACAAACGCGTTTTTCGTGTGAATCCCTTCGGATCCCTTCCCGAAAAAGGTTAAAAAAAGGGTTGTTTTGCCTTCAGGGGAAGTTCCTGCAAGGGCTGGCACCAAAAAACCGGGATGCAAACACCCGAATTTTCGATTTTTTTTTACAAGTCCCGCTCTTCATAATTCAAAATGCGCGCTTCGATTTGAATCTCCCGCCAAGCAGATATAATGAAGCGCAGTTCCGGGATGCTCAGTAGAACAGAACACCGACCGAGCGCTTAGTCGGGCCAGCTGCACACGAGCACCGTATCGCCGCGGCCTTGTTTACACTAAATGCACTCGCGAGCCGCGTCTAACTCAAGACAAAATAAAGAAAATGCACTTTTCCAGCTTGATAACTTGAAGTCTGTTATACAGCTGTGTTAATTTAGCACGGGGCAAAAACGGGATTGTGACACTGCCGTTGGGCGCACAATACTGCCACTACTCTCAAAAGACGCACGGTTAAAAATTGAACAATTTAGTACAGCATAAGAAAAAAAATAAACTGGTTTTTACCACACTTTCAATCCATCTCACGGGAGCGTCAAAAAACGTGGCCACTCACTGCGACTGCTTTAAAGACACTGACTGAACCTAACCTAACCTAACCTAACCTAACCTAACCTAACCTAACCTAACCTAACCTAACCTAACCTAACCTAACCTAACCTAACCTAATCTTTTTTTTTTTTTTTTTTTTTTTTTTTTTTTTTTTTGTTTTATTGTCCCCCACCGCCCGCCGTACTGGCGGGGGGGCGCTTATTTTTTATTTAGTACACCATTCATACGCCTACAGGTCACAATTTTAAAAAGTTGAGTACAACTCACACTTTTCCGGGATGACGACTTACCGCCCGTTCCCCCCACGTGTTTTCGGAACGGTAAGCCATAATTCACTCCTCCTGAGACACACATTGATAGGAAGTCTCTGCCACACACTTACCATTCACACACAATAAGGTTTTGCCCCCGCGCCGCCTTACTGACGGGGGGCCTAAACAAAACACATGATACAAAGATTGAAACAAAACATTTGAAAGGAGGAGATGACACCACCCAGGTTTCTTCGCCCTCGGAACCTGGCAATACATGTACAACTTCGAGGGGGGAAAAAAACCTGGTTGGAATCTCCACCAAGGTAACTTGATCACGGCACCTACATAGTGGAGCAGCGCTTTGCCTGCTCCCTCTTCTTCTTCTCTCGGCCTTTTCTTCACGCCGACGCTCCTCGTCCTCTTTCTCTCCCATCACTGACCTGGCGAAGTCCTCAAACGCCTTCCAAGTCTGCTGTGAATTTGCCAACCGGGCGAGGAGATCTCCGTCCGGTGTGAATCCTGGGATGACGGCTATCAGCTTCGCCCGTTCTTCGGTCCATCTCTTGCACCGGAACATTGTGTGCTCTGCGTTATCTTCCGCGTCCGAGCAGTACCAGCAATTCTCTGATGCGCTCCTTCCGATGTCTTTTAGGTATCGGTTGAACACACCTTTGCCAGTTAACAATTGTGTTGTCGCGAAGGTGTTGCGAATCCACCTTCGATCGATGGCACCGGGATTATCGCATAATCGTCTGGTCCAGCTGTCGGCAATCCTGCTCCACCTGTCGTTCCATATTTCGACCGTTTTCTTTCTCTCCTCTGTTCTCCTCCTCCTGTCTGCCGCGCGTTCTTCCAGCGTGCGTGGTTTTGGTCGGCGCCTCAAGATCTCTTCGATCCTTGCCGACTCGTCCGCTAGTAGATCTGCCGGGGGGTTTCCGGACAGAGCCCCTGCGCTGTTTTCGCTCACGGTGCAGTAACCTTGTATCTGCCTCAGGTTCGCCAGCCTTTGCACCGCGTTCAACTTAGTCCTGTGCGTTTTTGCCAAGCCAGGGCTCCAGATGGGTGCGCCATACAAGAGTACTTGGTTCACCACCGTTGAGTATAGCTTTCTCCTTCTTTCCCTTGCCCCTTGTCGTTTTTCATTATGCCCGACAGCTTCTTCACCGTGTTCCTTGCTTTGTCGGTGGCGTACTTAACGTGGTCCCCGAATGTCAACCCACTGTCTACTATCACCCCGAGGTATTTGAAACTTTTTCGGATTTCCACCCTTATACCTGCTACGCAGATGTCCACGCTGCTGATCTTCCTTTTCGGACTAACGAGGATGGCCTGGGTCTTTTCCGGGGCGAACCCGCACCCGATCGTCTCCACTATCTCCCGTATCTGGTCGATCACCTCGTTCGCTATTGATTCCAGGATAAAATGGTTTTCAGCCGTTACGATCAGCAAAGTGTCGTCTGCGAACCCGATGACGTCTATGCCGTTTTTCGGATCCGCCAATAACAGCACGGCATTATACGCGATGATCCAGAGCGTCGGGCCGAGCACCGAACCTTGTGGTACTCCTCTGTTGGTCGCAAACTCCTTGTGCGTTCCGTCGTTCCCTACGAACACGAGGATCCTCTCGTTCCCGTACTCTCGCACTAAATCCTGAATGTAGTCCGGCAACCCCGCTTTTTTAAGAGCCTCCAGAATGCTCCCCCAGCGGATGGTGTTAAATGCGTTTCGAACGTCGAAGCTGACCACCACACAGTACCTCTTCTTGCTCTTCGCGTGGCTCATCCTTTTCTTCAGACACTTTAGCGCTCCGCCAGTGGACATCCCTTCACGGAACCCGAACTGCTTGTTGCTGAGTGCGTCGTTGCTCTCGAGCTCCTCCTTGATCCGGTTGTTTATAAGTTTCTCGAATATCTTGCCAAACACCGAGAGCATGGTGATGGGCCGGCACTTGCTAGAATTAGGCTTGGGAATGAGCACGAGCCGCCCCGTCTTCCACACTCTTGGGAAGATCCGTTGCTGCAGACAAGTATTGTACAGCCCTAACAATCTTTCAGGATCCGCCGAGTACGCCGCTTTGGCTATGTCCCCGACGATGTTATCTGGGCCGGGGATTTCTTCTTCTTGACCGAGCCCATGGCTTCGGCCAGTTCCTCCATTGTGAAGAGCGGCGGCGGTGGTGATTCTTTGTATTCGAGCTCCTTACCCCTTTCTGTCTTCTCGCTTCGTCCGTACCAGTCGGTTCCGTCTCTGGGAAACAGTTCTCTCACTGCTTGCTCCGTGTCTACCGCGCCTACTTCCGGTTTCTTTCCCATCTTCCCCATTACGATCTTGTACGCTTTCGACCACGGGTCGCTGTTGAGCTCCTCGGTCAGTTCCCTCCATTTTTTCTTCTTACTCTCTGCGATCGCAGCCCTCAATTCCTTCTTACAGGACGGAGCTTCTCAAGCGCTGCACGGTCTTCCTCTGTGAGTTCGCTCCCCGTTCTCTTCTTAGTCCTCTTCATTGATCTGCGAGCAGCCACACATGCGAGTCTGCACCGTTGGATTTCCATATTCCACCAGTATACCTCCCTGCGGACAGCGGGAGCTTTCCGTGCAGGGAGCACATCATCGCATGTCTTCGAGACAACGCTGAGATAACGGGCAGCTGCCTCCTCTGCCGTGTCTCCATCATCAGCCGGACTTAATGAAAAATTGGTCTTGAGCGCCTTCTCGAGCTCTGGCACGGAGTCCTTCGTGACCTTCCATCCTTGGGCTTCCCTGTCGGTCTTCTGTTTTCGACAGGCAGCCCCCCGGTCCCCGCTGATCCCGTAAGAGATGTATCGGTGATCTGAGTGGGTTTCATCGAGCAGCACTTCCCATTCCTTGAACTCGATTCCCTCGGTGGCTAGCGAGATGTCCACTATCGACTCGCCGTTGTGTCTAACGCATGTTGGGACGCTACCTACGTTCCCCACTTGTAGTTCCATTTGGGCGATGAATGCCTCGGTAGCTATTACCCTTGCCTTCTCTTCCTTTGATCTTCCTCCTTGCTCGCCCCACATCACCGACTTCGTATTTAGGTCACCTGCTACGATGACTCTCTTCCTCCCTCTTACGGCGCCAGCAAGTCGATGAAGGTAGTCTTCGAATTCCGCCGTCGTACAGTTTGGGGAGGCGTACACACTCATAAAGTAGGTTCCCCCGACGGACACCCCTGCTGTTCCTTCGGTCTTAGGCAAAATTACCTCCGCACCGGTGGGGTTCCTCACCCAGATTCCAGTCTTGCCATTGTCCGAGATCACCCAAGGCCTCCTCCCTTCTTCAACCATGGCTCTCCCACCATAACGATGTCACTCTCCTTCTCGCGGACCGTCTGCATGAGAAGGTCATGGGCCGCCTTGCAATTATTCAGATTGACTTGTAAGACCTTTATCCCTTGTTCACCTTGAGACCTCCTGCATCCCATATTTATGTTGCTGGTATTACACACATTTACACCCGTATCTACAATACTATTTACAGGCGTATCTACATTGCTATTTACAGACGTATCTACATAGTTTACACTGTCAACAGCATCGGCTCTGTCGCATTCACCCTGTCTTTGGCATTTTGCAGCCCCTGCTCCCTCCAGGCGGAGGGTGGAGCCCGGTTTGTCGGTAGCTCGACTTACCGGGACCACCCACCGATCGAGCTTACTTTGTCGAGACATTGCTGGATCCTGTTCCCTCCCTCTGGGAACTTTGCACACCTGCTGATACGTCCATCGCTGAATCCATGATGTCCTTAACACTATCCTTATTTACCCCGTTAATTACAGAATTTACATTTTTTACATTTTCCGAGCTTCCAATGTTTCCCATCTTCTCCGTGTCCTTACAATCTCTGGCTAGATGACCTTCCTTCTTGCATTTCTGCAACAGCGACTGTAATCGACCGGACTGGTGCATTTAGCTTGGTGGTGTCCCTCTGCGTGGCACCTGTAGCAGATGTTGGTCTCCACGTACTGGAGCACTTGGCAGCTCGAATATCCGATGCGGACGTTTCCCCTAGCGAGCACCTGTCTTGCATCCTTTGTGTCGGCAACGTCGCAGAAGGCTACACTTTTACCCCATGAGTTAGCCACCGTCACTCTGACTCGGTTAACCTTGAGTTGGTTGCCTCCTAACTCCGCTCCTATATCATCGGCAGACAATCCTCCATCCAGCCCTTTGACCACCATCCTCAGATTGGGTTGTCGGCTTTCCGCTAGGATCCGGCTCGCGTCAAACTTCTCTTTTAACAGTTTGGCGTCCTCTGGGGTGTTCACTTCCAGCTTGAAACTGCCCTCCCTGGTCATTTGTCCGTTGACGATTTTTTTTCCCCAGTTCGCCAACGCAGCCCCTAACGACGTTGGTCATCTCGGCTACTGTTCGTCCTTCCGCTCTGATCAATATCGCCGGGCGCTGAGGGGCTTTCATCTTTTTGGATTGGTTGCTTGCTACGGTCTTCTTCACTGACGGGTGTGCGGCTGCTTCATCTCCCAATGCTGGAAACAATTCCTTCGCATCTGCAGTACCCCTTACAGCTGCCGCGTACCCGGTGGGCTCCGCCGGCCTTGCTGCAGGAGCTTGCGATGCCTTTTGTTGTCTTACGTCCTTTTGTTTCCTTCTGCCGTTCCAGATGATATTCTCCGTAGCGTTCAGTCGTCCTTGCATTTCAGCGAGTTTCCGCAGAGGAGCCTGCATGCTCTTGGTCCTCGTGCAGTACACATAGCTTCCCTTTGGCATATCCTTCCTGACTTTCTGCAACACGCCGTTCAAATTGTTCACGTTACACAAGTGACTTGCTGAGTCAAACTCGTATGCTACCACGTATGTATTTGCTCGTTGTCGATCAGTTTCCCTCCGATCAGCATTGTCCTCCTTCTTACAGATTTTTGCGAAGTCCCCTTCCTTTATTTGACCACTTTTTATCGCCGTTTTTGCTGCCTTCGGTATATCAAGGTCGAGTAGCTCGGCCGTTCCCTCGGTATCTTTGGAGCCGCGACGATAATGATGTTTGCGTCGTTGGGTGGGGCTTCCGTATCCACTTTGGTGCACTTGAGGCCTCGTTGGGCCACGATATGCCCGCTAGCTTCCCCCATTCTTCCTCAGCGGCACCCAGGTCCAATATTGTTTTCACCTCCTCGGGTGACATCCTGTTATTAACCTTATCCAGCGTGGCTTTGAGGGCGGCAATCTCTTTCTCCCTTTCCTCCTTTCCTCCAATTCTCGGCTCATGCTGCTGCATTTGGCGACCAGTTTATCGACGTTGTCCAAAGTTAGATCCATTCTTTGCCACTTTCTGCTTGCTGATTCGGAGCATTCTTGAATCCTCTCAATCATTACCAACATGTCTTCCTTGTTCGTCCCTTCAGCTTTCGCCTCCTCGCTGAGGTCTGAGATGTATTTGTTAATGTACAGTAACATTTCTCCCATCGTTCTCCGATCCCTGGGGTAGCCCTCCGTGGCTGTATCGACGTCTTCTTCAGCCCTTCTCTTTTTGCTAGTGCTCCTGGGAGCTGCCTCCGTTCCTGGGGTGCATCGTTCGAAGGCGTGCCGGAGTTTTCGAAAAGGCGCAAACGCGCTGGGTGCGCCGCGGTACTACTCGTGGTCCGCCTCCCAATGCCCGTCAGTCTAGCCGCCATCTGCCCCGGCAGCAAGCTCCTGGCCTGCTGATTTGCCGTGGGTGTGCTCGTAGGCGGGTGAAAAACCCTTCGTTTCCGTCTCCATGTCCGCTTCCTCCTCCCTCGCTTTCCTTGGTGTACTGCCTTGTTGTAACGGGTCATCGGCCTCGTTGGCACCAGCGTGAATTCTGAGAAGAGGTACGCCTAATAGGCCAGTGTGCCACTCCTGTTCCGGATGGTAGTGGGTGGCATACTAGCAGCGCGGACAATTTGCTCAATGTCCGAGTCGGGTAGCTCCTTTACGATCCTCCAAACTTCTTCGTTCGGCATATGATGTGGAAAATGAGATCCCCATTTGTTCAGCAGCCATTTTTTTCGCCGTTTCCAGGGGTACGATGAACCGCGTAAGTGTCCTCATCAGATCAAATATGAGATATAAGCATAACGGTGATAGAGTCGCTCCGTTTCCCCTTATCAGGGTCCTTCTGTACTCCGATCCCTCCAGCCTAAAATTTACGATCTCCGCTGGATACTGGATCGAGTTCGTGTTGTTCTCCTGCTCTGGTGAAACGAGGGGAGTAGCTGCCGTTATGATGGTCGTGGGATGTTGTGTGGTCACTACGCTTGCTGCACTCGCTTGTACGACCATGCGTGGTCCCTCGACATTTCCCCCCGCTGAATTTGCTTCCGGTCCATGCTTCGTTGTAGGGGGGGCCTTTCGTAAGGAAATTCACCTCCATCCTTCCGTATTTTCGCACTATCGTATGTCATGTTGTACTCATCTAGACGTGCTTTTGTTCACTGCTGATGTGGTAAGCAGTTTGGCGACGTTTTCTGAGGATGCAAGCCTTGGGGTCAGCTTGCTGGGCATGATGCTATGGAGCTTAAAGTATAGAATGAACTCAGTCTTCGTTATTTCTTGAATAATCTCGAAGAGTCCATTCTCTTCGTTGTCTTCGTTTAGTCTTCCCGTTGCCTTGAGCTTGGTGTAGTGACTTGCCCGTATCACCTTCAGCCAAGGTCTCATACGTCTGATGTCCTCGATGTAGCATCCGCCGTTTTTTAACTTCATTTTTACAAAATATTGGCCTTTGGGTTTGATTTCTCCCGCGGATCTGGCCTCAATTTCGGCATCCACCCTCATGTCCATGCTGATGTTCCCGAGGTCAGCGTTCAGTCCTTATAACGAGATTTCTGGCGTGGGTGGCCTGTCCGTCTTTTCACCAATCATTGGCGAAAGAGCTCTTGCCAGCGCTGGCGTCTTATTTGCACCTTTTTGTACGTAAACAACTGTCGTATGGGGGTGGGGAACGCCTGCCCTGTACCCCTGTTGTACGAGCTAAATGTCCCCTGTTTGTTCGAGCCTGAGAAGGGGGTGCGGTTGCTCCCACCGAACACCAATCCTGCCACGTTAACAAGTGCATCGCTCGTTCGATCTCTCTCTGTTGGTCTGGTTGATCGCTAGTGCTCTGTGGGGGGCCAGCTCCTCGTGGACTCTGCCCCTTGCTGATTTCGTTGTACCCTGCCCGTGCCTGATCCCTAATCCGTGCTCTCTCGTGCTCTTCCAGGATATGTCGTTAAGGAATGCGCGGTTGCATTCAAACTCCTCAGTCCTCCTTCAACTGCTGTTACGTATGAACTGCTGCCGTTGCTTTCCATTACTCCATGGCCGCTTCCATTAACCGCCGTCGAGTGCGCGTTTTCCCTCCGTTTATGATGTTGCCGTTGGCAAAATTGTCATAGTCGAGTGAGTTGTCACTTCCGCCTATGCTTCGGTGCATGGTGTTGTTGACGCTGTAATAAGTGGTTTGGTGGGGATCGACAGTCCCCTCCATAAATTGTGACATCCTACTAGTAGCTCACCTTATACTGCATCGATTAATCTCAACATGATTTTAGATTCGAAAAAGACATAGATAATAAAGACATAGATAATCACAACATCAGGAAAATAAACAACGTTTTACAAAAGACAAGTTTCAAAGAATTAATTAATTTACACCAAATACACCATAAAATATTTTTCTAAGTCCAAGAAAAAGTGGGACTTAGAGAAATTTCAACCAAAAATTACACCATAAAAAATTTTCTAAGTCCAAGAAAAAGTGGAACTTAGAGAAATTTCACGAGAAAAAAAAAAAAAAAAAAAAAAAAAAAAAAAAAAAAAAATCTAAGTCCAAGAAAAAGTGGAACTTAGAGAAAAATCACAAAAAATAACAACATAAAAAATTTTCTAAGTCCAAGCAAAAGTGGGACATAGAGAAATTTCAACAAAAAATTACACCATAAAATAATTTTTTCTAAGTCCAAGAAAAAGTGGGACTTAGAAAATTTTTACACAAAACCGAAAAAATTTCTAAGTCCTAACATAAAACAAATAACTTCCTAGAACACGCAATTTTCGCCGTAGGGCCACCGGGCCGATCTCTGACGATTTGGGACGTCGTCCTGGACCTAGAAATGGTCGTCACAACCCGCTGGGACTTACAGGGACCGCAATCCCTTACTATCCCTTTCTGGAGCGAGTCCCTTAAATCGGTAAATGAGCCCACTGGGGGACCTTACCACACATGGAAATCACTTCAGTAGCCCGTAGCTCGTTTTTTCCGTGAATCCCTTGGGATCCCTTCCCGGGAATGGCCTTTTTGGGGTTATTATTCCCTCAGGAAAGGTGTCCAAGTCGATTGGCACTAAAAAATTGATCCCGAAAAAACCGACTTTTACCAAATTTTTCTAAGTCCCCAAAAACTCAGGACTTAGTGTTTTTCGGTGAATCGCCTTCGCTCCTATATTTCAGAGTGCGCTATTTTGAATTTTCGCGCGACTGATTTGAATTTCCCGCCAAAAACTGGGTCTTCGGCCGTAGTCTTTGCGTACTGACTATTTAAAGCTCTTTGCACAACACTGACCGAATCGGCGGATTTCGGGTATTTCCGATTTCTTTCGTTACCGAAGTGACCGCACCCAACACACACGCGCAATACCCCTTCCCCGCACTGCCCGCCAGGCGATGATGCCGAGAAATGTTTACGTAAACAGTGCTCGGCAGCCGACGCTTTATGATAACAAATCACCGGAAAGAGCAACTTTCCAGCTCAAAAACTCGTAGCACTGTATAACACTGTGTAAATCTTCTAACTGAAAGGATGGGATAGGGACCCTGATATCAGTCGGATTCACGATTGAAGCACGTCAAAACCTTCCGAGTAAGAAACTGAACACTTTAGTATAAAACACACATTTAACTTTATACTTATAGCAAGACATCCACTGCATCAATCGAGAGCGTCCACAAACGTGACTGCACTTGATCGCTGCTTGAAAGACACTCTGATCGCTGCTTGAAAGACACTGAACCTAACCTAATCTAACCTAACCTAACCTAACCTAACCTAACTTAACCTAACCTAACCTAACCTAACCAAACCTAACCTAACCTAACCTAACCTATCCTAACCTAACGTAACCTAACCTAACCTAACCTAACCTAACCTAACCTAACCTAACCTAACCTAACCTAACCTAACCTAACCTAACCTAAACTAACCTAACCTAACCTCACCTAACCTAACCTAACCTAACCTAACCTAACACTGTTACCACTGCTGTTACCACCACTGTTACCGCCACTGTTACCACCCCTGTTACCACCACTGTTACCACCACTGTTACCACCACTGTTACCGCCACTGTTACCACCACTGTTACCACCACTGTTACCACCACTGTTACCACCACTGTTACCGCCACTGTTACCACCACTGTTACCACCTCTGTTACCACCACTGTTACCATCACTATTACCACCACTGTTACCACCACTGTTACCACTGCTTGTACCACCACTGTTACCACCACTGTTACCACCACTGTTACCACCACTGTTACCACCACTGTTACCACCACTGTCACCACTGCTATTACCACCACTGTTACCGCCACTGTTACCACCACTGTTACCACCACTGTTACCGCCACTGTTACCACCACTGTTACCACCACTGTTACCACCACTGTTACCACTGCTGTTACACCACTGTTACCACCACTGTTACCACCACTGTTTACCACTGCTATTACCACCACTGTTACCCGCCACTGTTACCACCACTGTTACCCACTGTTACCACCACTGTTACCACCACTGTTACCACCAGTGTTACCACCACTGTTACCACTCCTAGGTTAGGCTAGGTTAGGTTAGGTTAGTTAGTTGGTTAGGTTAGGTTAGGTTAGGTTAGGTTAGGTCAGGTAAGGTCAGGTCAGGTCAGGTCAGGTCAGGTCAGGTCAGGTCAGGTCAGGTCAGGTCAGGTCAGTCAGGTCAGGTCAGGTCAGGTCAGGTCAGGTCAGGTCGGTCAGGTCAGGTCAGGTCAGTCAGGTTAGGTTAGGTTATTTTGGGTGAACTTTCGAAAAGGCCCTCTTGGTACATCACAATGACCCAAAAAAAACTCATTGGGTATCATACGACTCATTACTGGTCCGTTAGGGACGATATTCGCGGTATTACCACTCTCCAGCGCATTTCTAAGGTCGATCAGACGGTATCGCGCACCTTCGTAAAATCGATATCTCGAAAACTAATCGATGTATTGCAATGCGGATTAGACTGGTCGATAGCTCTTGCTTGTTACTAGCAGCTCCATGAGTTTCATATCCATCTGAGTTTATTTAGTACCCAATGAGACCTATCGCGGCCGTTCTTGCACCTTTTTTTCCGCGTCTCTCTGGTGGGGGTTCGTGGCCCCCCAAAGTAGATTTGTTGGGTACACTTTCAAAAAGGCCCTCTTGGTACATCACAATGACCCGAAAAAAAACTCATTGGGTATCATACGACTCATACTGGTCCGTTAGGGACGATATTCGCGGTATTACCACTCTCCAGCGCATTTCTAAGGTCGATCAGACGGTATCGCGCACGGGTCCAGGACCTGAAGTACCTGCGCTCCGTTCCACGTGTCCGGGACCCGAGGGACCTGCGATCCGTTCCACGTGTCCAGGACCTGAAGGACCCGATCAGTGATCACCTGATAGCTAGGGTACCTATATTAATAGCTACCCTCGCGTGATCGCTTGAAAGTACGGATCCGTTCCGGACCTCTGAAGTAATCTCTCTCTCTGGCTTGATGCTTGATGAGCCTGAAACTGAAAGAGGTCCGGACCGGCCGTTGCCGTTCCGCTGTGTTTGTTACTTTCTTTACTTTACTTTACGTAACCTCTATAAGTTAAACCCAAATGAAAATAAATAATCATCTATCAATTATTATTATTATTGGAGACGGATCGGTCTCGATCGGATCCGTCCGGCTCCTCGGATCCGACGGACCGAGACAAGCGAGAGGACCCAAAGGACCTGAAGGAACGAATCCGGTGAGCGGATCCGATCGCGGACCGGATCCGTTTGGAACGGATCCGACCAAGGAACGGATACTACCCATCTCTAGGTGCCCTAACCTTTTTTTTTTTTTTTTTTTTTTTTTTTTTTTTTTTTTTTTTTTATTTTGTCCCCCCTGCCGCCTTACTGACGGGGGGCGCTTAATTAATTATATTTATTCATTATAATTCTCATTCACTCGCCTACGGGGCACACTTAAAGTCCGGATATGATGGGCACATCATTCCGGATAGGGATTACAGTTGGCCGCGCCGTACCCCCCACGTGTTTTCGGTCACGACCAACCCTGCCACACTCCTCCTATTCATTAAACATTCCATTGGGAAAAGGTAAAATTTTCCGCATACACTCGGGGCACATACATACTTGTTAACAAAATACACATTAAACACAGGGAATAAAAACACAATTTCGAGAATTAGAGAATTATAATACAAATACAATAATACACAGAAGATAAGTAATACACAAAAGATAAAAAAAAATGAAACAATTCATCTGAAACAAAAAAGGAAAGAAATCAAAGCACAAAAAAAACATGAGAAAATCGGAAAGAGCCGAGACTATTGCGCAGAACTAAAAAGGGAATCCAAGCAATGAAAAGGGGCAAATATCCACCCCTACTTCGGAACTCGTCCTTGCGGCACATCATCGAAGTAGAGATGGTTGTTGCACCCACATCAAAGCAAAGACCTCACTGCAGGGTGCAGCGTTCTCGTCTCCGTCTATCCTCCTCACGCTTCCGCGCCTCTTCCTCCCTCTCCCTCTCCTCCTTCGCTCTCATGATGGTCCCGGCCATATCCTGGAAGGTTTTCCATGTTTCCCCTGGAGGCTGTCACCGCTTTCAAAAATCCACTGTGATTACCGAAGTTCTCGTTTTTTTCCTTCGCGGCGTCTCTTTCATCCTCCCACTGTTGGCAGTCGAACAGTGTTTTATGCGTTGTCCGCGCAATCACAATAGAAGCAAGCGTCGGTGTCCGTTTTTTTGAGGCACTTCCTATAATCTCCGAATACTCCCTTCCCCGATAGCAATTGAGTGGTGTAGAAGGTGTTCTTCATGTGCGTCCTACTGCTACCGTCCATGTCAATGACGCTACCGCATATGTTTGGGGAAAATTCCCCTTTTTTACCCCATCTCCCTGCCACAGGTTCAGGGTCCTCGTCCGTGCTCGCTTCTTCAGCCCCCACTTGGATTCCTCCGTGTTCTGTTTCTTGGCCTCCCACACCCTCGTGATTTCATCGGCCAATAAGTCCGCGGGCGGATTTCCTGCGATGACGCAAGCGGTATCCTCCCGACAGTAATATACCCTTGTATCTGCCGAATGTTGGCAGTCCTTTGCACCTTGTTCATTTTTTTGTCTGCTCGCTTTTGTTATTTCGGGGGCCCATAGGGGTGCTCCGTACATCAAAACCTGCATTGCTACGTGGTAGTACAGTTTCCGTTTGCTTTCCACTGGGCCTTTCAGGTTCCTCATAATACCTCCGAGCTTTCCTAATACCTTCTTCGTCTTCTCGATGGCGTAGTCGACGTGCTCGCTGAAAGTTTTGCTGCCTACCATAACTCCTAGGTATTTTATATACGTGCTAAATGTCACCTGTACGCTCTGTACCTCAATGCTGTATTCGTAGTTGATCCTCCTCGGGCTATATAGTATGGCTGCTGTTTTTTGAGCAGCAAATTCACACCCTGCTTCTCCTATCTCGAGCGTAATTCTGTTGATCTCTCGTGCAGCAACTTCTTCCACCTCCCACGGCAAGCGACAGGTAACTATTAATAGCGTATCGTCTGCGAAACCCAGAATCGTGGCTCTCTCGTCGTCGTCGCATTGGAGGACATCATTATAGGTGATGTTCCACAGGAATGGGCCGAGTACTGAGCCTTGGGGTACTCCACGATTTATCCTATACTCCCGTACTTCGCCGTCACACGTTTCATACAGGATGATTCGGTCCATTCCGTATTGTCTAATGAGCTGACGAAGGTAGCTCGGAACGCCCGCCTTTGCTAGTTTCTGTAGAATGCTGCCCCATTTTACGGTGTTAAAAGCATTCTTAATATCGAAGCTGATGACTACGCTGAACTGCTTCCTCTCCCTAGCACGCTTCATCGCAGTCTTCAGCCTCTCAAGAGCATCTCCTGTGCTACGTCCTTCTCTGAAACCATACTGATTGTCGCTGATATAGTTTCTCTCCTCCAGCGCCGCCTTGAGTCTCCCTCTGATGAGGTTCTCGAATACCTTGCCAAATACCGGGAGCATAGTCAAGGGACGGTACTTGCCGGTATTGGGTTTCGGTATTAGGACTATCCTTCCTGCCTTCCAAATCTTTGGAAAAGTCCTCTCATCTACGCACTTATTGTAGAGGTCAAGTAACCTGACTGGGTCGGCGCGGTAGCAGGCTCTGACTATCTCCCCGCTTAGTTGATCCGGCCCAGCAGCCTTCTTGCTCTTGACGCGTGCAATGGCCGCGTCCATTTCCTCTGGTCTGAATGGTTCGGGCTCTCCTTCCATTTCCTTCGAGACCGTTTCCAATTCCTCGGCTTCCCAGTCGTGGTCATCCCGCGGAAAGAGCTCACCAATTACTGCGTCTGGATCGTTCAGCTCAGGGGGTCGGTTTGCGTCCCTCGAGCTTTCCCATGGCTATCTTGTACCCTTTCGACCAAGGGTCCGAGTTCAGCTCCTTGAGTATGTCATCCCACTTTTGCTTCTTGCTCTCGCTGATTGCGACTCGCAGTATCTTCTTATCTTCTTTCAGTTTATCGAAGATTTCCTTCCTCACGTCCGAGTAGCCTTCCCCTCTCAGCGACTTCAGTTTCCTTCGGGCTTTGTTACAGGTCTCCCTGGCCTTTCGGATCTCGTCGTTCCACCAGTATGCGGGCTTGTGGACTGTGCCGTAGCCAATCCTTTTCAGGACGTCATCGCACGTTCTGACGACGGCCTTGGTGTAGTCTTCTGCAGCCTCGTCCGCGCTCCTGCTTGCAACTGGGGGGATCAGTATGCCGTAGGTTCACCTTGAGTGCGGCTACGAAGGCGTCGGTCTGTTCCTCCTTCAGTACCCACCCGCGGCCGTTACTCTTCCGTGTGTTTGCGGTTACGCACTGGTCCAGAACCACTTTATATTCGACATATCGATGGTCTGAGTGCGTTTCTGCTTCGTCGTTGACATGCCATGCGTCCATATTGATGTCGCCCGTGGTTATGGTCAAGTCAACGATCGCTTGACCGTTTCTCCGAACGAGCGTCGGCGTGTCCCCTACGTTCTGGAGACAGAGTCCATGCGTGTCGATCATTCTCTCCGTGGGGTCGGCCCTGGTTGTTGCTCCTGGGTGATCCCCATCTGGTCGACTTGGCGTTGAGATCACCACCGATTACGACTCTCTTCCTGGCAGCGGTAATAGTAGCTACTTTTTCGAGGTACGTTTCGTACTCCTCGGCAACTTTGTTGTTCGGGGAGAAGTAGACACTGACGAACAGGTACCCTCGCATCCTCACTGCTATTATCCCTTCAGGGTAGCACAAGATCTCCTCCACGAGCTCCGGTCCTTTGACCCATATTCCGACCATATGGTTGGGGTGTATGATCCAGGGTCCGAAACTTTTTTTGACGTAGGGCTCTGATATTACCCCGATATCATAGTCGCCTTCATTCAACCTCTGCTTGTACAGGTCTAGCGCTGTCTTGCAGTTCATCATATTAAACTGCAGGACCTTTATTTCTCGGCCTCTGGTTGCATCGGTATTTTTTACATTATTTACAGTCTTACTCGTATTTTTTATCTACAGGTATATCTACATTCTTATCTATATTCACACTATTTACTACGTCACGGGCCACGGCGTCACTTACGATAGCAGCTTGCACCCGATCGCTATTGCGGCGAACGGGTGCGAGCCACCGATCTAGTTTACTTTGAGTGGACATCTTGAGGTCGGACCCCCTCCTCCTGGGGCAGTTCTTCGCCGCTGGTTCGGATTATTGTCGTCTCCATGGCGACAACAGTATTTACAGTTGCATTATTTACACTATCTACATCCTTTCCGGTCTTCTCGTTCCCTTGGCTCCTTTTGGGGCAGTCCTTGGCCAGATGGCCAGTCTCCTTGCACCTGAAGCAGTTGTTGCTCAGGTCTCCTTCCGCTGTACAGGTGATGGCCATGTGTCCCGCTTTGTGGCACTTAAAACACTTTCTTAAATTCTCACTGATCTCCACTTTGCATGAAGTGAAACCCACGCGAACGGATCCCGCCTCGATCAGTTTGTTGACGTTTGCGTCGCTGCCCGCTGTGCAGAAGGCAAGTCTCAAGCCCCATCTGCTCGCTCTGGTCAGTTGGATGTTCAAAACGTTGACTCCCACGGCGGCCAGTTGTGCGGTGATCTCGTTTTCGTCGGCGCTTTCATCCACGTCGCGCATTAAGATCCTGACTGTCGGCTCTCGTTTGTAAGCAGTTCTAATCTCATTGGCTCCTCGCTCTTTACAAAGGGTTTGTTGGATCATCTCTGCGCTTTCGGAGTCCAGAGTCTCCAGGAGAAGGTCGCCAGCCTGGGTTTTCCTGGCTTTGATGACTTTGTTAACCAGTTCGGGATTCTCCTTTTGTACCCTCTGTCTGGTTTCCCGCATAACCAGTGAATGCACTTTACCATTGCTAGGCACAATCACGCAAGGATTAGTTTGGGTTGGTGGCTTCTTCTTCACTACCTTCACTTCACCATTGGTAGATGGAACCTGTCCTTTTAGCTTGTCAGCGTATCCAGTCCTGCTCGCCTGTTGTGCGCTCGGTGCCTGTGCCTCGCGAGTATCTTTTTTCCCCGATGCCGCGTTTTTCGGCCCCTTCTGCTTGTTCTGTTTGTTCTTCTCGCCAGCCCAGGTTAAGTTTTGAGTGCCACTCTTCCGTCCGTGCAGCTCTGTCAGCTTCCTCAGAGCTGTTTGGAGCCCTTTGGTTCGGATACAGAAGGTGGTCCCAGTCGCAGGCATATCCTTAACTACTGCTGTCATCACTTCCTTTAGGCTATTTATACTATGTACACTGTCGTCCTTGTCGACTGAAAATTTGGCGATGTACGTGACGTCATCATTTTGCCACTCCTTTCCGCCCACACAGATGGTCTCTCTGTTAACGATTTTTGCGAACTGCCCATCTTTGATATTCACATCTTCGATAGCTGATTTGGCCGCCTTGGGTAAGTCCAATTCAAGAGCCAGCGCCTTTCCTTCGAGATCGTTGCTGGCTACGAACACAACGAGATTCGCGATGTCCTTGCTCCTCTCGGTAACGACCTTAGTATTGATGAAGGCATCGTTCGGCCAAGCCTGGCATGCAAATTTGCCCCAGTCCGAGTCGGTGACTCCCACTTCTAGCATTTTCCTCACGTCAGCCAGGGGTATCCGGTCGACACCAGGCCCTGCATTGCCCTGCTTGGCTGCTACAGACTCCTTGAGAGCCGCTATCTCCTCGTCCTTTGCAGCGATAATTCTTCTCATATTCGTGAATTCCGCGGCTCTGGTGCCCACAGTGTCCATCGCCTGTGACAGGCGCTCCCATTTCCGAATCGCTGACTTGGCGAATTCGGTCAGCGTTCCCGTAACATCGCTTTTTTCCTCTACCTTGCCACTCGTCAAAAGGTCAGCGCACTTTAGGATCTGCCGCAAGACATCTTCCATTTTGCTGCGGTCCTTGCCGAACTCTTTCATCATCTTGTCAGCTCCAGTATCGTCTTCTTCAGCTCTTCTTCTCTTGCCGGGACTCGATGGTATGCGTTCCGTGCCATCGATATTCAGATCCTGTAGGTGGCCGTGATCGTACATGCCGGTGAGGGGACATCATGCTGATTTTGGTACAACCGCATTCGTGCAGGGTGTGGGGCCACCGGGCTACCAGAGAAACTCCTTCCAATTCCGGTGACGTTCGCCGCGGGGTGTCCCGGAAGGGTAGTCACCCCCTGGTTGAATCCAGTCGGTGTTCCCGCGCGTGAAGTCGAGTAGGTTTCAGCCGGATCAAGTGGGCTTGTCACCACTGGTCTCCCATCTCCTGTGGCTCGCATAGCTTGCTGATGATTAATCTCTTCCTCTCCGTTTGCTCCAGCGTGAATCCTCAGAAGTGGGGTCCCAGCAGGGCCAGAGTTCAACTCGTTCTCCGGTATGGGTCCAGGTGGGCTCCCTACAGCGTTGATGATCCGTCCGATGTCCTCGTCCGGCATTCCTCTGATGACATTCCACGTTTCTTCGTTCGTCCAGACGTGCGTGATGGGCGTTTCCCAACACCTCAGAAGCCAATTTTTCGCTACCTCCAGAGGCACGACAAATCTTGTTCGGTTTCTGAGGATGTCGAAAAACAGATAGAAGCCTAGCGGAACAAGATCTGACCTGTCGGCTTTCACCAGAGTTCTCCTAATTTCTTCTACCTGGGTGGTATGAACCATGGTTTCCCCTGTTCGATCCCATTCAGCGGCCGTTCTCTCAGGTGAACCTCGAGGCGTCGCTGGAGTTACTGTGATCCTCGGTGGCGTTGGAACGAGGCTTTGTCTCACATCTTGCAGCGCTGGGTAAAGTTCCGATCTCTGTCTAGTAGGCTGACGCCAGTCTAACATCTCCTCGTTGTAGGGCGGTGGCCTGTCCATTCCCACGTTTCCGTTCTGTGCAGAGTTGTGGAGATCGAGACTCGTCTTCTGCTCATCACTAAGTTCGAGTAGGTCACTCACTGATGAAGCCGGTGAGAGCATCGGATGTAGTTTGCTCGGCATTATCCTGGATAGTTTAAAATAGAGGATGAATTCCACTTTCGAGATCTCCTTTAAGATGGCTTTCAGCCCGATCTCCTCAAGTTCCTCGTTTAGTGCACCCGCTTCCTTCATCTTCGTGTAGTGATCCGGTCGTATCAATTTAAGCCAGGGTCTCAGGTTTCTGATATCCTCCATATACGCGCGCCCGCTCTTCAGTCTCAACTCTGCTCGGTAGACTCCTTTGATCTTGATGTCACCAGCAGTCCTCGCCTCGTACCCCGCGTCCATTCTCAATTCCCTTTTCACGTTAGCCAGGTCAGGGCCTAGTCCATACTGGGATAGATCTGGCGTGGGTGCTCTAACCATCTCCCTACAATTCAGCGGCACCGATTGTTTCATCTGTAGGGTCGTCGAGTGCCTCCTTCCTTGTTCGTAGTCGACCGGCGTCTGTGAGTGCGGCGGCGCCTTTGTCGCTCCGTAGTTATACGCAGAGTAGTTCCTCTGTTTACACTGTGCAGTGAACGGGGTACGGTTACCCCCTCCAAACACAAGTTCGGCGGCGTTAGCCAGAGATCGAACTTCGTTTTGAATCTCTCCTCTGTTCCAGTTGGTAGCGATCGCTCGTTGTGAAGCCATATCCTCATGTACTCTGTACCGTGCGGCTTCCACATGTCCAACGCGTGCCCTTCCATATTCTTCCAATAGCTGCCGCTCGATTGAGTGAGCCGTCGCGTTGGGGCTTCTCGCCCGGTCGTCTGCCGCTGTTTGGTAGGATGTCATGGCATCATTGTCATTCCGTGTGATTGATGTTGAATTCGCATTGTTTACGCTGGTTATTCCACTCACGAAGGTCTCGGTATCCAGTGAATTCACGGAATTCGCGGAGCTGTTAAAGCTACTGTTGAAGCTCGCATAATTGCTCCTTTCTACGCCAGATACATCACTCAGGTTTGGCATACTCCGATACAGGGAGCTGTTGTCACTCAAGTTCATGGTGGGTTGAGTGGAGGCCGGGGCCCCACCCTCCCCCCTCTGTCGTGTGGCATGCTGCCCTTGTATCAATCAATAAAGCACATCAAATAAACACAAATGTTACACAGTGAAAACGAAACATGAAGAGAAGATCAGCAAAGCAGACAAGCTCGGCTAATTTTTATTTCGTTTCACAAAAGTAATACATACATTCTCAATAAAAGACATACACAAATGTTTTGCTGCAAATACAACAAAAGATACAAAAAGAGAAACAAAAGAAACAAAAGATACACAGTACAGTAAACAAACCAACGATTAGGAGACAAAATCAATAGGACACACCTCACAATTTGAGATACAGAAACACAAGATTTTGTAGAAATAACATTTTTAAGGGACGTTAAGATGACTTAAAGCCGGTTTATTCGCACAAAAAACACTTCAAGATTAGGGTTTTCCCAAAATTAATCGAAAAAACTTAGACAAATTTGATACACTTCGAAAAATTTTCTAAGTCCCGACTTAAAATTAGAAAATTTTGAAAAAAATCATTTTTTAAGGGGGGTTCAAACGACTTAAAAACTCTCAATTCGCACATAAAAACACTTTTAAAAATTAGGGTTTTTCCCAAAATTAGTCAAAAACTTAGAAAAAATTTTAAACACATAGAAAAATTTCTAAGTCCCGACTTAAAAAGTCAAAAACCACAGTTTTCATCGGAGAACGTTCGGACTAGTCTCGTTCGGTTCTAGGCGACTTCCTGAGTGCGAAAATGGTCGCTTCTCACTTCTAGGACCAAAAGGGACCGAGATCCCTTCGTGTCCCTTTCCGGGACGAAAGCTCAAAAACGGTAAGTAGCCCGATGGGGGGTCTTACCACATGTGGATTTCGTCTCCGAAGTCCACAAACGCGTTTTTCGTGTGAATCCCTTCGGATCCCTTCCCGAAAAAGGTTAAAAAAAGGGTTGTTTTGCCTTCAGGGGAAGTTCCTGCAAGGGCTGGCACCAAAAAACCGGGATGCAAAAACCCGAATTTTCGATTTTTTTTACAAGTCCCGTCTTCACTAATTCAAAAATGCGCGCTTCGATTTGAATCTCCCGCCAAGCAGGATATAATGAAGCGCAGTTCCGGGATGCTCAGTAGAACAGAACACCGACCGAGCGCTTAGTCGGGCCAGCTGCACACGAGCACCGTATCGCCGCGGCCTTGTTTACACTAAATGCACTCGCGAGCCGCGTCTAACTCAAAACAAAATAAAGAAAATACACTTTTCCAGCTTGATAACTTGAAGTTGTTATACAGCTGTGTTAATTTAGCACGGGGCAAAAACGGGATTGTGACACTGCCGTTGGGCGCACAATACTGCCACTACTCTCAAAAGACGCACGGTTAAAAATTGAACAATTTAGTACAGCATAAGAAAAAAAATAAACTGGTTTTTACCACACTTTCAATCCATCTCACGGGAGCGTCAAAAAACGTGGCCACTCACTGCGACTGCTTTAAAGACACTGAACCTAACCTAACCTAACCTAACCTAACCTAACCTAACCAAACCCAAACCAAACCCTAACCTAACCAAACCCAACCTAACCAAACCCAAATTTTTTTTTTTTTTTTTTTTTTTTTTTTTTTTGTTTTATTGTCCCCCACGCCGCCGAAATGGGGGGGGGGCGCTTATTTTTTATTTTTTAGTACACCATTCATACGCCTACAGGTCACAATTTTAAAAAGTTGAGTACAACTCACATTTTTCCCGGGATGACGACTTACCGCCCTTTCCCCCCCACGTGTTTTCGGAACGGTAAGCCATAATTCACTCCTCCTGAGACACACATTGATGGGAAAAGTCTCTGCCACCCCACTTACCATTCACACACAATAAGGGGTTTTTGCCCCCGCGCCGCCTTACTGACGGGGGGCCTAAAAAAAAACACATGATACAAAGATTGAAACAAAACATTTGAAAGGGGGGAGATGACACCACCCAGGTTTCTTCGCCCTCGGAACTGGCAATACATGTACAACTTCGGGGGGGGGAAAAAAAACCTGGTTGGAATCTCCACCAAGGTAACTTGATCACGGCCCCTACATAGTGGAGCAGCGCTTTGCCTGCTCCCTCTTCTTCTCTCTCGGGCCTTTTCTTCACGCCGACGCTCCTCGTCCTCTTTCTCCCCCATCACTGACCTGGCGAAGTCCTCAAACGCCTTCCAAGTCTGCTGTAAATTTGCCAACCGGGCGAGGAGATCTCCGCCCGGTGTGAATCCTGGGATGACGGCTATCAGCTTCGCCCGTTCTTCGGTCCATCTCTTGCACCGGAACATTGTGTGCTCTGCGTTATTTTCCCGCGTCCGAGCAGTACCAGCAATTCTCTGATGCGCCCCTTCCGATGTCTTTTAGGTATCGGTTGAACACACCTTTGCCAGTTAACAATTGTGTTGTCGCGAAGGTGTTGCGAATCCACCTTCGATCGATGGCACCGGGATTATCGCATAATCGTCTGGTCCAGCTGTCGGCAATCCTGCCCCACCTGTCGTTCCATATTTCGACCGTTTTTTTTCTCTCCTCTTTTTCCCCTCCTCCTGTCTGCCGCGCGTTCTTCCAGCGTGCGTGGTTTTGGTCGGCGCCTCAAGATCTCTTCGATCCTTGCCGACTCGTCCGCTAGTAGTTTCCCCGGGGGGTTTCCGGACAGAGCCCCTGCGCTGTTTTCGCTCACGGTGCAGTAACCTTGTATCTGCCTCAGGTTCGCCAGCTTTGCACCGCGTTCAACTTAGTCCTGTGCGTTTTTGCCAAGCCAGGGCTCCAGATGGGTGCGCCATACAAGAGTACTTGGTTCACCACCGTTGAGTATAGCTTTCTCCTTTTTTCCCTTGGCCCCTTGTCGTTTTTCATTATGCCCGACAGCTTCTTCACCGTGTTCCTTGCTTTGTCGGTGGCGTACTTAACGTGGTCCCCGAATGTCAACCCACTGTCTACTATCCCCCCGAGGTATTTGAAACTTTTTCGGTTTTCCCAAACCCTTATACCTGCTACGCAGATGTCCACGCTGCTGATTTTCCTTTTCGGACTAACGAGGATGGCCTGGGTCTTTTCCGGGGCAAACCCCGCACCCGATCGTCTCCACTATCTCCCGTATCTGGTCGATCACCTCGTTCGCTATTGATTCCAGGATAAAATGGTTTTCAGCCGTTACGATCAGCAAAGTGTCGTCTGCGAACCCGATGACGTCTATGCCTTTTTTCGGATCCGCCAATAACAGCACGGCATTATACGCGATGATCCAGAGCGTGGGGCCGAGCACCGAACCTTGTGGTACTCCTTGTTGGTCGCAAACTCCTTGTGCGTTCCGTCGTTCCCTACAAAACACGAGGATCCTCTCGTTCCCGTACTCTCGCACTAAATCCTGAATGTAGTCCGGCAACCCCGCTTTTTAAGAGCCTCCAGAATGCTCCCCCAGCGGATGGTGTTAAATGCGTTTCGAACGTCGAAGCTGCCACCACACAGTACCTCTTCTTGCTCTTCGCGTGGCTCATCCTTTTCTTCAGACACTTTAGCGCTCCGCCAGTGGACATCCCTTCAGGGAAACCCCGAACTGCTTGTTGCTGAGTGCGTCGTTGCTCTCGAGCTCCTCCTTGACCCGGTTGTTTATAATTTTTCTCGAATATCTTGCCAAACACCGAGAGCATGGTGATGGGCCGGCACTTGCTAGAATTAGGCTTGGGAATGAGCACGAGCCGCCCCGTCTTCCACACTTTTGGGGAAAGATCCTTTGCTGCAGACAAGTATTGTACAGCCCTAACAATCTTTCAGGATCCGCCGAGTACGCCGCTTTGGCTATGTCCCCGACGATGTTATCGGGGCCCGGGGGGATTTCTTCTTCTTGACCGAGCCCATGGCTTCGGCCAGTTCCTCCATTGTGAAGAGCGGCGGGGTGGTGATTCTTTGTATTCGAGCTCCTTACCCCTTTCTGTCTTCTCGCTTCGTCCGTACCAGTCGGTTCCGTCTCTGGGAAACAGTTCTCTCACTGCTTGCCCCGTGTCTACCGCGCCTATTTCCCGGTTTCTTTCCCATTTCCCCATTACGATCTTGTACGCTTTCGCCCACGGGTCGCTGTTGAGCTCCTCGGTCAGTTCCCTCCTTTTTTTCTTCTTACTCTCTGCGATCGCAGCCCTAAATTTCCTTCTTACAGGAACGGAGCTTCTCAAGCGCTGCACGGTCTTCCTCTGTGAGTTCGCTCCCCGTTCTCTTCTTAGTCCTCTTCATTGATCTGCGAGCAGCCACACATGCGAGTCTGCACCGTTGGATTTCCATATTCCACCAGTATACCTCCCTGCGGACAGCGGGAGCTTTCCGTGCAGGGAGCACATCATCGCATGTCTTCGAGACAACGCTGAGATAACGGGCAGCTGCCTCCTCTGCCGTGTCTCCATCATCAGCCGGACTTAATGAAAAATTGGTCTTGAGCGCCTTCTCGAGCTCTGGCACGGAGTCCTTCGTGACCTTCCATCCTTGGGCTTCCCTGTCGGTCTTCTGTTTTCGACAGGCACCCCCCCGGTCCCCGCTGATCCCGTAAGAGATGTATCGGTGATCTGAGTGGGTTTCATCGAGCAGCACTTCCCTTTCCTTGAACTCGATTCCCTCGGTGGCTAGCAAATGTCCACTATCGACTCGCCGTTGTGTCTAACGCATGTTGGGACGCTACCTACTTTCCCCCACTTGTAGTTCCATTTGGGCGATGAATGCCTCGGTAGCTTTTCCCCTTGCTTCTCTTCCTTTGATCTTCCTCCTTGCTCGCCCCAACCCCCGACTTGTATTTAGGTCACCTGCTACGATAAATCTCTTCCCCCCTCTTACGGCCCCAAAGAAAGTCGATGAAGGTAGTCTTCGAATTCCGCCGTCGTACAGTTTGGGGAGGCGTACACACTCATAAAGTGGGTTTCCCCCCGACGGACCCCCCTGCTGTTCCTTCGGTCTTAGGCAAAATTACCTCCGCCGGTGGGGTTCCTCACCCAGATTCCAGTCTTGCCATTGTCCGAGATCCCCCAAGGGCCCTCCTCCCTTCTTCAACCATGGCTCTCCCACCATAACGATGTCACTCTCCTTCTCGCGGACCGTCTGCATGAGAAGGTCATGGGCCGCCTTGCAATTATTCAGATTGACTTGTAAGACCTTTATCCCTTGTTCACCTTGAGACCTCCTGCATCCCATATTTATGTTGCTGGTATTACACACATTTACACCCGTATCTACAATACTATTTACAGGCTTTCTACATTGCTATTTACAGACGTTTTCTACATATTTACACTGTCAACAGCATCGGCTCTGTCGCATTCCCCCTGTCTTTGGCATTTTGCACCCCCTGCTCCCTCCGGGCGGAGGGTGGACCCCGGTTTGTCGGTAGCTCGACTTACCGGGACCACCCACCGATCGAGCTTACTTTGTCGAGACATTGTGGATCCTGTTCCCTCCCTTGGGAACTTTGCACACCTGCTGATACGTCCATCGCTGAATCCATGATGTCCTTAACACTATCCTTATTTACCCCGTTAATTACAGAATTTACTTTTTTTACTTTTTCCGAGCTTCCAATTTTTCCCCATCTTCTCCGTGTCCTTACAACTCTGGCTAGATGACCTTCCTTCTTGCATTTTCTGCAACAGCGACTGTAATCGACCGGACTGGTGCATTTAGCTTGGTGGTGTCCCTCTGCGTGGACCTGTAGCAGATGTTGGTCTCCACGTACTGGAGCACTTGGCAGCTCGAATATCCGATGCGGACGTTTCCCCTAGCGAGCACCTGTCTTGCATCCTTTGTGTCGGCAACGTCGCAGAAGGCTACACTTTTCCCCCATGAGTTAGCCACCGTCACTCTGACTGGGTTTAACCTTGAGTTGGTTGCCCTCCTAACTCCGCTCCTATATATCGGCAGACAATCCTCCATCCAGCCCTTTGACCACCATCCTCAGATTGGGTTGTCGGCTTTCCGCTAGGATCCGGCTCGCGTCAAATTTCTCTTTTAACAGTTTGGCGTCCTCTGGGGTGTTCACTTCCAGCTTGAAACTGCCCTCCCTGGTCATTTGTCCGTTGACGATTTTTTTCCCCAGTTCGCCAACGCACCCCCTAACGACGTTGGTCATCTCGGCTACTGTTCGCCCTTTCCCGCTCTGATCAATATCCCCGGGGCGCTGAGGGGCTTTCATCTTTTTGGATTGGTTGCTTGCTACGGTCTTCTTCACTGACGGGTGTGCGGCTGCTTCATCTCCCAATGCTGGAAAAAATTCCTTCGCATCTGCAGTACCCCTTACAGCTGCCGCGTACCCGGTGGGCCCCGCCGGCCTTGCTGCAGGAGCTTGCGATCCCTTTTTGTTGTCTTACGTCCTTTTGTTTCCTTCTGCCGTTCCAGATGATATTCTCCGTAGCGTTCAGTCGTCCTTGCATTTCAGCGAGTTTCCGCAGAGGAGCCTGCATGCTCTTGGTCCTCGTGCAGTACACATAGCTTCCCTTTGGCATATCCTCCTGACTTTCTGCAACACGCCGTTCAAATTGTTCACGTTACACAAATGACTTGCTGAGTCAAAAAATCGTATGCTACCACGTATGTAATTTTCTCGTTGTCGATCAGTTTCCCTCCGATCAGCATTGTCTCCTTCTTACAGATTTTTGCGAAGTCCCCTTCCTTTATTTGACCACTTTTTTTCGCCGTTTTTGCTGCCTTCGGTATATCAAGGTCGAGTAGCTCGGCCGTTCCCTCGGTATCTTTTGGAGCCGCGACGATAATGATTTTGCGTCGTTGGGGGGGGGCTTCCGTATCCACTTTGGTGCACTTTAAGGCCTCGTTGGGCCACGATATGCCCGCTAGCTTCCCCCATTCTTCCCCAGCGGCACCCAGGTCCAATATTGTTTTCACCTCCTCGGGTGACATCCTGTTATTAAAACCCTTTTCCAGCGTGGCTTTGAGGGCGGCAATCTCTTTCTCCCCTTTTCCCCCAATTCTCGGCTCATGCTGCTGCATTTGGCGACCAGTTTATCGACGTTGTCCAAAGTTAGATCCATTCTTTGCCACTTTTTGCTTGCTGATTCGGAGCATTCTTTAAACCTCTCAATCATTACCAACATGTCTTTCCCTTTTTCGTCCCTTCAGCTTTCGCCTCCTCGCTGAGGTCTGAGAATTTTTTTTTTAATGTACAGTAACATTTCTCCCATCGTTCTCCGATCCCGGGGAGCCCCCCGTGGCTGTATCGAGTCTTCTTCAGCCCTTCTCTTTTGCTAGTGCTCCTGGGAGCTGCCTCCGTTCCTTGGGGTGCATCGTTCGAAGGCGTGCCGGAGTTTTCGAAAAGGCGCAAACGCGCTGGGTGCGCCGCGGGGACTACTCGTGGTCCGCCCCCAATGCCCCTCAGTCTAGCCGCCATCTGCCCCGGCAGCAAGCTCCTGGCCTGCTGATTTGCCGTGGGTGTGCTCGTAGGCGGGGTGAAAAACCCTTTGTTTCCGTCTCCATGTCCGCTTCCTCCTCCCTCGTTTTCCCGGGGGGTACTGCCTTGTTGTAACGGGTCATCGGCCTCGTTGGCACCAGCGTGAATTTGAGAAGAGGTACGCCTAATAGGCCAGTGTGCCACTCCTGTTCCGGGATGGTAGTGGGTGGCATACTAGCAGCGCGGACAATTTGCTCAATGTCCGAGTCGGGTAGCTCCTTTACGATCCTCCAAACTTCTTCGTTTGGCATATGATGTGGAAAATGAGATCCCCATTTGTTCAGCAGCCATTTTTTTGCCGTTTCCAGGGGTACGATGAACCGCGTAAGTGTCCTCATCAGATCAAATATGAGATATAAGCATAACGGTGATAGAGTCGCTCCGTTTCCCCTTTTCAGGGTCCTTCTGTACTCCGATCCCTCCAGCCTAAATTTACGATCTCCGCTGGATACTGGATCGAGTTCGTGTTGTTCTCCTGCTCTGGGTGAAACGAGGGGAGTAGCTGCCGTTATGATGGTCGTGGGGGTTGTGTGGTCACTACGCTTGCTGCACTCGCTTGTACGACCATGCGTGGTCCCTCGACATTTCCCCCCCTGAAATTTTCTTCCGGTCCATGCTTCGTTGTAAGGTGGGGGGCCTTTTGTAAGGAAATTCACCTCCATCCTTCCCTATTTTCGCACTATCGTATGTCATGTTGTACTCATCTAGACGTGCCTTTTGTTCACTGCTGATGGTAAGCAGTTTGGCGACGTTTTCTGAGGATGCAAGCCTTGGGGGCAGCTTGCTGGGCATGATGCTATGGAGCTTAAAGTATAGAATGAATCAGTCTTCGTTATTTCTTGAATAATCTCGAAGAGTCCATTCTCTTCGTTGTCTTCGTTTAGTCTTCCCCTTGCCCTTTAGCTTGGGTAGTGACTTGCCCGTATCACCCTTTAGCCAAGGTCTCATACGTCTGATGTCCTCGATGTAGCATCCGCCGTTTTTTAACTTCATTTTACAAAATATTGGCCTTTGGGTTTGATTTCTCCCGCGGATTTGGGCCCCAATTTCGGCATCCACCCTCAGGGCCATGCTGATGTTCCGAGGTCAGCGTTTTAGTCCTTATAACGAGATTTCTGGCGTGGGTGGCCTGTCCGTCTTTTCACCCAAACATTGGCGAAAGAGCTCTTGCCAGCGCTGGCGTCTTATTTGCACCTTTTTTTACGTAAACAACTGTCGTATGGGGGTGGGGGGAAAGCCTGCCCTGTACCCCTGTTGTACGAGCTAAATGTCCCCTGTTTGTTCGAGCTGAGAAGGGGGGCGGTTGCTCCCACCGAACACCAATCCTGCCAAAGTTAACAAATGCATCGGTCTCGTTCGATCTCTCTCTGTTTGGGCTGGTTGATCGCTAGTGCTCTTTGGGGGGGCCCGCTCCTCGTGGACTCTGCCCCTTGCTGATTCGTTGTACCCTGCCCGTGCCTGATCCCTAATCCGTGCTCTCTCGTGCTCTTCCAGGATGTCGTTCTAAGGAATGCGCGGGTTTCATTCAAACTCCTCAGTCCTCCTTCAACTGCTGTTACGTATGAACTGCTGGGCCCTTGCTTTCCCTTACTCCATGGCCGCTTCCATTAACCGCCGTCGAGTGCGCGTTTTTCTTTGTTTATGATGTTGCCGTTGGCAAAATTGTCATAGTCGAGTGAGTTTTTCACTTCCGCCTATGCTTCGGTGCATGGTGTTGTTGACGCTGTAATAAGTGGTTTGGTGGGGATCGACAGTCCCCTCCATAAATTGTGAATCCTACTAGTAGTACCTTATACTGCATCGATTAATTCAACTGATTTTAGATTCGAAAAAGACATAGATAATAAAGACTAGATAATCACAACATCAGGAAAAATAAACAACGTTTTACAAAAGACAAGTTTCAAAGAATTAATTAATTTACACCAAATACACCATAAAATATTTTTCTAAGTCCAAGAAAAAGTGGGACTTAGAGAAATTTAACCAAAAATTACACCATAAAAAAATTTTTTAAGTCCAAGAAAAAAATGGAACTTAGAGAAATTTCACGAGAAAAAAAAAAAAAAAAAAAAAACAAAAAAAAAAAAAAAAAAAAAAAACTAAGTCCAAGAAAAAGTGGAACTTAGAGAAAATCACAAAAAATAACAACATAAAAAATTTTTTAAGTCCAAGCAAAAGTGGGACATAGAAAATTTCAACAAAAAATTACCCATAAAATAAAATTTTTTTAAGTCCAAGAAAAAGTGGGACTTAGAAAATTTTTTCACAAAACCGAAAAAATTTCTAAGTCCTAACAAAAAAAAATAACTTCCCAGAACACGCAATTTTCGCCGTAGGGCCCCGGGCCGATCTCTGACGATTTGGGACGTCGTCCTGGACCTAGAAATGGTCGTCACAACCCGCTGGGACTTACAGGGACCGCAATCCCCTTTCTATCCCTTTCTGGAGCGAGTCCCCTTTAAAACGGTAAATGAGCCCACGGGGGGCCTTACCACACATGGAAATCACTTCAGTAGCCCGTAGCTCGTTTTTTTTCCCTGAATCCCTTGGGATCCTTCCCGGAATGGCCTTTTTGGGGTTATTATTTCCCCCAGGAAAGGTGTCCAAGTCGATTGGCACTAAAAAATTGATTCCGAAAAAAAACCCACTTTTACCAAAATTTTTTTAAGTCCCCAAAAAATCAGGACTTAGTGTTTTTCGGTGAATCGCCTTCGCTCCTATATTTTAGAGTGCGCTATTTTGAATTTTCGCGCGACTGATTTGAATTTTCCCCCCAAAAAAATGGGTCTTCGGCCGTAGTCTTTGCGTACTGACTATTTAAAGCTCTTTGCACAACACTGACCGAATCGGCGGATTTCGGGTATTTCCCATTTCTTTCGTTACCGAAGTGACCGCACCCAACACACACGCGCAATACCCTTCCCCCCACTGCCCGCCAGGCGATGATGCCGAGAAATGTTTTCGTAAACAGTGCCGGCAGCCGACGCTTTATGATAACAAATCACCGGAAAAAAGCAACTTTCCAGCTCAAAAACTCGTAGCACTGTATAACACTGTGTAAATCTTCTAACTGAAAGGTGGGATAGGGACCCGAATCAGTCGGATTCACGATTGAAGCACGTCAAAACCTTCCGAGTAAGAAACTGAACACTTTAGTATAAAACACACATTTAACTTTATATTATAGCAAGACATCCACTGCATCAATCGAGAGCGTCCACAAACGTGACTGCACTTGATCGCTGCTTGAAAAACACTCTGATCGCTGCTTGAAAGACACTGAACCTAACCTAATCTAACCTAACCTAACCTAACCTAACCTAACTTAACCTAACCTAACCTAACCTAACCCAAAACCCAACCTAAACCCAACCTAACCTATCCTAACCTAACGTAACCTAACCTAACCTAACCTAACCTAACCTAACCTAACCTAACCTAACCTAACCTAACCTAACCTAACCTAACCTAAAAAATAACCTAACCCAACCTCACCCAACCTAACCTAACCTAACCCAACCTAACACTGTTACCACTGCTGTTACCACCACTGTTACCGCCACTGTTACCACCCCCGTTACCCCACTGTTAACCACTGTTACCACCACTGTTACCGCCACTGTTACCACCACTGTTACCACCACTGTTACCACCAAATGTTACCACCACTGTTACCCGGGCCCCTGTTACCACCACTGTTACCACCTCTGTTACCACCACTGTTACCATCACTATTACCACCACTGTTACCCCACTGTTACCACTGCTTGTACCACCACTGTTACCACCACTGTTACCACCACTGTTACCACCACTGTTACCACCACTGTTACCACCACTGGTACCACCGCTATTACCACCACTGTTACCGCCACTGTTACCACCACTGTTACCACCACTGTTACCGCCACTGTTACCACCACTGTTACCACCACTGTTACCACCACTGTTACCACTGCTGTTACCACCACTGTTACCACCACTGTTACCACCACTGTTACCACTGCTATTACCACCACTGTTACCGCCACTGTTACCACCACTGTTACCACCACTGTTACCACCACTGTTACCACCACTGTTACCACCAGTGTTACCACCACTGTTACCACTCCTAGGTTAGGCTAGGTTAGGTTAGGTTAGGTTAGGTTAGGTTAGGTTAGGTTAGGTTAGGTTAGGTTAGGTCAGGTAAGGTCAGGTCAGGTCAGGTCAGGTCAGGTCAGGTCAGGTCAGGTCAGGTCAGGTCAGGTCAGGTCAGGTCAGGTCAGGTCAGGTCAGGTCAGGTCAGGTCAGGTCAGGTCAGGTCAGGTCAGGTCAGGTTAGGTTAGGTTATTTTGGGTGAACTTTCGAAAAGGCCCTCTTGGTACATCACAATGACCCGAAAAAAAACTCATTGGGTATCATACGACTCATTACTGGTCCGTTAGGGACGATATTCGCGGTATTACCACTCTCCAGCGCATTTCTAAGGTCGATCAGACGGTATCGCGCACCTTCGTAAAATCGATATCTCGAAAACTAATCGATGTATTGCAATGCGGATTAGACTGGTCGATAGCTCTTGCTTGTTACTAGCAGCTCCATGAGTTTCATATCCATCTGAGTTTATTTAGTACCCAAATGAGACCTATCGCGGCCGTTCTTGCACCTTTTTTTCCGCGTCTCTCTGGCTGGGGGGTTCGTGGCCCCCCAAAGGTAGATTTGTTGGGTACACTTTCAAAAAGGCCCTCTTGGTACATCACAATGACCCGAAAAAAACTCATTGGGTATCATACGACTCATTACTGGTCCGTTAGGGACGATATTCGCGGTATTACCACTCTCCAGCGCATTTCTAAGGTCGATCAGACGGTATCGCGCACCTTCGTAAAATCGACATCTCGAAAACTAATCGATGTATTGCAATCCGGTTTGGACTGGTCGATAGCTCTTGCTTGTTCCTAGCAGCTCCATTAGTTTCATATCCATCCGATTTTATTTAGTACCCAAATGGGACCTATCGCGGCCGTACTTGCACCTTTTTTTCCGCGTCTCGCTGGCTGGGGGGGGGGGGGTCGCGGCCCCCCAAAGATAGATTTTTTGGGTGAAATTTCGAAAAGGCCCTCTCGGTACATCACAGTGACCCGAAAAAAAACTCATTGGGTATACTACGACTCATGACTGGTCCGTTAGGGAGGATATTCGCGGTACTACCACTCTCCAGCGCATTTAAAAGGTCGATCAGACGGTATCGCGCACCTTCGTAAAATCGATATCTCGAAAACTATTCGATGTATTGCAATCCGGTTTGAACGAGTCGATAGCTCTTGCTTGTTCCTAGCAGCTCCATAAGTTTCATATCCATCCGATTTTATTTAGTACCCAAATGGGACCTATCGCGGCCGTACTTGCACCTTTTTTTCCGCGTATCGCTGGCTGGGGGGGTCGCGGCCCCCCAAAGATAGATTTTTTGGGTGAACTTTCGAGTATATGTACTATGTTTTTAATTTCATAAATCAATCAAATCAATAATCATTTTGATATTTTTACAGTATCCTTTCTTTTCCCTTTTTTTGCTCAAGAGATGCTGGTGTGTAGGCCTGTGCAATGTTCGATACATCGACGCTTGTTCGATGTTTAAGGGACATCGAATGCGGTTCGATGTCTCATGAGATGCATCAAAACATCGATCCACATCGAAACATCGATCAATATCGAAACATCGATCCACATCGAAACATCGATTCACATCGAAACATTACAACTTCGATTCATATCGATTTTTCCGACCAAAGGATCGTGTTGGTCACTGTTCCAATCGATCTTTAAAACAAAAATCAAGAAATATTACAGTTTTTTGTTGATGTTTTGGTATTTTGATGTCAATGTAATGCTTACATGCAGATTGATTTTTTTATGCATATCGATGTTTCGATGTTTTCAAGTAAATTAATGATTCGATACCGATCGATGTTTCGATGTGGATCGATGTTTCGATATTTTCCGATATTTTTCGATGTTTCGATACATCGCTCCGATGTAAGAAATCGGCATCGAAGTGACTTCGATGGACCGAACGAGACATTGCACAGGCCTACTGGTGTGAATGACTTTAGTCAGAAGTCAATTTGTTTTTAATTGAATAAATCAGTTTTAATGTTTTTACCCTTATTTTTCCTTTATAGATTCTGGTGTCAATGACTTTAGTCAAAAGTCCCTGTGTTTCTAATTGAATAAATTAGTTTTTATCTTTTTACAATATCCTTCTTTTTCCTTTATTTATTTTCAGTCCAGTCGTTCGCTTTGAAATACAAGCATAACGAGCAACAGCTTGGACGGCTGAACTTTTCCTACCTCTATTACCTCTAATTTTTCTACCAATAAATTTACCAAACACAAGATTTTATGTTTAAATTTACTGAATTTGAAACCAATTTCGGCTGCAATTTGTCCCCAAGCGAGGAAATTGCTCTTGCATATATCTTATACCCAATATTTTTTTTTTGGCCTTTGCAAAAGCCATTTTCATTTAATCACACAAAGGTTGCATTATTTGTAACACATTGAAAAGAATTTTTCTTTTTTACCAAGATTTCTAGTACGAAAAAATGTGCGCTTGCATCCATCTAATGGCTGATAAATTTTTTTTGGCCTTTGCAAATGTGAATTCCTCTGTACCATACAGTGATTGCATCATTTGTTACTGATTGAAAAAGAATTTTTCTTTTTTTACCAACATTCCTGGTCAGAAAAAATTATACCGCCCCCTATATGCGCAAAAGCCAATAGAAATGTATTTCCCCCCGCTTACAACGCTACAAAAACCTATTGATTTTTTGAAATAAAAAAAAGTATCTTTTAGGGATGGTAATCAGTGCAATGGTGGTTAGTAACTACCATTATGGTTACCAAAATAAAGATTATATATATATTGTTTTGGACTTTTCAAAACTATTTTGGCGGAGATTAGTACCGGAGCGGGGAAATCCGCGCTTGCATCCATCTAATGGCTGATATTTTTTTCTGGCCTTTGCGAGTGCAAATTCCTCTCTACAACACAATGATTGCATCATTTGTTACTAATTGAAAAGAATTTTTCTTTTTTTACCAACATTCCTGGTCAGAAAAAATTACACCGCCCCCCTATAAGCGCGAAAGCCAATAGAAATGTATTTCCATAAACGGCATAAACCACCGCAAAGAGCCCAAAAAATTTATGATTTTAAACGATGGCCAGAATTAGTGGACAATGTGGGAGGTAAATTTTTCGTGAGCATAACGGGGCCTAAAATTTCAAAATCAGAAAATATTAGTGTTTAGTTGCATCACAAAGTGACTGATCTCGGAGACCATTTTTCTAGAACCTATCAGTTTAAATACGTCAAGTATCCTAGGTTTCTACGGTGCAATGATTGCGGCTAATCAGTGACAACGTTCCCCGCGGGTTGAACATGCGGCTCCCGACGGCCAGGGGTTAAGGTCGCACTCTGGTTATACGATAATCTATGAGCGTAGGGAGGAACGGCAAAACACAACCCTATTCTGCACCTCACCCAAGCGCAGGCGCGCCGAAATTTTTTTTTTCTCACTAAGAATGTTAGTAAAAAAAGAATAATTTAATATTACCATTACGTATGTAGGTAAAAAAAGAAAAATTCCTTTTCAATCACTAACAAATGATGCAATCACTGTATGGTTCAGAGGAATTTGCATTTGCAAAGGCAAAAAAAAATTTATCAGCCATTAGATGGATGCAAGCGCGGATTTCTCCGCTCCGGTACTAATTGCCGCTGAAATAGTTTTATAAGTCCAAAATAAGTTATAGAATGTTTTTTTTGGTAACCAAAATGGTCGTAAATATAATCACCGCAACCCTCACATATAGGCAAAAGCCAGAAGGAATGATTGTACGCCCGCATGCTTCCTGGAGGTAAGAGAAAAAGTTGGAAAATTCCCGGAAAAGCTTATGCACCAAGACCAGCGTTGCTGCGTCTGACGGGAAGGAAAATGAAGGCGCTCAGATAACAGACCCATTATAATTAAAATTAAATTTATTCCCAATATGTGTATAAAATAGATTGGATTCACATTACAATGTACAGGGTGGGGCATAGAGATCTTACGATTTTCAAAAGGCTATAAATAAAGAACTATTTGACTTAGAGAAAAAAACTTTTTTTTATTGAATTCAGTACAGAATGCCGTTTTCTTACATAAAATTTTAAAAATTACATCTCGTAGATGTTGACCGTCAGCGTCAATGCACTCTTGAAGTCGATTTCGAAAGGAATTCACCGCTCTATCGCACATTTGTATGGGTATATTATCGATTTCCTCTCTGATTCGCACTTTAAGTTCCTCTAAAGTATGGGGGCGACTTCTAAAAACCCTTTCCTTAAGGTAGCCCCATAAAAGAAAGTCACAAATGCTCAAATCGGGAGATCGCGGAGGCCACTGTAAATCTCCTCTGAGAGAGACCAACCGATTTGGAAACATTTCCCGCATAGCGGCAAGGGAAATGCGAGCAGTATGAGCTGTTGCTCCATCCTGTTGGAACCAGACGTCTCCTAAATCATTTTCTTCCGCAAAATTTTCCAACATGGGCTGCACATAGTCTTCCAACATGGAAACATATCGGTTCGAATTAACAGTGACAGTTACGTTGTCTTCCCATACCCATACAAATGTGCGAAAGAGCGGTGAATTCCTTTCGAAATCGACTTCAAGAGTATATTGACGCTGACGGTCAACATCTACGAGATGTAATTTTTAAAATTTAATGTAAGAAAACGGCATTCTGTACTGAATTCAATAAAAAAAAAAGTTTTTTTCTCTAAGTCAAATAGTTCTTTATTTATAGCCTTTTGAAAATCGTCAGATCTCTACGCCCCACCCTGTATAAGAATAAGAATATGAATAAAGCATGCTTAAAATTCCTTCCAGAAAAAATGTTTCACTTTTTCATCTGAGTCACGGATCTGATCCTTAACTCATTAACATTGATCGATTAATTAAGATTGATTGATTGATTAAGTTTGATTGATTAATTAAGATTGATCGATTTATTAAAATTAATTGATGTATTGATTGTTTTGATGGATATTCATTGTTGCTGGTTGATTCACATTCAAATACATCACTATCGTAGGAATATTTGGCCATCATAAAAAAAGCAAACTAAAAAGAGATTGTAAGAGCAGGATTATTTTCAGTATCCCGTCCTGACAAGTAGGGGTGCCTGCTTCCTAACCACATCAAAGCGCATCGGTGAGCGGTTGTTTAGCATTGAGTCAGAACTTGGCGCTAACCAACCGCTCACCGTTGCGTTTTGATGTGGTTCAGAGGTAGGCATCGCTACTTGTCAGGACCCGATACTCAAAATGCTCCTGCTCTAGTTTAAAAATAATTTGGAATGAACTGATGAAATTGATAAAAGGCACTGATAAATAAAAGTGTGAAACTTGATAAAAAGTTTTAAAATGATTTGGAATGAACGGATGAAAATGATAAAAGGTACTGATAAATAAATGTGGAAAACTTGTAGAATGTATGTAGAATGTAAAGGTTCTGCCGCCCCAGCTGCTGGATTAGCTCTTATGCTCATTTTTCAGAGCGAACGACAGACCTGATTTTTGTTTCTCTCACTCTTGGAGGGGGGAGGATTGGAAGGATCGGAAAGAGCCGGGATACCGTACCGAGACGAGACACCCAGCAGGAAAGGTTTGACACGGTGCCACAATGAGTGAGGGGGAAGGCACACCGCAACCACCGATAATGTATCACCAACAGACATCTCTCCCTAGAAGGAAAGCATAGGGAGAAAACTGCCTGGATAACAACTGACATGGTGGGTGGGGTTTGAGCTGGATTGGGCTGAGCGGATTTCAAGCTTAATTTCACTTGCCCTACAAATCTTCCAATGATTCGATTGGGGTGATTTTTTGTCGAAGATAACAGGTCTCATTTAAAAAGGTTAAATAAAGTGGTGTATGCAATGTAAAAATATGCTTCTGTATCTTTTTAAAAGCAGCCACCTTACCTGAAAATGCTTTAATTCTGTGGGAAATTTCCGATTCGAATAACGGAAATATTAGGAGCTCATTAATAAAGTCCTCAGATGGATTACAATATTTCTGTATGGATGGAGTTACAAAGTTTACTGTTCCAAGCGAGGAAAGAAAGCTCCTTGAACAATTTTTCGCATTGGCTGATCGGTTATGACTCAATACTACAAAGTCTATGTGTAAATCTAAAAATAAATGTTTGCACAGTTCTTTAACATGATTTTGAACTTTGGCTGTGCTGTCACCAAGAAAGAGAAGTGAAAAATTTAATCTGTTGTAGTCGATCTCAGGGTCCTTTCGAGCATGAACAGTTGCCACCAACATAGCAGCATCTGAATTTGGATCTTTCTCTGATTTTTGCGGTGCATATGTCGTGTCTCCAAAAATTAATGAATGGTGGAAATTCAGAACGGGAAAGTACAAACTTAATCCGACCTCTTTCAGGACAAGAAATTGATCACACGGTAAGGTAAAGTCCTTCATTTCTGAAGCTGTTTTATATCTTGGCACACCAGAACAAAAACCTACAAAATTAAGCTGAGGTGCAAGTTTAGCAGAAGCAATGTAATCTTCTGACAATTCATGAATCTCATGGGTGCAAGACAAAAAAAAGACTCTACATTGATACACAGCTTTCAATTCCTGTAGAATTGGGAAGAGAGCCGATTTGGCTATTGAGTCAGGACTACCATGAACAATAATGCTTTCGAGTCCAAATCCTTTCCGCTGTCGAGGAAAAAAATGTAGAAGCCAAGAGTAGTTGTCACGTTCAGCACTCGTGATTATAACAGCTTTAAACAAGAAGGATTGAAGCTTCAGTTTAAGCCCATCTACCACCTCCTTAGCATACAGAAAATTTTTGACACATTTTGACTTCTTCCACTGCTTTTTGTGAATATCATATTTTTTGGGAAAATCGAGTTCTTCCTGACTGATATCCAACTCAGGATCAGGTCCTGATTTCAAGGTTGTATGATTGTTCAATTGAGAATGGAATTTCAGATCAAAGTCGGCCACATCAAGAGCGCCAGGGTCAATCAAAAAGTTTCCAAAATTGGTGGTGATGACACTTATACTATTGCCCCCAGGTGAAGCTATTATTTGTAACATGCCATCTCCGAGCTCTCTGGTTTCCTCTGAAAACAAGATAAAACAATATAAGCAAAATGAAAAAAATGCTGCGAACATTAAACTGAAGAGAGGGATTTATTAAGAAACACTTGAAATAGAAACTGATAGGACTCACAATTTTTGAAATTGCTTAACCCCATTAGAAATCCGCGGTTAAAGATTCTGATACTCAATCCCTCGTAAACATTTTTTTTAAAAGGCAATCGAAAATTTCGAAATCAGACGTACATAGGTTCACACAAATGTAACGGAAGTTCTTAGATAATGGAGCTGTTGCAAACTTTTGCTACAGGCTTATTAATAGTTGATTAAGGGGTAATACCCTGTAAAAATAACGATTAGCGCACTCAAAAACTTCGAAATTCACTCCTAAACTCACAAAATGCTTTTAAACGCAAGACCGTAATGGCGGCCGAGGCCGCGGTTTTCTTATGGCAATTGTATGCTTCTTCTTCTTCTTGTGTGGTGTTGCGAGAACACCTCGTATAGATGGCGCTGATTGAAGATTGGGAACCCCAATGAAAACCGCGGCCCCGGCCGCCATTACGGTCTCGCGTTTAAAAGCATTTTGTGAGTTTAGGAGTGGATTTCGTGATTCCTTAGTGCGCTAATCGTTATTTTTTCTGGGTATTACCCCATGATCAACTATTAATAAGTCTGTAGCAAAAGTTTGCAACAGCTTCATTTGAAAGTTTACGTGAGATGGGTTCCATGGCTGTTATCTGATGCTCAAGAGAAGCGTGTCAAATCAGCAACTGAAATGAGTTGGTAAAAACGGTTTATGTACAATTTTGCAACGATGAAGATCAAATATATTTTCTATACAAACCTAATAAATCTGGCCATTCTTCCACAAATTTGAACTTCTTATCCCTAAAAGGTGATTCATCTCTTTCCCACTTGGACTCATCTTCTTTTTTTTTTGCTGCTACTTCTTCTTTTTCTCGTAATCGATCCGCGACAACTGTAACAAAAACATGCAAAAATATAAATAATATAAGTATTGAAAACAATTACGGCACCCAGAACCAAGGTCGTAAGTGCACTCAACCTGGTTCTGACTTTTTTTTTTTTTTTTGGCACCCTCAAAATCTGGAGTGCGCCTTATCTGCAGATGCGTCTTACACGCACGACAATACGGTACCCTCGAACTTGCCTTTTTCATGATGATTTCGACATTGAAGTTTGGCAACGCCACATTTGCTACAGTGTAAAAGTAGACTGAACCCATCATTTATTACAGCTAAAAATGTTTTTTTTTTTACTTCCTTAAAAACATACTTGAAGCTTTTTTTTTGTTTCTCCAATGCACTTGATACGAAATATACCCTCTGGCCAAAAGGAGCGTTCAGACCCAAGTTTAGGCAACTGTGTCACACATCAACGGTCTGCATGCATAGGGGCGTAAGTCAAAATTTTGCTGATTTGAGTTGTTGATTGATTTATATGTATTTTGAGCCAGTCTTTTGATCTAGATGGGTTTTAAGACCTGACTCCGATTGATTACTGTTGTAAAAACACAAATGCACCATCAAAACTTGACAAAATTAACAGATAGACCAGGCAGAAGGACGTAAGTTAGCGAGTGTCGAAAATTATGGAAAATGAGTTACGCCCCTATGCATGCCAACCGTCAACATGTGGGGGGGCAGAAACATCCAAATCACGGTTATTTCTGGAAGCTGAATGCCTTTGACTTGCAAAAAATCTAGGTATTTACGAGATCTAAGGGGAGCCAAAAACGGCCCTTGTCGATACCCCTCCTTTTCAAATTTTTAGAGCCGATCCGGGATCGGTTAGGCGAGATTGTCTGGACACAGGTTGCACTCACAACCTTCTGGTTCTACATGAAATTTTTGCTTTAGTTAAGATTTAGAAGGTCGTAAATCCACTTATTTGAAGAATATTTCCAATTTATTTACAGGATCTTTCTAGGATGTTTACGTTATTCTTCAGGAACTATAGGTTGTAGTTTATTCTCCTTGGCAATGTTTGCCTACAGTTCACCCAAAGCACCTAAATTGGCAATCGCCAAAATATCTGGAGGAAAAATTAGAATTTTAGGGTATGGTACTTCCACAAGTACCATTGATTTATTAACATATGTCAAACGTAAATATACTAGTTCTTTCAAAGTGCGTATTGCAATAATATAATTATCCTATTGAGTTGCGAATAAAAAACAATCGATATCATTACCAAATGGATGTTTATAAAGTAATTTCTGGCGATCGCCATAAGTGTTAAATCCTATATAACACACAATGCGCATAAATTGGCAATCGCCAAAATATCTGGAGAAAAAATTAGATTTTCAGTTCAAAACGCCCTAGTTTCACAAGAACCCGACAAGGCTTTGTTCCTCGGATTTCTTTACCTGATGGATGTTTTTCAAGTAAGTTCAATAAATTCTCAATTGTGTATTATTTTCCTTTCATACCTACTTAAGGCAATCAGAAAAAAGAAAAAAAAAAAATACAAATGCACTTGCCCATCCGCCTCCTTTTAGCTTTTTCGCTCTCAGCCTGATCTTGAGCCAGTTTCTGTAAAAAAAAACATAAATGAATGACTAATTTTAGATAGTAAGTACTTTGATTACACTGTAATACTTTTATATGAAAAAAGACTTTGAAACACTCATTAGATATCCCTTTCCGTTAAAGTCGGGGAGGTTCAAATAATGCTCGACCATTCAGTCGCGCTAGAACACTCTGAAAAATTGTAGGCACCGTATTTTCTGAGGTGACTTTGGCAAGGGATGAAAGAGAGAATGAAGACGTTAGAATTAGGAAGAAAGAAATCAAAACTAATCAAAAAAACAGCAGGTAGCAGTACGTGGGTGTGTTGGGGGAGAGCGGCAGAGCGAATTGATGCTTATTCAGAGAGAGAGCCAGTCACTGTGTGGGAAATGGCCGAGCAACGAGCTTCAATCATAGAGCAGAGATAGCAGCGAATGCTGTGATGCCCTCACAGAAGTCAACTTTCTGTCCCAAAAAACATTGACCTCAAACTGAATCACGGTGTTCCATTGATCTGTACTATAGATATGAGTAGTGGAAATTCAAAATTTCACAAGTGCCATCTCAGAAAATCAAGAATTTTTAGAAAATATCATCTAAGATCGAGGTTTTTAAATTTTTTGTCGATCCAACTGGGTCATATGATGGGGGCACATTTCAAATAGGAGTTCTCATAATACCGACTATGTTTTTCCCTTCTATCACCACAGAATGTTACTTCCGGAGAAGTTGCGTACGATTCACCTTAAATCTAACAAATCAAGCACACACACCCTGAAGCTCAGGGCTCGCAAAATGGTCTTCAAAGCTTAGATTAAAAACGAATGAATATATATGTCAGTACTAGTACTTACTTGACGCCTTTTCAGTGAGACCACTTCAATTTCCTGATGAACACTTCGTCGCTTATCAATAGCAGTTTTGGTACTGCTGATTGGACCCTAAAAAAAAAAAAAAAAGATGGTAGTCAGTGGTATTTCGACGGAAGGATTCTTGGAGTAAAATTAAAATGCCATAAAAAATTCAACAAACTTGCCTTCTGCAAGACAATGCTTCTACTTTCTACAGAGCATAGAAAAAGTATGCCTGATTAGAGCTCGTTTCAGAAGTGAAGACCGGGCTAACCTGTAATCTTTGGCAAATTTTAGATTTTAATGCCCTGAAAGTAAAACAAAATTCATCTAATACTGAGTATTTCTTTCTGAAAGACTTAAAACAGAGATACAGAATCCCTAAAATTCAAATTTACGTAACTTAATCCTGTTTTTTGAGAAATAATGTTCGAAAAATTCCAAAGATTATCGGTTGGCCCCGTCTTCACTTCTGAAACGAGCTCTACAAGAAAACACATTTTAAAACCAGGGGTGCAAATATTGCTAGACTTAAAATAAAAAAGTCAAGGATTTTCAAAGACCTTTGAAAACTATTTCATGGGATTTCGGACTTTAAACAAGCAAGAAAGTACTAACTCCATACAAATTTTATAGAGACGGGAAAAATGCAGGGTGATTATTTAAAGAGTGTACAGTAACCAAGGACATGCAGACTTTTCAAGGTGCCAAAAACCAAGGGACACCGCCGAGGGATTTTATATTAATTTATTTTCTTAAATTTTTTGCAAAGTTGTAAACTCAGTTCAGTTAAAATGCTTTCTAAAAATGCAATAAAAAATACGGGTGAGAAGTACCCAGGGCATTTAAAAAAATGTCAGTCTTTCCACCGATGTCAAGGGACAAGCAAGCAAAAAAAAAATAAGTTTGAGGAGGCTGCTTGGAAAATTGAGGAGGCGTAAAAAATTTTACACCCCTGATAATTACAGCAACATGAGACTGGTAAAATTTGAATCAAGCAAATGTCCAAACCGTAAATACAGGTACAGACAAACACTGATGTTTAAAATAAAATCAAGCGCTTATCGTGTAAAAAGTACCAAGATTAAAACTATCCATTTTAAAATCCTACATACCTCTGCGAGGCTAACTTTCTGAAGTTGGGGTCCGTCCACCAGTTTTGCTCTGACAACTTTAACTGGTGAGACACTTTTTTCCGTAGCTGGTGTGACACGTTCTTTCTTAGCTGGTGAGACACTTCCGTCCTCAGCTGGTGCGGCACTTCCTCTCTCAGCTGATGAAGCACCATTTTTCATCGTCCTTTTTCTCACATTTCTTTCCATGGTAACAGCAAGCTGAAAATGAGAGATCAGTAATAATATTCCATAACATAACCTCTAAATCAGCTCTAAATAACATGGCCATTTTTAACTATAAAACTAGCGTTTTCGAAGCTAAAATTATGTTTGTCTCATAGGAAAATGACTTCTACGCATGGTCTGTACAGTAAACTTTATTCGAAAAGTTTGTTGTTTCCGAAATTATCGTGGCGAAAGGAGTCAAAAAGGATAGAAGATGAGATTTCTGACACCGGTTGCAACAATCCAAAATCGAATCTACCTCCAGAGGTGAATTCGAAATTTCCAATTCATTCTCGAGTTGAACTGCGAAGCGACTAGGTGTGCTGAGGAAATCCTCCGTGTCTTTAGCTAACTGTTAATCTCTTTGTTTGTTTCCTAACCTAAATATTCAGTTTTTGTTTCACAATGTGAATTCTTAATCCTTTCTTTCTAGTTTTCCTTTTATGTGTTTAACCCTCAAAAAGTTCTTGCTTTTACAGTTTCCTGTATGATCGACAACGAGGGGTCAACTGAAGGCTATAAAACCATCGAAGTGTTGATACAGAATCCATTCCAGCATCATACCGGACGTTTTGCACGACAAATACCGAACATTTTCTTTTTTTCGGTATTTTTCTGTAACCGAGAGGTATCATGATCAAAGACATTATAGAAGAAGACTGGCCCTTAGCTGCGAGATTTGAAGCCGGTTACAGTCATAGGCGAGGGCTTCCCCGCTCGGAGGTATGAACCAAATTAACATTGCGTCTTATGGAGCCGATACATAAAACTGTTTCAAAAGAATATTAATTACTGTTAGTTTTCAAAAGTACGCAGATATGATATGCAG
>VMOF01000320.1:65054750-65152078 GCA_011764245.1 Trialeurodes vaporariorum | reverse complement strand
ACGGGCGGATCGAATGGTACCGTCCGTTCCTCGCCGAAAAATAAAACGAGGGTAGTTATGGGAGAGGGGGGTGGGGGAAATCGGACTGAATATCCGTTTCCGAGACCGCCTCCGTGAGGAGCTCCTTCAAACTTGCAGCAAATATGCTCGTAAGACAGACGCATCCGACGACAGCATTGATTCGTCCAACGAAAACCGAATAAGGGCAGTTATGGGAGAGGGGGGTGGGGGAAATTAACGCTTGTTGAAACAGCCCCTCCCCCCGTCCGCTGGGTGCATATATACACCAAAAAAATCCTCCAGAAAGACAAGAAAAGTCCTCTAGATAGACGAAAAAAAAAGAAAAAAATACATCTATTCAAATAGCCTACCTAAGCTAACCTAACCTAACCTCCACTCAAATAGCCTACCTAAGCTAACCTAACCTAACCTCTACTCAAATAGCCTACCTGAGCTAACCTAACCTAACCTCTACTCCAAAAGTTCTCCCGTAGGTAGAAAAAAAAAAAAAGTCCAATGAATCGATTAAACTCAAATAGCCTACCTAAGCTAACCTAACCTAACCTCTACTCAAATAGCCTACCTAAGCTAACCTAACCTAACCTCCACTCCAAAAGTCCTCCCGTAGATAGACAAAAAAAAAAGTCCAAGAAATCGATTAAACTCAAATAGCCTACCTAAGCTAACCTAACCTAACCTCTACTCCAAAAGTCCTCCCGTAGGTAGACAAAAAAAAAAAAGTCCAACATATCGATTAAACTCAAATAGCCTACCTAAGCTAACCTAACCTAACCTCTACTCAAATAGCCTACCTAAGCTAACCTAACCTAACCTCCACTCCAAAAGTCCTCCCGTTGATAGACAAAAAAAAGAAAGTCCAATAAATCGATTAAACTCAAATAGCCTTCCTAAGCTAACCTAAGCTAACCTCTACTCAAATAGCCTACCTAAGCTAACCTAACCTAACCTAACCTTCCCTGACCGTTTGCCTTCGGCAAACGCCTGTTGAGAGGTGGCCCTTTTGTTGTCCGGTGGGTGCTCTGGAAAAGTCCTATGGATATACCAGGGAAGTATTATGGGTAGACTGAAAGGAGACCTCTAATAGGATAGCCCACCCGGGCTAAGCTAATCTGCCCTTATTCGGCTTGAGGCTTGCCGTCGGCAATAGCTTGTGGATGGGCTAGGGGTATCGTCCCGGTCGAGGCGAGCAGACCTCCGACCGCCCCTCCTCCTCCTCCTCCCCATCCGGTGGGTGTATCGGCTGCACCCACCGGGGACGGGAGAGCGGGTGGAAGGGTCGGTTCGATTCCCCCCCCCCCCCGGGAAATGTAGCCGGAAGACGCGTACCGAGGAGACTTGTCGTGGTTACCAGATACGGTACGATAGAGACTAATGAAAAGAGAGAGAAAAAAAAAAACAAGCAGGGAAAATTCCAACACGCAGGTGTTGGAAAAGCGTGCCACTAAAGTCTGAACAGCTTTAATGCTTTTGCTAGCAATGATAATAATTAGACAGCATTCAACATGGAGCTGATCTCGAGAAAATTGAGTCCAAAGTTGAAGAGCTAGCATTTAAACAAAAAACTTGGAATTACTTACGTTTTGATTTCATTCAACTACCGTGTTGTGTTTTTGCATTTCAACACCGGAAAAGTGGAATTTACTACGTAGGAAAGGTTCTTAATTTTTAGCGTTTAAAGTGACTTGGTTCCTTTCTTCTTTTTTTTTTGGCATAATCACGAAAAACGAAACTCTAAGAGAAACCAAACGGCAGAGTTGGTTTACACTGTTGATTATTTTAAAATCCGTTAATCCGGACTTAAGTCCGTTCCCAATTCTATAAAAGGAACCAGTGGCGGCTCGTGCAATGTGGCAACAGTGGAATCCCTCCATTTAAACCTATGTAAAACAATCGATCTTCAGGAGGTGCAATGCACCCCCAAGATATCGATACTTTTGCATAGGTTTAAATGGTAAAAACGCATGGTTGCCAAATCGCACGAGCCGCCACTGAAAGGAACCAAGTCGGAGTTGGTTCCTTACGTGACTCGGATTAAGGTTTAACCTAATCAGCCAAAGGAGCCAAGTTCTCATTTTATTTCATCATATGGACAGTGACATCAATGAGGCTCACCAGCTCACTTTTACCTGGAATTTTGACGGGAAATAGTTGTTATTACAGAAGAAGCACTTGTTGCTTCGAGATTCAGTATTGCTAGCTCTATCAATCAATAACTCAATTTTATCAAAAATGTCACTCGGTTCTTTTGTGACAAGTGCTGTCCAATTGAGCTTGTTTGGTGAGAAATTATGAAAAAAATAAATTTAGATCAGATGTATCTGTAAGGAGATGAGTCAAAGGCGTTGTTTTTTTTGTATTTGTTTTTTGTTTTTTGTTTTCAAAACTTTGGAGGGCTCTAGCTCAGAAAAGAAACAATTGCAGCACATACTCATGTAGGAAAATAAAGTCTTATATATATGTATGTTGACCCCAAAAATACACTCCATAAGTTTGGCACTCAAGTTTTGAAACACCCTGTTCTTGATATTTTGCTTCCCCCCCCGCCCCCTTCACAAAAGACAACATCTTGACCATGCACATTTTTAAAATCACAGTTTGACTGTAGAGATATTTTCTCCCCCCCCCCTTAACGAAAAAGGGGAGAATGGGTCACCTATCTCTGATGTTCGTCGTGCGCGTGCACAGATTGTTCGGCTTTACGACTGCAATTTTGGCTTTCTTTATAATGCGTTTTTTGGGTTTATTAGTGGATTTTATGACTATTTGATGCCGCCAATGTAATTTTCAGACAATTTTACATCAGAATCAAAACTCTATAGCACTGTAGCAAAAGTTTGCAACAAACCCATTGAAAGCTGAAAAGAGAAAATTATTTGATAAGGCTCGATCTTTTTTACCCACATAAACTATAGACAATAGATATTTCTAAATCCCTCCACCTTTTAAACGGCTTGTTCAGGGATCAAACATGAGGTGGCGTTCTTTTGAAGTCAAAAAGTGTCATATTCGGAAAAGCCGTGATTCTAAATAATAAACAGTTTTTTTTATCTTTTTTTCCGTTTTAGGTGCTGTCAGCACTTGTTGCGATTGTCACGATGTAGATACGTAATATGCATAAATGGAACACTTGCGAATTCATGAAACAATAATCCTTTAATATACAGAACTAACCATTTCAAGTGCCCTTTACACATCAAGCATTCTAGGGGTATAGATTAGTAGGTGTGGAGGTTTAAGAGGTTTGTGGATTTTAATTCCCCCTCTCCCATTTATTTTCTTGAAAGGTATCGAAAGTTTACAGTTAAAACTATGCCATTATTCACTATAACGCATTGTCATATTATTTCTTTTTTTTCTGTTGCCGTCGGTCGATATCATTTTTCGTGTTGGAAAAGCAAAGTTCCATATGGACCTATAGTTTCCAAAATTTGAAGAAGCTTCCAGTGAAAAATTTTGTACACGCAACGAACTTTTTAGGATAGGTAAATAAGTTATTCCAGAGTCAATTCCATAGCCGCAGCGAGGAAGCTGTCCAGGGGTGGAAGACACGTGACAGCCCCTCTCACTTTTTAGAGCAATTAATGCGAATTTTACCCCTCTGGCTCCCTGTGTTCTGGATTTTAAAAACCTATTTTTCAACAAAACGCCAAAAATGTCCTCAAAAATCCCTTGATTCCATCGACGCTCATTGAGGGGCTTTCAATTTGCCGATCTCCCAGAATTTCAAATGTTTCCGATGCAAAGACCTGTTTAGTGTGACGTCATGAAAAAAATTGGTTCCAAACAAAGGCTCCGTCTCACTCGCTCTCGTGGGTTTTCCCATACGAAACACAGTCCAAATTTTCAAATACAAGTGCTAGTAAACAACACGTTCTTTACACGTTGTGTTTATCACACCATTGGGTTCCACGTCCATTATAAAAATTTCCGATTGTTTCAAAAAATTTTCCGATTGGATATATATTCCCGCGCTTTATTTCCCATAGAAATAATCGAAATTCCATAGAGACAATCAGAATTCGTGTAGATTCAAGCGCGCTGACTACAGCAACGATAGGTCTCATGATTGAAATAAGGCGAAATCATCTATGGTTCTATTCTTACAGTTTTAACAGCCACTTTTTTCTCAGTGATAAAATATGAGCCCGCTATCACACACTTTTTGAAACATCGCGCATCGATGCACAATCACAGTTTCTTAAGAGCACAAAATTCTAGGATATAGGCTCATCAGCACCATCACGGCATGTGTTGTACCTCGAACAATAGCTTCGATACGGAGAGAAGTTAGAATGATTGAGTGTCATGCCGGTGATACTACCATAAGAGACCGTGAGTAAGACAAGGACAAAACGTAGAACGTCTTTCGGTATAACTGTGATTGTAAATTCGCTTGTGATCTTTTAGGAATTATGTTACAGTGAAAAGATACTTTAAGGCAAGTGGAATCTAATGGTGCAATAAAATTTGAGAAAACTGTTGGTTAACTAGCATGAATTTGCGTTCGAAAATTTGGATCTGGTAAATCCACGAGAGTGAGCGAGATAGAGCATTTGTTTGGAACTAATTCTGATCGTGACGTCATCACTAAACAGGTCTACATAGGTAGCGTTCTAGAATTCAACCATTTACTGCATCCGTGCAAAAAAATTACATTACCCTGTGATACTGTATATCTATGTACATTGGAAAGTGCTGCTATTCATAATCTTTTCTGCATCGAGACAATAAAGGGATGAATTCTAGAACGGTACCTTAAGGATATGAATGAGCCTCTCTCTTTTCTATACCCCTCCCGCTCTTCATCAATACCTCGTCGCTTCTTATCGATGTACCCTCGTCAAACAGATGTTGACACATTTACGACCGCTTAATGCACCGTGAAGAAATCTTGTGACCGGTGGAGCCCAAAGGCGAGGGGCAAAGAGGGTTCCTGCGGGAGATGTTTCCACCCCCCTCCTGCCTTTGAATTTTGACTCATAGGTTGGCACAAATGACTTAGGTTGCTGGACCTGTATGGAATTCTCGTTTGAAGGAATTCGACTTTGACGCTTAATAACTTATTGAAATTAACAGGAATACCAAAACTTTTACAATTTTAAGAAAATAGACGCCGAGACCTCCTGGATTGCAGCAATAAATTAACGATTAATGAAACCAGTTTTAAGAAAACACGTTTTTAATTTTTCAAACCTTTCCCGCCAAGGTTTTGCCATAAGCAAGGCATTGGACTTATATATTAGATATGAAAATGAAAACAAGAAGCGCACCGTATATATACGGCACACTTAAAAAAAAAAATTCGAGAACAGCTCGTCGGTTCACCGTAGGGAAGAAGAAAAGGTGATTTCTGATTTTAAACCTCGGGCTCGACTCACTCTCGTCGCGAGACCGACGGTTCGCCTCTCTCACGGCCGGAGTTTCGGGTATGTATCTCTTCGAGCTCTCGTGCTGTGGTTTGGCATGACCCTGTTTTTGAAGGCGTTTTTTATGGAAGCGCGGTTCTACTCGCTTCCTTTTTCCACCTTACCCAGGATTTCCTTGAAACTCGGTGGAAACGTGCTCCTCGGACGGGCGGATCGAATGGTACCGTCCGTTCCTCGCCGAAAAATAAAACGAGGGTAGTTATAGGAGAGGGGGGTGGGGGAAATCGGACTGAATATCCGTTTCCGAGACCGCCTCCGTGAGGAGCTCCTTCAAACTTGCAGCAAATATGCTCGTAAGACAGACGCATCCGACGACAGCATTGATTCGTCCAACGAAAACCGAATAAGGGCAGTTATGGGAGAGGGGGGTGGGGGAAATTAACGCTTGTTGAAACAGCCCCTCCCCCCGTCCGCTGGGTGCATATATACACCAAAAAAATCCTCCAGAAAGACAAGAAAAGTCCTCTAGATAGACGAAAAAAAAAAGAAAAAAATACATCTATTCAAATAGCCTACCTAAGCTAACCTAACCTAACCTCCACTCAAATAGCCTACCTAAGCTAACCTAACCTAACCTCTACTCACATAGCCTACCTGAGCTAACCTAACCTAACCTCTACTCCAAAAGTTCTCCCGTAGGTAGACAAAAAAAAAAAGTCCAATGAATCGATTAAACTCAAATAGCCTACCTAAGCTAACCTAACCTAACCTCTACTCAAATAGCCTACCTAAGCTAACCTAACCTAACCTCCACTCCAAAAGTCCTCCCGTAGATAGACAAAAAAAAAGTCCAAGAAATCGATTAAACTCAAATAGCCTACCTAAGCTAACCTAACCTAACCTAACCTAACCGAACCTAAGCTAACCTAACCTAACCTAACCTAACCTAACCTAACCTAACCTAACCTAACCTAACCTAACCTAACCTAACCTAACCTAACCTAACCTAACCTAACCTAACCTAACCTAACCTAACCTAACCTAACCTAACCTAACCTAACCCAACCTAACCTAACCTAACCAAACCCCAACCTAACCTAACCTAACCTAACCTAACTTAACCTAACCTAACCTAACCTAACCTTTTTTTTTTTTTTTTTTTTTTTTTTTTTTTTTTGTCCCCCCTGCCGCCGTACCGACGGGGGGCGCTTATTTTATTTATTCATTTTTTCCATTCATGCTGCCTACGGGTCACAATAATTAGAGCTCGGCTGATGCAATCAGTCCGGCTTTTGGGATGACGATTGGTCATGCCGTACCCCCCAGATTTTTCCGGTCACGACCAACCATTGTACATACTCCTCCTGTTGCTTATACAATTTGAAATAAAATTTACTCCTTCACTCATACGGGGGTCACATTCACACCGTTACAAGAAACACATGAGAAATACACAAATGCAAACAATCAATGTAACAAAAGATCAATGCAAAAAATGATATACAAGGTTAAGGCAAAAAAAACCCCCTTGCCAGAATTGTGACCCAGACATTATGCTCACACACCAACGAATGCAAGCACTTCCTTCACCGGAACTAACCCGTTGGGTATACATCGGAGAAAGTCGTAAATGCCTCCGCTAGTTCCGTTAATAGGTCTCACCATACATATTTCAGTTCCAAGACTTGCTTTTCTGTGGGCACCATTTTACACGGTGTCCTTCCAAACCACACTTGATGCAATTATTCGATAGATCAATATCTGCTCGGCATTCCTCTACGTAGTGGCCGTGTTCAAGACACCTGTAGCACTTTGGAAGCTTTTTGTTGACTTCCACCTTGCACGTGTTGAAAAGAAAACGTATGCTACCCTGTTCTAGCAGCAGCTTAGCATTATCGCAATTTTTCACTCGACAGAACGCGATTCTGTTACCCCATTTGCTCGGTGTTGATACCTGCACCTCCTTCACTTGTATTCCGAGTCTTTCCAGCTCTTCGGTTACTTCACTAGTTTCCACGGACTCCTCGACTCCTTTAATTACCAGATTGGTAAGAGAGTGTTTCTCCGCTGCGCCATCGTTTACATCTTCTCTGCTTTTGAGGCATCCTTTTGTGATATCCAATATTCTCTTTATCTCGGGAGAACTCTCGACGGTACTAAATTCCATTGCAAGGTCGCCTGCTTTTGTTTTCCTCGCTCTTGTAATTTTTTGCACTGTTTCTACGCCTTCCTCCAGCAGAATCTTCCTCGTTTTGCCTAGGACTTCTGCGTAAGTTCTGCCGTTGGCGTTGACAATTATGTAAGTGTTGCGCGGTGAGCGTGTACACTTGTTTCCCTCTCGTTCTTCGTTGCTTCTCTCGTTTACAGATTCTAGAGCGATCGTGTTACCCGTTGCTCTTTCCTGCTGTTTATCATTGACTCTTGTAGTTTGTTCTTCGCCGCTATCAATAGATACCCTCCGGGTTGTAGTTCCTGCTGCTTTATCTGTTTTGTTTTCGTTCTGTTGTGACGGCAGGATTTGTACCGGATTCCCGCTGTCTATCAAAGGTCCCTCTTTGTCTGTCTCAACGATCGTTGGTTGAAACATGTTGTGCATCACTATATTTTCTTGTTCCGCTATGCGTCTTTCTAGTTCCGCTACCTTCTGCTCTAGTGCTTTGATTTCATCCTGCTTTTGATCAGTATTGCTTTTTGTTGTAAGGTCTTCGATTATTGTTATTTTCTCCTTAATTATTCTCTCTTGCTCAACCATGCGAACTTGCATGTCCTTCACTTTTTGTTCCAGTTCGTTGAGTTTGTTTTTCTCTTCAGCGACCAATTTTTGTGTCCTCCTTTCATCACGCATTGCGTCCTGCTCGTATCGAAGTTGCAGCTCGTCCATCCTCCGTTCTAGTACAGCCGTTTTTCCATCGACATTTTTGATTGCTCGGTTCTCCGTAAGTTGTTCGGCTCTTTCTATTTGCTCTATTAGTTCTATACATTTCCTCGCTGCCTCCTGCTCTAGTTTTTTATAGCATCCTTCCACTGTTTCGAACCCGTTGATAAACCTTGCGTACTTGCTTTCGGCTTTTTTACAATTACTGAAGAAATCATCTTGCTCTTCGTAGAGTAAAGTTAGTTGAACATCCACTTTTTCCATAGTTTCAAAGATCTCCTTTACATTTTCGTTGATTACCGCTTGTAGTTTCGCGATTGCTACTGAAAAAGCCGTTCGCTTGTTCGCCATTTTTAAGTTGCAGGGTAAAGGGAAAAAAAAACACTTTAAAAGGGGAGCCCAGGCTGATTAGAATTACTTGAATCGCGACGAAAACACATTTTATTTTCACTTTTATTCGTTTCCGAAACTGGACTTGATCACCAAATTTTCAGATCACCAGTGGTGGGTATCAAAAATTTTTCTAAGTCCCACTGTAAAAATGCAAAATTTTGAAAAAAAATACGTTTTGAAAGGGGGGTCCAGATTAACTAAAATCACTTGAATCGCGCAGCGCACACTTTTATATTTTCACTTTTTCCGCTTCCGTAACTGGACTTAGGAGATTTTCTGATCACCAGTAGTGGTGGATATCAAAAAATTATTCTAAGTCCCACTGTAAAAATGCGAAATTTTAAAAAAAAAACCACTTTGGAAGAGGGGCCCAGAATGATTAAAATCACTTGAATCGCGTAGAAAACACTTTTATACTGTCACTTTTTTCGCTTCCGAAAATGAACTTGGAAAAATTTCACAGCGCACAATGTAGCTCACCGTAGTGCTTATACGTGTGGCCTAAAAATCATAAAAAACTTTATCCCTTCACATCGGGCAAGTCCCTAGATGGGTTTACGCGCCAGCTGTCTCGATCTACTCCGAAGATACTTCTACGGATATTGCCTCGATAGGACCCACTATTTTGGGGGTGCAATCACTCTTTTTTTAGTTTCACGATCTGTGGCCTGCCAGCCACGTGCTTCACTAATAAGGAAAAAACTCGTAGGAACTTTTAAACTTTATCCGGTCTCATCCGCCGCATCAACGTAGGGATTTTTGCGTATGATGGCTCAAAATAATAGGGAGGGTCCACTATTTAATTTCTATCTATTGATTCACAAAACTTTTTGGTTAATCTTCCGATTTTCAGCACTTCACATATTCATCTCGACGTCCATATGTTAATACACGGTAACCGCAGGAAGAAAATTATTAAAACTTTATCCGTTATAATCTGCCGAATCCCTCGGGGGATTTTGAAGTTTTACGACTCAAAATGACCGGGGAAGTCTTCTCTTTCGTCTGACACTGAAAAACTTTTAAATACACCACTTTTTAACACCACTTTTGGTAAAAAACTCGGAGCACCATGTGCACACCACCGGTAGCCAACCTGCACTGAACCTAACCTAACCTAACCTAACCTAACCTAACCTAACCTAACCTAACCTAACCTAACCTAACCTAACCTAACCTAACCTAACCTAACCTAACCTAACCTAACCTAACCTGATGATTCACGCAGTGAGCGGGGTCGATGTTCTAACGCGCATGGTAACACGTTGAGTCCCTATATGTAGAGAGTTAAGACAAGAGGGTAGTCAACTTCTGATTGGTCGATACTTTTGTTTACAATCACAGTTGATTACCTACGGTGTTTTACGGATAAAGAGATAATTTTCAATGAATCTGTTAATTTTAATCATGATACACCTCAAGAATGTCTACAAATCCCAAAAGAATCTTTCAAAGTGTAAATAGATGTCGATCAACAAAAGCAGTGAACGATTTTGTTACAAACTCAGCAGCACTTTTCAGCAGTAATCTTTGCAGTGGACCGAAACACAACAACGTCCCTCAGAATGTAAACAAATGTGCAAAATTGCATCCAATGGCGGCGCCCATGGTTTCACTTGTCTCAACTCTCTACATATTATAGGGACTCCAGTAACACCGAATTCCGCGCATGTAAACAAAGAGCTGTCAGAACCGAGGCTATCTGAAACGGCCTCTACCTGCACTGAAGCTTTAAAATGAACCCTTTTCTGGGTGGGACTAGAATATTGAACTTTCCTCTCTTCGGGGAGAGAACAGTTGAAATCTACAAACTTTCAAGGCTAAATTTTTTCCTAAGTGTCATTTCAGGGCATTCGTAGCTTCCTCAGTTTCTCAAGTTTTCTTATGAGGGTAGAGGTCGTTTCACGAAAGTTGGCCGATGACGGATGGGTTTGCTTACTCCGCAGCTAGGGCACAAACACATCTTTGTGCAGCTAGCCGCATCATCTGTCATCGGCCTTCTTTCGTGAAACGAGCACTAGTTTCTGCAATGAACAGAGCAAAAACAAAATGTTGACCCCCAGGCTCATCAGTACTGATAGGAAAAAGCATAATAGAATAATACAATAATAAGATAAGTCTTAAGACTCACCGCAGTTCAAGATCCAATGATATTGATTTCACGAAAGCTATCACAAAGCACTCCGACACGGGCCCTACTCTCATCAAAATTAATCACCGTGATTTTCCTCGCTCCCCCAAAATTACTACATTCAAGGAGATGGACCCAGCTGCACGTACCACAGAGATTCACCGCACTAAGACACTTGGTTAATTTGTAGGAGAGTCGACACATCTTGAGTTTCAGGTTCTCACAAGTGGCGTTGCCGTTCCTTAACGAGGAGTTTCTACTCGTTGCAAACCGACCGCTCACCAAAGCATTTAGATGCATTTCAGAGGCAGGCAACGCTACTTGTAAGATCAGGATACTTAAATTGCATCGGCATTGTAATTTCCACTAAGTAATTCAGATCTGAGCACTAACGCACGCTCAATACACCATGGAAAAGAACCGCACAACTTTCAGGAGCCTTGAGTCTTCATGGAACAGCAATCGGGACGAAAGTCAGGTAGTTTTGATACGGCACTCATGAGATCTGATGGTTTGGTAATGCTGGTAGAAAGCCTCACTGCTGCAATCCTGTGACCATATAACTGGGATCCGAATTCACGAGTTGATTATGCGTTGCAGGGATTTCAACAGTAATTAAATGATGGCGCAGCGTCAAGCTTCCGTCTGAAAAACATTTCGATAACTTGGATTAGTCACAAACAAAACAAACATATAAAACAGGCAACGTTTGATTCTATATGAAAACAAGGCAAGAATAGAAGAACGTCTCAGAACGGAGGTTTCTATCTGATGACGACTCGAAAGGTAAACCACACACAAGAAGAACGCACGCTTGTTGACGACTCGGTACAGTTACAATAGGGAGCGCTCTAGAATTCTCCGCATCGGTCACCAGCTGACGTGGGCAGAACTTCCTGATAATGTGTAGAATATGGCTGATGAAGTTCATCGGTCTTCGGATAAATTTCCGACCGATCAGAGGCACAGCGTGTTTTTTCTAAGAATACCTGCTTACGTTCTCATAACCTCCAAGATACACGTACCAACACACAGAACTAAGTTGTCTACTTCTTTGAGGTTAGTTTTCACCGGCATCATCTGGAGGTCTTACACTCAGATGAAGCCGGGGCGCAATGCTAGAGAGTTCTGATGAATTTTATTGGGAATCGAGAGCGCTGCAAAAAATTGAAGCGGTAAATGAGAATCGAAATCGGGGAGTGAAGGAACGAGTCGGAGCTTAACCGAGATACCAGCGCAGGTTTCTGAAGAGTTCTAGAACTCCTACATTAGCTTGTTTAGTCTCCTTGAGTAGGAATGGTGATTGATGACAGGGTTTCGACACGATTAGACAACATGTCTAGCAAACGCTCAATGAAGATTGGGCAGGCTGCTTGATTGTAGACTCTTCTGGTTCAAGGCAAGGAACTACAGATAAGGAGCTCCCAGGCCGATCGAACACAGAAGGGTGACTGTTTCACTGGTTATGAGAGTACGCAAGTTTCTTTCGCGAGTCTGGAAAGTGATTAGGGGAGACAGTCGTCTTTAGATCAGAGGTAATGCTGGCTACTTACAACGATTGTGGGGCTGAGTAGGTATGGATTAGATAAGCGGTAATCCTCGATCTTCAGGATCTGTTCCCGAATGTACGCTCGGGCAAAGGGACTGTATATCGCTAAATTTATTTAACTGACTGTTAATAAACTTTGAGCACGAACGTACCAAGACGGAATAGAAGGATGACTAGACATGACACTTGTTTACAGTCGAGACAGCCAACGGCATAGACCACAGTAATGTATACGAGACGCGGCGAGGGAAGAAATTGCGAGCAGCAACAGTATCGACCCTAGCGGCCGAAAGCTTAAAACTAACATCTAGTGACGTTTGCCCATGAGAATTCATTTTAAATATTCCGACAGTCCAAAAATCTCCTACACTCGCTCGAAAAAATCACTTTAAACAGCTTCAATGCAATCTAACGAGTGTGGAGAAGCGTGAGTTGAAACTTATCCTAACCTCCAATAACCAAGGCACCATGGGCACCACGGCCACTTGCAACGATTTCTATATTGAGGTCGATAGCTGTACGTATACATAGTCTGTGGCACAGTTTTTGTTTACATATTTGGTAGTGCCGCACGCATAATTAAGTACTTTTGCTTTTGAAAATACGGCGGGCACGAATAGGTCATGATGGTTGAACACAGTCCCCGAAATAAGACTAATAAGTTTCATGGTGTGCAAGTGAACGGAAGTGGTGTAAATGAACGCTCATTATTGTTTTGGATAGTGCCTGTCAACAATGTCAGTTATCGAAGGCGAAGGCAAGGTAAAGGTAAAGTAAAGCGATGCATGGAAGTACAACTTTCTATAATTTATTTTGTTGGGACGGGCAGAGGGTCTACCATTGGCTTACCTTCATCCTCTGTGAGCTGAACCACGACTTCATAGTTCACAACGGCTTGATAAAACTGAACTGCGCACGAGTGGCGCTCTTGGTGAGAGACCAGGTTCGGAGCGCCTGTCTCTTGGAGAGCTTTGCTCCGTTGCACATGAAACAACTTCACCTGATGAGAGACTGAACAAAAGGTTGTCGTAAGACAGCCGCTCCAAACTTGGCCAGCCACCAGTAGCGTTACTTGCGTGTAATATTTTTGCTCTCTTTAACTTCCCCGATCAGTTTGCTGATCCCATTGTCACGAGCCAAAGTTGCATCCTTCTGATCTGACTAATTGATCCTGCCAAGTTGATCGCTTGATCGCAGTACGTAGAACAACACAATGTTCTGCATAAACAGAGGCTGCAGACAAAGTCATTGACACCAAATTAAATGTAGGAGCGGGCTGCCGACTAATAACTCCAAAACCAAGCTTCCACCACATTGTGAGCTTCTAGTCTCCCTTTCGCCTCATTTTGCAATAGTCTAATGTTGTCTTGTGTGTCGAACTGGTAATTTTTGATACCGATCATAAGTCGCTTTTGAATGTTCAGATATCCGCTTCGAAACGTTTGCGCCTCCACCACACTGGTTTCTTGCGCAATCGTCATCGCAAAACCGTCGCCTGATCGATCATCATCGTCTTTTACTTCTTTTTGCACTTTTCTCTGATAAGATGAGTTCCACCTGCTTCTTGGAGGTGCTTGAGACGATAAGATATCTGGCTTTCACATCCTTTTTGAATTGAATCATTCTCTGTGGTCACGTTAGGCCGGTTGTCAAGATTTAATATGTCGGTGCCACCCGTTCATTTCCATCGTAAGCGTTAATCTGAATTTCATTACATTATCACAGTAACAACTGCCGGAGATGGTTACACACAGCGTACTTACATAGACAAGAGGTTGACAAAAAGAAGTAACTGCAGATAACGATTGATCAGGTGACGGTTTGCAATGACTGTTGTGTAGCAAACTGGTGTCTGCCAAGGCGCAAACATTTGAAAGCGTTCTTCTCAACTCTAATAACCTTAATTTTGCCAGTCCATTGCAAACTTCTTCAAAGCGATGATTTAGCGTTCTTGAATCTAGAGCAACAAATTAATATTTTCAAATGAAAGCAAATAGAGAGACCTTTTCTGTTAAAGCATAATTTAGTTAAGAATTATTTGTTACCTTTTTACTTTCTCACTCTAATGAAATTAAAAAAATTGAAAAAGTCTAGCAATGGCGCTGGAATTTTCAAGGTAGGTATTTTGTTTCAATAGTTGGTCCATCACGACTAAGCCAATCATGATATATACGAAATAATGGCCTCTCATCATGTCTAATACCATCTGAAAGAACATGCTTCCATCATATTCCCATATTTTTTAACCCTTCCCAACTCCAAGAGATTAATTCAAACAAATTCTGTGGCGTCCATCCGTCAGTAACCGGGCATAACTTTTGACCCATTGATCCTTATGCATCCAGATTTTGCACAGTTTCTGCTTTTTGGATTCCCCAGAGGAACCTTTGTTTTTGTTTTTTCGAAATAGTAATTGAAGTATTACAAATATAATACAGACCGCTGTTTGGTTTTTTTATCTGCACCCGTTCAAAAGTTAGCTTGGGGGGGACTTTTGCCATACCCTGTTTAGTAGTGCGTCCTACCTGTCAATTTAAAAGCTAGACTACAGAATGTGGGCTCATGAGAGACAATTGTAGGGAATGAATCTAATTGTAATTCTGGGCGCGTGGGCGGAGCGCAGTTCCTTGACACCTTTATGAAATGCGCTCATGTTTTGTCATCGCAGTTATGCAGCCAAAAGGAGTAGGTAATATGACATCACTCAGATATGCATATTTCATGGATGGGTAGCAATCAATGGTCCCAATTTACGTTTTAAGTACGGATTTGAATGTAACAATTGGAATATCACAGAATAGCGGGTCATCTTTCAAAACCAAAAGTTGAATAACTGAATATCGTCGAGTCCTTTTCACCTTGCATCAGTTTTTTATGGCCCAGACAACACTCAGATACCCATTTTTTATGAAGGGGTAGCGATCATTGGTCCCATTTCATTTCTTAAACACCGATTTTAGTGTGTCGCTTCAAATATCACAGAATGGGGGGGGTCATCTTGACATCTTTCGAAACTAAAAGTTGAATAACTGAATGACGTCGAGTCTTTTCTTCATTGCATCACTTTATTCCGGCCCAGACCAGGGGCTCGGTGCCGGCATTCGATGCTGCACCGAATGAGTTCAAGATACGGCGGGTGCCGAAGGATCGGGTATTCACTGGTTCCGGCACCAGCTCGATGCCGAGAGACTCGGCATCAGCGAGCCCCGGCATCGAGCTATGCCACAGGGCCAGGCACCCGTGAGTACACGCACTGAGTGCGTGCTAGAGGCCCCTGAGATGCCTCTGACCGCACCAGATCTCAGGTATTTTCCACGCCGTAAAAATGAGTCTGTGTGAGTGTGGGACGACCCTTTTTCATATTCATCACGCGCTCTATTGTAATCGCTACTGTTTGCAAACAACAAAAGATGAATAGCATTGGACAGCAAAGGACATTTCACATTCTCATTACTACTTTCCCTCAACCCTCTCGTTTTTCTCCTCAGTGTAGGAACTGTAGGTAGGATTTGAAAAATAAAACTGAGTGTGGTGTGCCTGTGACCTTGATGAACCAAGAATGATGAAAGTGAGAAATGATAAATTATATTTTTTCTTCTCTCTTTTTCGTCCTTGCTGAATTTGACTTCGTGTACTTGTGATTCACATCCCGAAACATTGCGATTTTCGGCGTTTTGACGCGCACTTTGAAGCGCAAAGGATTACGCTCATACTAACCACAACTCAGTTACCAAGATAATTTTGGACGTTCTTTCTTTTATAATACAATCAATTTTTTTTTTCAACCTTTTGAGAAACTCTTTTTTTGTTCCCTTAGTTGGCGGAAAAAACTAGACTAGGCATGAAAAAAACCCAAGTACCTACCCTAAGTAATCTGCTCTAAGGCGTTTTGACGGTTATTTTTAAGTGCAATGAAATTCGCCCACTTTTACTATACTTCGGTCATTGTAACTCTTCTCCACTTACTTTCACATAGTGCAAACAGTTTATTCCCAGACCATTAGCAAATCACCATTTTCTGTCTCCGTAATCAGGGAAAAATTCAATGTGCGCAAACTAAATAGCAAGATCGGCGGTTATGGCGGAGTTGTTTTTTTTTTTTTTTTTTTTTTTTTTTTTTTTTTTTTTTTTTTTTTAAACCCCGTATCTGTTGGTACGACGGATTACTCTTGTAGTTGAGGCGTTCTATATAAAAAGGGGTTCTTACTTCTTTGCAGTTTTGTAATCGAAAGAAAAATGCATTCAAAGTTTTGTCACTTGATTTCTATCGACCAGGCCATCTAGATGGCTAATATAAATTAAAACCCATTTAAACCCATTCAAAATATCGATTCGAGGTAATGAACTGCGCACCCCCAATTTGTCGACCTTTTTCATTACTTTAAATGAACTGGATGCAACGGTGCCACATTGCACACGCCGCCACTACTGGGGCGTATGTGACTGTGTGTGGCTGCTATACTCCATTCATTTTGATTAGGCGCTTTTCATAAATGACGAAAATCGCTATACTCTGTTCGGGATAAGAAGTCCGATTGGAAGTCAGGTAAAACACACTTTATGGCAACGCAGTGGTTCTTCGATCGTCGATTTTGGCCCGCTTTGCTAGTTCAGGAGACTGGCCTTCCAGACCCTTTTGTTGAAACAGACAATACCCTGAACTGACCAATTAATTTAGTACTTTGAACGCCCACTCGAAAATTAAACTTTTGCGGCTTTCGCGAATTTTGAATAACTGACTTTAAATTTAAATTCTGCTCGACGTGCACAGAAAAATGATACCTAGCGGCGGTTCAATGTGTAATTTGTCAAAGATTTCGGCAATCCTGATAAACTGATTTCAGGAAGCCGTATTCTTTGGAAAATTAAACATTGAACCGCCGTTAGGTATCATTCTTTTGTGCACGTCGAGCAGAATTTAAATTTAAAGTCAGTCATTCAAAATTTGCGAAAGCCGCAAAAGTTTAATTTTTGAGTGAGCGTTCAAAGGACTATAATATGTGGTCAGTTCACGGTATTGTCTATTTTAATAAAAACGGTCTCAAAGGCAGGTCTCCTCATCTCCTGAACGAGCATAGCGGCGGAGAATCAACGGCCGAGGAACCTCTGCGTTGCAATATAGTGCGTTTTTACCTGACTTCCCATCGGACTTTTTATCCCGAACAGAGTATAAATGGCAACGCTGAAGTGGTTGGGTCGAGATACGAGTTGACTGGCTCGTCTCGGGCTCCGATCGTCCTGAGGCCGTGTCTCCTTTTGTCAACTGGGCAAGGGATCTTCCTTTGTCTTCCAAATGTGTCTCTCAAGTGCCTCGTAAAATTAAATTTTCTTCAATTTGACGAAAGTAATTTTTTTCCATGCAGATTCGTTCTCAGCATGAAATTCTGTTAACAGTGCCACCCAGCAGCATGCGGAGAGTTTGATTTCAACCCTTCATACGGAGGAGAGTGTGAAACTGATAAAGCACCTTCTCTCTCTTCCGTATGTAGGGTTGAAATCAAGCTCTCCGCATGCTGCTGGGTGGCAATGTTATCACGCCCGAATATGGCTTAGCATAGCAAGATACGGCTTAGGCTGAACGGTCCCACATATTTGCCCTCAAGAATAGTATACAATTTTTATTTGCATCCCTCAAACATCGTAAAAGACCTATTTCGGACTTATGTCTGTGTGGTCATTATTTCTCATCAAAAATCATTGAATGAGGTAAGTTTTCCTACCAGCAAAGCACCTGTTAAATGAATCACTAAGTTGATTATCCTTAATTTCAAAAATAAGCAAAACCCCGGCCCCTCCCTCCAAGGAAAATTCGCGTTACGTATCTGGTGCATTGGAGGTCCCTGGGGAGGGCTTTTGGGGCTCACGCCCCCTCACTTTTTTTGGAAGGAGGACTTAATAAAAGAGAGCAAAAAGAAGAGAAAGGGTAGAAAAAGAAAAAAAAAAAATAAGAAGATAAAACGGTAAAAAAGAAATCGTGTGAGTTCCCTCCTACAGTTTTCTGAAAAACTGTACTTCAAACAACCAAAAAAAAAATCATTAATTTACGATCCACGGGACCGCCACTGCGCGATTTTATATTACGGACAAACCTTGGTTTAAATAATTGGTAAACAAAGTTTATGAAACTATGCTTCAGTTTCAGTTTCAGAGAGGAATCCGTGTTCAGCAGAAGAAAGCAAACGGCTGAAACGTGATGAGCATAAACAGAGGTTGGCCAAGGCTCGAGCCTTGGCCAAAAGTCAAGAGTCGAGTTCGATACGAAAAGAGCAAAGCAGGACAGTAAGTCCCGTGAAGAGAGTGGAAACTAGAAAGTGAAAAACCTAACACTAACACGTACACGTGTAAAATAAACAAAAGACGGAGAGTACAATAATCTATTGTATGACACGCTCATTGATAGACAAAGGCCTCCCTACCTGGGTCTGCGACCAGCCTCCTGCGAATAATTTCCCTCAAAAATCAGGTCTGGTGCGGATGCCACTGGCATTCGATGCGGCACCAGAGGGGCATCAGTGAGTTCTAGCATCGGCTGGTGCCGAACGCATCGGCAGATCTCGGCTATAGCACCAGCGGGTGCGGTGCGCATCGACACTCACGATGGTCAGGCACTGAGAGGAGCTGAGTGTACTAGCACGCACTCAGTGCCGATGCTATTTCTCGAGGCGGCCGCCACCGGCACCGCACCGCACCGAGTCCCTGGCCCAGACAACATTCAGTTATCTATAATCTTCCTTGTGTCAGTTTTCTACAAAGAAAAATCTTTTTAATTTCAGTAGACGGCACTTAAGACCGTGCAAATTTTTAAAATAGGTATGCTTCAATTGTTTTCCCTGTAAAGCTAAAATATACAACCCTGAAGATCGGTCAAAGAGGCAATATAGATTCCATCAGACAGAAAAAAAGCACCAGTCTGTAGCACAACCAGAAATTACAGATTCCTTTGACCAACCTTTCACAGAAAAGCAAAATTCCTCACAATATTTTCTCTACCCTATGCTAAGTGTGGAAGTGGAACAAAAAAATAATCTTCCTTATTTGGGGGAGGGGGGGGGATAGCTGGTCCTCGACGAGAGATCTGGTGTCAGAAACCCCTATAACTTTTTTTTTTTTTTTTTTTTAATTTTTTTTTGTTTTTTGTTTTTTTTTTAATTATTTTTAATTTTTTTTTAAAGTAGGAAAAAAAAAAAAAAAAAAAAAACATTCAAAACCATGTTACTGAAATCAGACCTAACCTAAGCTAACCTAACCTAACCTCTACTCAAATAGCCTACCTAAGCTAACCTAACCTAACCTCTACTCAAATAGCCTACCTAAGCTAACCTAACCTAACCTCTACTCAAATAGCCTACCTAAGCTAACCTAACCTAACCTCTACTCAAATAGCCTACCTAAGCTAACCTAACCTAACCTCTACTCCAAAAGTCCTCCCGTAGATAGACAAAAAAAAAAAGTCCAATAAATCGATTAAACTCAAATAGCCTACCTAAGCTAACCTAACCTAACCTCTACTCAAATAGCCTACCTAAGCTAACCTAACCTAACCTCTACTCAAATAGCCTACCTAAGCTAACCTAACCTAACCTCTACTCAAATAGCCTACCTAAGCTAACCTAACCTAACCTAACCTTCCCTGACCGTTTACCTTCGGCAAACGCCTGTTGAGAGGTGGCCCTTTTGTTGTCCGGTGGGTGCTCTGGAAAAGTCCTATGGATATACCAAAGGAATATTATGGGTAGACTGAATGGAGACCTCTAATAGGATAGCCTACCCGTGCTAAGCTAATCTGCCCTTATTCGGCTTGAGGCTTGCCTTCGGCAATAGCTTGTGGATGGGCTAGGGGTATCGTCCCGGTCGAGGCGAGCAGACCTCCGACCGCCCCTCCTCCTCCTCCCCCTCCGGTGGGTGGTTCGGCTGCACCCACCGGGGACGGGAGAGCGGGTGGAAGGGTTGGTTCGATTCCCCGCCCCGGGAAATGTAGCCAGAAGACGTGTACCGAGGAGACTTGTCGTCGTTACCAGATACGGTACGATAGAGACTAATGAAAAGAGAGAGAAAAAAAAAGAAAAAAAAAAAATTCGAGAACAGCTCGTCGGTTCACCGTAGGGAAGAAGAAAAGGTGATTTCTGATTTTAAACCTCGGGCTCGACTCACTCTCGTCGCGAGACCGACGGTTCGCCTCTCTCCCGGCCGGAGTTTCGGGTATGTAACTCTTCGAGCTCTCGTGCTGTGGTTTGGCATGACCCTGTTTTTGAAGGCGTTTTTTATGGAAGCGCGGCTCTACTCGCTTCCTTTTTCCACCTTACCCAGGATTTCCTTGAAACTCGGTGGAAACGTGCTCCTCGGACGGGCGGATCGAATGGTACCGTCCGTTCCTCGCCGAAAAATAAAACGAGGGTAGTTATGGGAGAGGGGGGTGGGGGAAATCGGACTGAATATCCATTTCCGAGACCGCCTCCGTGAGGAGCTCCTTCAAACTTGCAGCAAATATGCTCGTAAGACAGACGCATCCAACGACAGCATTGATTCGTCCAAGGAAAACCGAATAAGGGCAGTTATGGGAGAGGGGGGTGGGGGAAATTAACGCTTGTTGAAACAGCCCCTTCCCCCGTCCGCTGGGTGCATATATACACCAAAAAAATCCTCTAGAAAGACTAGAAAAGTCCTCTAGATAGACGAAAAAAAAAGAAAAAAATACACCTACTCAAATAGCCTACCTAAGCTAACCTAACCTAACCTCTACTCAAATAGCCTACCTAAGCTAAGCTAAGCTAACCTCCACTCCAAAAGTCCTCCCGATGATAGACAAAAAAAAAAAAATCCAATAAATCGATTAAACTCAAATAGCCTACCTAAGCTAACCTGACCTAACCTCTACGCAAATAGCCTACCTAAGCTACACGGAAAAAATTAAATTGCTGAAATAGCTGTGGGCACAGCTGAATTTGCAATGTCACATTGCAAAAAGGTGACTCAGCAATCCACATTGCAAAAATTGCAAAATAAAATATTGCAAAATTAACAAACACGATATTTTGCTACTATAGCGAAGCAAATTGCAAAAATATCAACAGGTGATTGAGAAAACAGCATTGGCTAAAACGTAAAATTTACAAAACTTTGTTGCAAAACCTGCAATTTTTTTTTTTTTAGAAAACTGCATTAGTAAAAATGTAAATTTTACATCATTCACAATTGCAAAACCTGCCAAATAGGATGAGGAAAATTGCAAATTGTTTTTGAGAAAACTGCACTGGCCAAAACGTAAATTTAACATCATTCACATTGCAAAACCTGCAAAATAAAATGAGGAAAATTCGTATTTTTGTATTTGCTGAATGCACAACCTCCTTATTGATATTTTAACAATGTGACTTTTGATGAACCACCACTCCCTCTTTTGCCATTTTTACATTTTCAGTATTGATATTTCTACTTTGTGATTGTTGATAGAACACCACCCCCTTTATTGCAATTTTCGCAACTTCATTGTACTACTTCTACAATGTGACTATTGGTAGAATACCAACTTAAAATTTGCAGGAAACGCCCAAAAAATTGGAATTTTGGCAAAGCTTGAGAATGCTCTTCTAGCAAAAGCTAATACCCTAAAAACTCCTACAATTATTGCTCTTTTCGACCCATATTTAAAAAATCAAAACTCTTACTTGAAAATTCCGAATTTAAAACTAGAAAACTATAATACACTCTAAAGAGCAAGTACTTTTCAGAAAAAAATACGGCTTTGACAAAAATTTAGTCGAATTTGGTGTTAGAGCCCCTCCGATTTGCTTAAAAAATTTGCCCCTCACAAGGGCTATCTCCAAAAATGTCTAAGGCGCGTCGCCTCTTGAGTGGCATTTTTCGTAAGGGCACACAAAACTGCGAGCATTTTTGAGCAAACCGCAAGTCAACATCATTTTTCACATTCGAGACATCAAATATCAAATTTTTATTTTCACTCATAAATCAGAATTTAATGTCTCGCATGTGAAAAACGATATTGGCCTATGGTTTGTGCCAAAATGCTCAGTTTTGTGTGCCCTTTTGAAAAACGCCACTCAAGAGGCGCGACGCGCCTCGGAAATTTTGATGATAGCCCCCCAGAGAGGCAAATTTTTTAAGCAATTTTGAGGGGCTCTAACACCAAATTCGACTAAATTTTTGTCACAGCCGTATTTATTTCTGAAAAGTATTTGCTCTTTAGAGTATTTTATAATTTCCTAGTTTTAAATTGTCTAAAATGCTTCCGGGAAACCATGTTAAGATACTATCATCGTATGTCTCTAACCGATTTTTTAGAGTGAGATTTGAGGACTCCTACTCTGATTTTCGTCCAGTCAGAGCCGGAGTTCCTCAAGGCTCGGTTCTCTCGCCCATTTTGTACAGCCTGTACACTTCGGACCTACCGAGGCCACGTAAAGGCTGTAGAGTTGGAGTTTTTGCCGACGATACTGTTTACGTGGCTTCGGCTCAAAATTATGGACGTACTGTTCACTTGTTACAAGAAAGCATGCTGGACGTCCAGGAATGGACCTCTCATGACCGTTCAAAGGTGAATGCGACCAAATCTGAGAATGTTGTTTTTACCAACAGAACTTACGTCCACTCTCCGCTAGTTTTCAACGGGGATATCATTCCCCATTCCATGAAAGCAAGGTACCTGGGCCTTGTCATGGATTCAAAGTTAAAATGGAAAGATCACATTATAACAAAGAAGGAACAAATTAATCTGAAAAATAGAAAAATGTTATGGCTAATTGGACGCCGCTCGAAATTAAGGCTGAGTAACAAAATACTCTTATACAAATCCATGATAAGGCCCATTTGGGCTTATGGGTGCCAGTTGTGGGCGTGTTCTGCTAAGAGCAACGTTCATAGGATAGAAGTCGTACAGAACCTTTTGTTGAGACAAATCGCGAATGCGAGATATGGTATGAGAGGAACAGCGATATCAGGGCTGAACTCGGGATTGAAAGCTTAGAGTTGTTCGTATCCAGAATGTACAACCGGTATGAAGAGCGCTTGCACCTCCATCCAAACCCATTGGCCCTTAGGCTTTTGGACTGGGTGGGAGATGTAAGACGACTAAAAAGGAGGAAGACTCATGAGCTTTCGACCCCCCACTTTCTCAAAATTTAATGGAAGTCCTGGCCAACTCTAACCGCCAGGGACTTTCCATTGCAATAAATTTAAAGTAAAAAATACTAACCTTTTTTACTTTCATTAGATATACATGTTAGGTATTTTTGCCCATTTTTGTACCATTTTCTTTTGCCCATTTTTGTACCATCTTCTTTTGCCCATTTTTGTACCATTTTCTAATTTTCCGTTTTCAGCTTTTACCATTTTTCTATTCTAATTTACCACCATCACTTTTCTTTTTTAAATCCGGCTTATATTTCTATTATTCTATTTTTTTTTCTCTCTCTCTCTTTTGTAATTCTGATTCACAGTTCTTTAAATTTGCTATATTTAATATGCGAATGACGAAATCTCTCTCTCTCTCTCTCTCTCTCTCTCTCTCTCTCTCTCTCTCTCTCTCTGTCTTAAAATGGATGTATATATGTGTCATACTTATATTTTAGTTATTATAAGTTGAACTAAATGTAAAATTTTAAAGACTACATAGTCTGAAATTGTAATACAAATACTTTAATTTGTGTATTGTAATAAATAATAAAAAAAAAAAGTTTTAAATTCGGAATTTTCAACTGAGAGTTTTTATTTTTTAACCCTCTAAGGACCAGGTTTTAGTTCAAAAGAACGCCACGCTTTCATTTATATAAGGAGGGTAGTTAACTGTTCGTACTCGGAGGAGCTGGAATTGCCTATACGACGCATTGAAGGCGCCCGAAGAAAACTTATATTGCAGGTGTTTTCCTCGATACTCGCATTTATCTGGAATGAAGACTGAAACAGTGTGAGATAGATTAGAAAGGAAAAACGAGTATTCTCGCGGGCTTGGTCTATAAAGGTTTAAATATGTGTCACTGCAAGAAGAGGGTTCTGAGCAAGGCGAATCCACAGGAGGTGGGACTATTTCTTTTCTATAGTAGCCACCTTGTGTGATGGCACTCTCATACATGCCGTAAGAGACAGTGGAAGGCGAAACTTCCTTCTCACCTTTCAGACCCCTCATCTTGCCGTGTCATCACAATTGTAAAGAAATGCTCTCACCTCTCATGGATTGGCCTTGGGAAAAAAGCAAAACTTATTTGACAGGAGTTACTGTTAGATGCTATATCATAAGCGGCGGTAGCCGCACAGGCCCAGTAAGAAAACACCGATGGAGCCTGGGAGGGTACACCTACCGCTTATTATACACGAAACAGCTCAAAACTGCGTTTTCGTGGATTTTCGAAAATGTCCACCGATTATGTGAACACACCGTAGAATAAAACCCATAAGTGTGCTATATATTTGGGTTCAGCGTTTCACAGAGCTGTGACTGACGAGAGCGATTTTTATTTAATGTCGATCTGAGAGAGTAACGGCCAAAAAACTGCTTCAGATTGACGAAATATCGCAAAAACCGGAGTTCGCGCGTGCTCGATGATTCCTATTCATTTCCTCTGCAACCGTGAGACGGATCGTTAAAAACTTGGTCTCATTAGAATCGTATTTTATTCACGTACGGTGCTTTTTCAAGAAAATGTAAATCCATAAAGTGTGGAGGGAGATATTGAAGAAAGAGTGCCAAAAAATGCCCTTTTTAGGACCATACTTTAGTCACGGCTGCAGCGGTAACTATAGCGCGTAATGGAAAAAACTTGGTACGGTTGAATTCCTCATGCTCTAAGGAAGAAACCTTTGCCAAGTTGGCTAAATTCCATCGCTTATTAAGAAAGTTACAGCTTCAAATCAGATTTCAAGTGGAGATCCAGCCAAAACTTTCAGATCGATACAATCGATATAATCGCATCACGATTGTAGGTTAGGTTTCCCCTTTACTCGTGGTTTCATCAACACGACTATTTACCCCCAAATAAAATCATTTCAATTCACTTTATTAAGTGGTAATAAAGATTCAAAGTTCTTATTAGCTTTCAATTCGCGATCAACTTCTTCGCCGCTTCACTTTCGTCACTTAAATGTGTGAAAGCTAGGAAATGTAAGGTTTCGTTCATCAGTTTCCAGAGAAGTCCCCAAAGGGTTTTCCTCACTGTTAAAGAGGGTTAGATGATTAGCAAGAGCAGGTTATTTCATTTTACTCTATGAAGTTTTCTCTAGAAACTCTGCAAAGGGGCCTCACCGATCTCCAGATTACAGACGGTGTCCATTCAGTCTTCTTTAAAAAACTAACCCTTTTGGGTTGTCCAAAAAATGTTGGCTCCAAAGAGCTTTCCTTGGTAAGAACGTCATGATCATGATAAACTTAAAACTTTACCTGTTGAATCACCCTTGTGGGTTTGAAAAAAACTTAACCCTATGATCTGTCTTTGGTTAGAACAAAGGCTTATTAGTCCTTGCCTGAGAAAGTTTTTTCGTCGCTGGACTCCGCTACTTGTAAAATTCGTGTGTTATTAGTCGTGAGTGCACCAAAATTGATGACATGCAATGCGAGTAAGTTTTGGCTCTTTTTTTTTCTTTTTAATTTTACCTGTGCTCTCTGATGCGTAACTACTTCTCTCACCCCGCAAAACTACTCAATCCAACAAATGTTCGGTGTGGACGGACATTGTTTTCGACTCCAAGTTGCCAATTCTCATTTTTGATAATAAACTGCGGCAGATTGTTCCGTCACAACTATAGACGTTGTTCCTTACACTATAGAACAAGGACTGGGGTTTCCCAAAGCCAAGGATATTGCTTTTATCTTGCTCAGTGAGTAGCGGTCGCTCCCCAAGGTCTATGCGGATTATAAGCGGTGACACCCCGGGGGCAGCCATACAATTTAAGACAGAGTTTTTCCGAGTAATTTCGAAAAGAAAAGTCAACTATTGGGCAATGGCTAGAGTATACTATAAGACCCGAGTATTCCCGATCAATGCTTCTGATGAGAGAGCTGAGGCAAACCCAAAAAATTGGCGGCGATCAGCATATCAGGAATGTAAAAATTGAGTGAGCAATCGCTTTTCTTCAGTCGTTTCTTATTTATTGGTAATTTTTTCGGGGGCAAAAAATTCATGGTTGTGAATTTAAAACAGCACAATGAGTTAATCAACATATTTTGTTTAGCAGGGGAAGGTTGCCTCGTCTTATTTGAATGAGGGGCCCAAAAACTTCCTCTAACCGCGCGATCAATTTCGCTAACCGAACATGGCGTCGTTGAGAATATTTGGGTCTTATAGTATACTCTAGCCATGGCCATTGCAAAATCTTGCTTGGGGGTGTAATTGCATTAAACCACCCCTGTAAGTAGTATAATTTAAGAATGACGGAAAGGGCAGCGGAAAATGCCTATCCCCCGGCTGATCGCAAGCCAGTGTCAACAGTCGCCCAACCCCATAAAATTTAAGACAGAGTTTCTAAAGTGATTTCAAAAAGAAAATGTTACAAACTGTGGGCAAATTTTTCCCCCCTAAGCATGTAGCAATGTACTCTGGAATCAGAAACTTGTTGAATGTTGACTTCGGTGCGGTCACATGATACCCCGTACCGCAGTGATTATCAACGGGATGTGTATTACTGATTCATTTGAAACGTCAGATCTTTTCAAATTGCAAGTGGCAAATTTCATCATGGTCTTGTCTCTATACAGCTGATGTGCGGTTGGGAGACAAGTTTAACTTGGCTGAGAACACTCAAATTACCTAAGGAGCACCACGGGCCAGCTGGTAGTGAGAATGCCTATTTGCTGTTCTACCGCAAAGTTGATAGAGGAAATGATTAATATTATTATTCATAGTACTCATAAAATTAGATTTGCTCCAAATCCAATGGACACCAAAATACTTGGTGCATTTCAAGTTCATGTTTGGATCGGAGAAAGAAAAGTAGGTGATAGTAAAAAAACAGTAATAATTTATTTTGAAAGAAACCAAAGCAAAGTTGCCACAAAACCGGTTGTAGCTCTGCATCACTTTTCCCAATCATTTAAAAGGGTTTTATACGAGGCTCGACGAAAAAGCACTGTGGTAGTGTTGAGAAATTTGAGAGGGGGTGAAGTATGAATGACTAAAATAATAATTATAATTTAAATTAAGAACTATGTTTCATTGCAGTACGATTCCCATTGCGTTTCGAGGGTAAGTGTAACATTGTCATGTAAACATAGAGTTAATGTGACCAACAAAGATAAAAAATTTTTCCCCTTTACAGTATCTATAATCTTTCTTGCAATGACCTACTGCCCAAATGTACGAAATGCAATGAAGTCAGCTGTGTTTCCTTGTTTATTATTTTTAGCAGTGAAGGCAGTATGCTGTGACGGACAAATTGCATACCAGCTCCTTCCGATTTTACCGCACCGTCGCGTCGCGTCCAAACAAAGATATTATATACTATATAGATACTGAATGAGGCCCTACCTGGGGCGGGGAAAATGGGGCCTGCTAGGGGGTACACAAATTGGAAGATTCGCCGGCCATGTAGGCAGCGTGTTTTGCGATAGGCAAAAATTCTCTCTCTCCCCTCTCATGGAGAGAGAGAGAGAAAGACTCAGGTTTGCCTATGCGCAAAACAAGTTGCATACTTACAGGAATCGGGACCGTTTCATTCCCTAGCATTCGGTATCTATAAAAGTATATAATATCTTTGCGTCCAAAGACTTGTCGCGTCGCGCTTTACGCGCACTCTACAGGTTTAAAGTCGGAAGATTAAAGTGCCGTAAATGCAAACTTCCACTAACAGAGTGAGTTTGGGGAGATCTTACGCAACCCGTTTTTTTATGAAGTCCCGGACCCATTGAGCTTCAATTAAGGTCCCTGTCACAGTATAACAACAGGGACTCAAGGTCAGATAAGATACACTCTAAAGACACAATACTGAACCGAATTTCCTTTCATTTTAAAAATAGAAAGGGGGAAAATTAAATGGGACCAAATAATGTTAGGTCCCGAAACATTGAATGGAGCTGTTGCAAACTTTTGCTACAGGCTTTTTGATATTTGATTAAGGGGTAATACCCTGTAAAAAAACGATTAGCGCACTAAAAAATCACGAAATCCACTCCTAAACTCACAAAATGCTTTTAAACGCGAGACCGTAATGGCGGCCGGAGGCCGCGGTTTTCTTATGGCAATCGTGTGCTTCTTCTTCTTCTTGTGTGGTGTTGCGAGACTACCTCCTGTAGATGGCGCTGATTGAAGATAGGGAAACCCCCAAAGCAAACCGCGGCCTCCGGCCGCCATTACGGTCTCGCGTTTTTTAAAAACATTTTGTGAGTTTAGGAGTGGATTTCGTGATTTTTTTTTGCGCTAATCGTTATTTTTATAGGGTATTACCTCATGATCAACTATCAATAAGCCTGTAGCAAAAGTTTGCAACAGCTCCATTGCGTGCATCTTGCGTGCAGTTTCGACCAATCAGAGAGCTTACGCACGGTCGTGTGACCGTGCGTAAGTTACGCTCGGGACCTAACATTATTTGGTCCATGGTTTGTTGCGGTGGTCTCGTTCATATTACCCACTTATAAATGGAAAATGCAACTGTCAGTCGATCAAGGCACTTTACTGCAGAAGGTGAGGATAGGAGCAAAATATCAGGGGAATGGAGGAGGTTGCTCAAAATAAAATAAAATAATTATTAACGTAAAAAAAAAAAGAAAAAAAAGAAAGTGCATTTGCTTGAGCACTGGAAGAGAGATGTAAAAATAAATGTTAAGTTTTTCTTCTCAAAACTCCTGAAATTTTCACCAAAAAACTTTTTCACAAAAAAAATAGTCGAGCGGCCCAGTCAGAAAACGGCGTTCAATTTTGCTTCTTGGAGGTTTTTATTTTCTTTCGGCGTTCAAAGGTACTGATATGTTTCATTGAAAAGCCCAGTCAAAAAATTTTTTCTCCCCCCCCCCTCTCGGTTCCTCCCCCCTCTTCCCCCTAGAATTGGTACAAATAGTGCAGTTTCTTTGAAAGAAAGTAATTCTCTTTCGGCGTACAAAGGTTTCTGAAAATTTCATTGAACGCCCAGTCATGAATTTTTCCCCCCCCCTCTCTTTCTCTCTCTCGACCCCCCCATCCCTTTTTATTTGGTGCTTCGTAAAAGATTCTACGCTGCATGTAAAGTTGCATTCGCTCTCCAAGTATAAAAGCGAAAGAAAAAAAGTAAGTAAAAAAAAATAAAAATAAAAAAATATAAAAATTTCAAAATTACAGGAGGGGAAAAAAAATGGGCCGGTTTTTTTGTATTACCTGTCCGAAAGGAAGAACCCTCACCCCTCTCCTTTCCCTTTCACTTCTTTTTTGAATCTTTCACTCCTTCTCTCCCTCCCGCTCCCAGTCTCACACTGTTTTTTTATCCTGGGGGCCAAATCTTGTCAAATCCCGAGCGTTGCGACTTGCGTGCACTTGCGCGCGGTTTCGACCAATCAGAGAGCTTTGGGGCCTAACAAGATTTGGTCCCTGACCGATACATTTACCCCTTTTGGCAACATTTTTTTTATTTTTACTGGCAACATTTTTACTCGGACCAGTTTTAAAAACCCTCCCGCGGAGTTTTTGAAGTGCCTTCATTTGAGAAAGTATGCAAAATTTTGATGCGCGTAGAAATTTTTGTAAAAAGCACCGCAGTTAAAAAAAGGGAGGGAAAGAAGAATTTTGGGTTTTGGGGGGGGGGGGAAGAACAACCGGCCCAGTTTTTTTCCCCTCCTGTAATTTTTAAATTTTATTTTTATTTTAGTTAGTTTTTTTTCTTACGTTTTTTTTTTTCGCTTTTATACTTGGAGAGCGAATGCAACTTTCATGCAGCGTAGAAAACTTTTACGAAGCACCAAATAAAAAGGGGATGGAGGGGTCGAGAGAGAGTAAGAGGGGAAAGGGGGGAAAAATTTATGACTGGGCGTTCAATGAAAAATATCAGTACCCTTTTTACGCCGAAAGAGAATTACTTTCTTTCAAAGAAACTGCACTACTTGTACCAAGTTCTAGAGGGAAGAGCGGGGAGGAACCGAGAGGGGGGAGGGGGGGGAAATAATTTTGACTGGGCGTTCAATGAAACATATCAGTACCTTTGAACGCCGAAAGAGAATAATAACCTGCCAAGAAGAAAAAATTTAAAAGCCGTTTTTTTTGATGGGGCCCCTCGACTACTTTTTTTGGGAAAAAGTTTTTTTTTGGGGAAAATGTTTTTTACAGTTACTTCCACAGCCTCCAACGAAATATTTATGTTAAAAAACCGTCATGCAGGAGGTAAGCAATCTGTAAGACAGCGCACATAGGCGCATATCTTTACTTCCTCTACAAACACTGCACTCACTTTCGGTACTGCCTTCAACGCATGGTTTCACTTAAAACGCCTTCATGTTTGGAGGGAAACAATTTGCAGAACACAGCACAAACAGTCGCATACTTCCTGACTTGATACTAGGCAAAAGACAAAACTTGCCTGGAATTTAAAAAACCTTTTTTGATCCTCCCAAAATTTTTGCAGATGATGTGATATAGTACGCATGCAGAAAGATGGCTAACATTAAGTTTAAAAAAGGGTTTTTTTTTTTTTTTTTTTCCCGGAAGTATGCGACTGTTAGTGCTGTGTTCTACAAATTGCATACTCCCAAAAAGAAGGCGTTTTGAGTGAAACCATACGTTGAAGGCAGCACGGAAGTGAGTGCAATGTTTATTGAAGAAGTATAGATATGCGCCTATGTGCGCTTCGTAAAGATTGTTACCTATTACAAAATTTCAGAATTTATTTTTTACTCTAAAGTGGTGAGATTCCACAAAAAAAAAATCACTTTTTGATAAATGGAGTTAAATTTATTTCATCTTGATTTTGTGCATTTTAGTAATTTCTTAAATATTTAGGGTGAACTGCCTTTCTCTAAAGTCTCAGTAATCATACTCAAGACTTCAAAAATTTTTTTTAAAACAAAAGATATTCCGAAGTGGGGAAAAAAAAAATTTATGCTGACTCAGTTTATATAAATATATATAAAAAAAAAAAAAAAAACGAATCGTCTAAAGATAATTCGGATACCGAATAAAAAAATAACACCAAGGAAGAACAAGAGTAGCTAGAAAATGACTTAAAGGCTGAGTGATAAGAAAACCAACATTATTATTCCGGATTGAAACTAATTGGTGGAAAAACATGAGCAGCAAATATCTAATCAACAATTATCTTAACTAACTACATAGTGTAAAATAGATGGATGAGTAACCTTTGAAAACTACTTTCAGAACTAAGTTACAAATAATGATCCTTACACAAGGCTGAGAGAGGAACAATTGAGTTAAGCTCAAAAAATTGGATCAAATTCCTTTTAAAATATGGTGAGCTCTTTCAGTCTTTTCAAAATTGCAAAGAAAAGCTGACTATGTAGACAAAAGAAATGAGAAGAAAGCTAAAAACATTCAGAATAAAAAACGAGAAAATGCTCCACTGTTTGAGAGACACTTATGAATAAAATAAGATGCTTCCTGAGCAGATACGCAGTGACAGTCGTGCCATTCGGCAACAGTGTTTGTTTCCCAGCATATAAACGAATATAAAACAACCGATTCTCCAGGAGGCTGTCAGCCTCCTCAAGAATCGATTGTCATACCTAAGGTTAATTGGCCGAATTGCATTGTTGCCAAATGACACGAGCTGCCACTGGAGATATGTTTCATAAAATATATTCAAGTAGAGAAAATATAATTTTTGGAGCAAAGAAAAAAGATTAAAACAGATAAAACTTTGAAATCAAAAGCTGATAAAAAGAGAATAACATCAATCAGTTGGATTATGAAAGCTAAAAATTCCCATTACACAAAAACTTATGGGAAAAAAATTACTCGTGCTACTTAGAGAAAAAATTCTCTAGTTTCATGATTCGATTATACTATAATTATTCGTTTGAAAGGAAGTTTTTTTTTTTTTTTGTTATATGAACAAAGAAAAAGTACGAATTCATTAATGCATGGGTGTGGTCAGCAAGGGCACTATAATAAACTACTCCTCTTCATCACTACTAAAATGGTAAACTCGTGAAACATTGTTTTACAATAACTTTGCTAAAGTAGTCAGTATACAAGTCAGAGAGTTTATGACAAAACAGACTTACACGACAGCAAAAAACTTTTTGGAACTTTGGGAGGAAAAATGGTGAGCTCATTTAATTATAACATCATTCTTAATTTGAAAAAAGGATGGATAAACATCAAAACTGTACAAGTTAATTAATGGGTGCATCAGCAAGGAAAAACAAACAAAAATTTTTCATTGCTTACTAAATAAAAAAGTGGCTATAAAATAAGGCATAATGTTGCAAAAAGTAACATCATGAAATTGTTGTTCTACGAGAACTATGTGCAAAAGCAGTCAGTAAGCAGGTATGAGAATGCATGATATAAAAAACTGAAGTAACAGGAAAAATGTTAGAGGTCAGACCGTAACCCCTATCCATTAACGGAAAATATTTTGTTTCATACCCATTCAGGCTGTTGTGACAAGCGTGCATGCTTGGGGCCAAACATGAGCCTGCTTATTTGCTATGTTAGGTACATGTAAAAGAAGGAGCACTCGAGAATATCTCTATGAGAACAGCTTTGCATTCCGAAAAACACCAAAACATATCATAAGAAAGAGGGCATCTTTTCGGGGGATTTTCATAACTCTCCCCTCCTCTCATGGAGCTTTGGTAACATGAAAATCCCCAGAAAAGATGTCTACTTCCAGTTCAGCCTTATTCAAAATTTGGAGTCGTTCTCAAGATACTCACAAGGGCTCTTTTTTTTTTACACTGCAGACTTGAAGATCCATTTCACTGTCTAAAGTGATGAGTCAAAAAGAAAAACAATCTCATTCACAAGAAATAATATTGAAATTGACTTTTTAATTGATAAATTATTTCCATTGGACCTGGAAGGGAATTGGATTGAAGGCTTGTGACTATGCTGAGATTTGGGGCCAAACTTTAACACGTTCCTCCACTTGAAAAGTGCCATTTGAAATACATAGAAGATGGAAAAGAGGATGAGGATCAGCTAGAGGAAGATGTGGGAAAAATGCAGTAAAAATTGTGAAATTATTGGATTATGAAACTGATAGAATACATTGAGAAAATGATAAATTGATAGAAATGAAATGGATATTTATTGAGGAGATTAAAATTGAGGATGGAAAATGCCGAGATCTGAATGAGATCTCAAGGTTAGTCCAGACCAACCTTGAAATTTCCTCCAATTCCTAACATTTTCCAACCTCAATTTCAAAGCTCCTGGAGAGATCCATTCCATTTCTATTGATTTAATAACCGTCTCTCAACGTATTCCATCAGTTCGAAAATCCAGAATACTTCACAATTCCTCATGTACCACTTTCTCCCCAAATCTTCCTCCAGTTCATCCTCATCCTCTACTCGCATCCTCCCTTGTATATTTCAGACTCAAAGTCTCAAGATTCTTTCAAAACATTAGGGATTGGCGTCGTCGACTTCATTGATTTTTTCAAAAATATTTTACTTTTCAGATAAGAGTCAACCTGGACCTCATTCAAGAATTTCTTGCAAAAATTTATTAGTGTGCAATCTATAACTGAGTTGCAGCTGATTTTTTTTTGCTAAGGGAAAAGGGATACTTTTTTTGTACAATTAATAGAATTAGCAACACTTTTAAAAAAATGTATGCTTATTTCGTACCTTATCGTCCACATGTGTGCTAATGGTCCTATTATGGAAATATCATCCTCCATGTACAATTCAAACAGCACTTTTTACATCAAGGAAAATACGAGGAAAAGTCATGGAACGTGTTAAAATTTGGTCCTGAAAATTTTCAATGTGAGGTAAACGTAAAAGAGGCAGTTTAAAGATCCAAAACTTAATGGAAAAATAACTTTGTACCTGCATTATTTTGGCAACATTGCAAAAAAGTAATTCTTATGAAAGGGAGACAGTAAAACAATAAAACAGAGAGTGCTAATAGGAGTCAGCCATTAGATCAGTAGGTAGTGCCACAAAAACAGGATTTGATGCATGGGTCTTGTAGAGAATTCCACAAGGTTGACTGCTTTCCCGTTCTTCCTGAAAACTTTAAATGACTACACCACCCGGATGAGGCATTTTTCTCGCAAACAGCTTCTTAAAAAGTTTTGAAACAAAAATGGCAGATAGGAAATTGACCCCACATTCTTCATTTTTGATATTTTCAAAATCCCCCGACAGTCCCTTGGGGGGGATTTGGGAACACATTTTTCAAGTTTCCTTGAAAAAGTCTCCAAAAAAGGTATACAAAAAGTTAATATCCTTGAAGAAGAGGCAATTACCAGCATTTTTGCTCCTGAAATTTTTATCCGAAAACAACTAATTTTTTGAGTTACGTGGGCTTTTTGGAAATTTTTTGAATCCGCCCTTATTACCACCCTATTGAGAATTTCTGACCAATCGTAACAGATTCAAAAAGAGCACCTTTCGACTAATGTGCAACATGTTACTTTAAAGTGAAAAGTTAAGAGGTTTATCTTCAAATCAAAATTTTGGGGCTTCAATGTCACAATTGGCTGGATTCCACCGTTTGAGCCATTTTTGCCCCAAAATTTTGAATTGGCGAAAAACACCTTAATTTTTCACTTTAAATGAACAAGTGGCACATCAATCGAAAAGGTATTGATCCGGTCTTTTTGAATCTCTAAAGATTCTTGAGAAATTCTCAACAGGGTGGTGACAAGGGCCGATCCAACAAATTTCCAAAAAGCCCGCAAATAACTAAAAAAAATTGGGGGTTTTCAGAAAAAAATTAAAGGAGCAAAAATGTCGGCAATTGCCTCTTCTTCACAGACGTGAATTTTTTTTATACCTTTATTGGAGACTTTTTCGAGAAAACTTGAAAAATGTGTTTGAACCCCCCAATACCCCCCTAGGGGCTGTCAGGGGCTTCAATCAAAAATCTGTCAGGGGCTTCAATCAAAAATGAAAAATTTGGGGGTAATTTTTTCACTGACTGAAGTTTTACAACTTTTTAGGCAGTCGTTCGCGAGAAAAATGCCTGATCCGGGTGGTCTGGGACACCCGGTTATACCTTGACTATTAATACTTAACAAAGTACATTTTTTTTACATTATTGTTTTCCTAGTAAAAAGACCCAAGCGTCAAATCTTGTTTTTGTAACTATGTAAACGGTCACTTAATTGATAGATCTAAGAGGTGTGCAATAAGGAGACGTAAAGATCTCCATTTGGACATGTTACAGTATTGTGGGGGTGAAAATCACAAATGCTAGAGATTTCTGCAACTGAAAAAGAATTTGTGTTATTCAATTTATAGGCATGCAACGGTACATTAAAACATTCTGTTTCAAAATTACTTAATAAAAAGAAAACCTTGAGATTCTTAGTGACAAAAATCTCTTGCACTTCAGCAAACAAAGGTACATTTGAGGTGACATCTATGTTGACGTAAAGAGTAAAACCTTTCTTATATTTAGTACCGTTTACCTGGATCCAAGAGACACTCAAAGTATCTGAGTCTTTCAAAACATTAGGAATTGGCGTTGTCAACTTTATTGATTTTTTCAAAAAGATTTTACTTTTCAGATGAGAGTCAACTGGGCCCCATTCAAGATTTGCTTGCGAAAATTTATTAGTGTGCAATCTATAACTGAGTTGCAGCTGATTTTTTTTCGATAAGGAAAGGCACAAGTTCTTAGTACAACTAATAGACTTTGCAACACTTTTAAAAACTTTATGCTTGCTTTCGTACCTCATAGTCCACATGTGTACTAATGGTCCTATTTTGGAAATGAGCCTTGGGTAATGGACAAGATTATGGAACTTCGTTGTTAAATGTTGACCAGTTAACTGCAAGTAAAGGGTTAGGTGCTCCTCGACATAAACAGCAAGTAACTGCTCAACATCCCGATTTAAGGGTGTATACCACCCAAATTTAAAAAAATCGCTCCTGATGACTTAGAGCCCTCAATTTTTTTTTGGTAACACATACTGATGTAAATTAGAGATCCTGAAATTTTTGTGAAGCTGGTTGCATACCTGCCCCTTAAAAAAAAAAAAATTCCTGAAAAAACGTTAACAACTTTCAAACAGCTTTTTTAGAGTTAGAATTGCTCAATCACCTTGGTCTTGGTCTCAAATGAAAGGTATCAGTGTCCTCTAGGGTCTCTTGTATGGATTTTTTTTTTTGTCGAGAGGAAGTATTTTTTTCTTAATGTTTCTTCGGTGTGACATTTTTTTCATGGGTTTTTTGTTTTTTTAAACATTAATAGATATTTGAGATGTTAGGTTGAGGGCAAATCCATACAAGAGTACCTAGAGCATGAAATTCTGCACATTTTAAAAAAAAAACCTGAAGTCTCTAGCTATCATAGTACTCGAGAAAAGCTGTTTTGAAGTTGAGAAAACAAGCGAAAAATTGATTTTTCAGTACAAGCAAATTAACAAATAGTACATGAGAAAAAAATAAGAAACAGATGGTTATCAAATGGTTCTCAATTTCGCAATGTTGACTCATAAACTTTAAAATTAATTTAAAAATACTTTCCGACCTCCTAAAAATTAAAAAAAAATATCCTCGTATTCCCTGAATTGTCCTCTACAAAATTGGTGGAAAAAAAAAATGACAAAAATGACAAAAAATCGAAAAATTTGGGTGGTATACACCCTTAATGAAGGGCTTAGGACAACATCAACTATTCTACGGAGGGATGTATACAATTCCCATACAGGGTCATCCAATGGAATAAAATCACCTATAATTAGACCTAAATACTTGAATAAACAAACACACTCAGATGCTGAGGAATTAAAAGTTGGATTCTTCAATATGTTGGGAGAAAGTAAGGGCGGTTTGCAGGAGGCATCACAACCGAAGTCAAATGAAATAATTCTAGAGTTGAGCTGTGACAAAGTGAATAATTTAGCAGTGGAAATGTAGTGTTGGAAGAGAAAAGCTAAGACCTTTTTGACTACTCCTTCGAATAGATCGTGCATCACATCAACAGAGGGATTTGTCACAACATGAAAATTGGCAACTTTATTGAAAATACTATCTTGCTTAATACCAGTTTCTTTGGCATCCATCATTTGGACTCCTTGCTCGTAATTTTCTACTGTCCTCAATAAACTGGAGTCTTCAACAGTCATTGCACTTCTCTGATTTTTATTGGCAAGACAAATTCGACAACTAAACTGACTTTTGGAAAAATTTTCAACAAAACCGCAAATTCCATTCAATCCTAAGTTATCACCTACTGGAAGAATAAATTGAAAGAAGACTTTTACAACTTGAGAATCAGGACCTTTGATAGATATCCCTACCTTTGACAAGAAATTGAGTTCACTTATTAGATGTTTAAAAACGGTATTGTATCCAAAACGTTTCATAACAGAGGCTTTAGTTAACTGAGCTAGAAAAATTGTGTCAAGGGTACCTCTCTTTACGGGCGGTATGCATGGAATAGAATAATAAGTGCCATTAAGTTTGTTGATTCCTGCAGAAGAGCCTAATGGGTTTCCACACTCAAATTCATCATTAAATACGACCAAAGGTAATGTTATTCCATCTGAGTGTTTAGGAACATTTTTCCAAATGTCACCCTGTACGATGTTTTTTATGGTAACCTTTTCACACTCTAAAGTTTTCAAATATTGTTGAATTTCACTTAAGACACTTTCTTGACTCAAATACAAAGTTAATACTTTCCGTAATGGAACATAAACAATAGTATGATTTACTGGAACTCTACATGCTTTGTTCGCAAGTTTTTTTACTTTCAGAGTTTGACCCACAAACTTTGATTCAGGCATGACATAAAGCCCCTTTTGTGTAAAATACTTTACTTGCAAAAAATTGGACCTTAAGCAATCAAATTTTTTCTTGACGAAACCAAGAACTTCATCCATACTTTCAACAATAATTGAAGAATTATTCGTATTTAAATTTTGACACAGATTGCGTAGTTTGTGTTTGTAAATATCATTTATGTCTTGAACTAGGTCACTGACATAATTCACCGTTAAAGTTACATGTGAGGATGGAATTGAGGTGAAGCTATTGAGCATTGAGCAAAAACTGAATATGGTATCTTCAATCGCCTCTTTCAAACGTTGTGATGATAGAACAGTAACTTCATTCTGTAGAGTATCACTAGATACTTCGCGATAAGAACCAGACTCGTTTATGCCATCAAACTGACTTACTATAGGAGGTACATTTTTCTGTATGGGGATACCACTGCTCTTACTACTTACACTTTGACTTTCCTCTTGTGATTCACCTGATACTTCAGTTTCTTGTGTTACATTTGTAAATGGGAAATGCTCCTCTTTGAAATGCTGAGTAAAAGACCTTCTGTTTTTGAAGGGTCGAAAACACGAAGGGCATGTGACAGCCTGCTGAAAATGCTGTTTATGCACTTTTTTCAGGTGAGTTATGTACTCATTTAAGGTCAAAAAAAATATAGCACTATTCTTACATTCTGTGCAAACTATCATTATGATTTCTCAAGAAACAAGAGCCGTAAGTTTAGAGAGCAAAGAAACAAGTAATTAGAAAACAAATAACACAAAAATCAATAAAATCAGCATCGTTAAGAAACACTGAAAGTAAGACTAAAAAATACCGATATTTACGGTAAACGCTTATTTATACAACCTGACGGTTTTTAGGTCCATGTCGAGCGTTCCCAGAGCAGGATATTTTAAATGCAAAGTGGAACACATTTCATAAACATATTCTTCTAAGAAAGACCACGGAAGGAGACAGTCGGGCGGATACGCTTCGTTCAATATTTTAAATATTTTAAAACAACAGTCCACTGCCTTTAAAATGGAATCAAATTCTATATAAATATCTTTTATGAAAACAAAAATTTGAAACTTGCCGCCTTTTCCAATTAATTGGATTACAGGGACAATAGGTTGATTGTTTTTCTCAAAGGTTTGCAGTCTCGGGAGAAGTTTTCTTTGAATTTCCTCGCTATCTTCACCAATTAATATGAACGCATTTACACACTCCGGATAAGAGACCCTCCAATGTTTCTTGCTAGTAATAAGAGGGAGTAAAGCTGGTAGAAGAAGCAAACTGTTTATAGTCTTTGTTTGAGAATCTGCGAACAATTATAGGACACAAGATTAAAACCAATTTTTGAATTTATATTTCTGTTATCCATAGTTCATAATTGAGGCTATTACCGACAAAAGGGGACATCGGCTAATGTGTCCTTTTTTCAGAGACGCTTTATTTGAAATCTTGGTACTATCTGGAACACACTCCTAAATTTGGGTTAACAGACGTTTCGTCCTATTTTTTTCGTCCGCTCAATTTTTCTCCTTTATTTTTCGTCCTATGAACATTGGTCTTTGATAATTCGTCCAATCAAATTTCGTCCTCGACTGCAACGTCCATGAGTTTTTAGTCCTATTATTTTTATGTCCAAAGTATGCCTTTTGTCCTGTAATTTTAGTCCAATTTTGTTTGTCCTTAAAGAAAAGTTGATTTCGTCCAATGCTCCTATGCGTTAAGTTGCAGGTAAAATAAAATGGAGAAATAGAATTTCACCAAAAACACATTAATATTGTATTACAGCTAGGTGTTTTATTAATTTATCTTTTGAGAAAATGCAACTCCCAGGAAAAAAAGTGAAAAGAAAGGTTTTTATAGAGCTGCATCGCCATATAGCAACAGTTGTTTCTACAGATAGAAATATTGTTGCGCTATCTATCGGGTTACTCGGGAACGAGACGCACACTAACTGCCGTATTATAAACCTACCATTCAAGGCAATTTTGTAACTTTGGGTACGCGCTACTCATTGATGAATTTTTGAGAATGAATTAAGAAAAATGCGGTACGGTTAAATGATTCTTGCGCCAAAATTATTGGTCTGAAAATTTCTTGTTTCTTTTTATTATTGTATTTTCTTTGAGTGTGTGTCATGTTCGTGAAATTAAGAAAACAAACATAAATGTGTATTGGACGAACCAAACTTTTTTTTTGTGGACAAAAAAACAATGGACTAAAATTACAGGACAAAAGACACACTCTGGACCTAAAAATAATTGGACTAAAAACTCATGGACGTTACAGTCGAGGACAAGAATAATGAGTGGACCAATTGTGCTACAGGACTAAAATTGAAAGGACAAATTATCAAGGACAAAATGTCGTGGACAAAAAAAAAAAGTGGACAAAAAAAACAGGACGAAAAGTCTTATAACCTAAATTTCCACACCAAATAATTGAAAATTCAGAGAGTTACAAGCATTTTCGTAGGAAGAAGTCCACTAAAACCAAGGGTCATTTTGATGATCTCCAGAAAAAAAAAACAAGTTGGAACTTGCAACACTGGAACAGTGTTAGCAAAGAGAGCATGAGTGTCGGCCGTAAATCATTGTAAGTGTGGAGTTCCATATTGATTGTACAAAACTGCGACAAAGTCAATCGCAACGCTGCATTTGTGTTTGTATAACAGTGATCGCTGTAAAAATAACTTGATAGGTCAAAGTGGGAATGAAAATTTACTTATAGCGTGTTGAAACAGTTGTTCACGAGGCGAGGTGAATACTGTGGTTTTGAAAACCGATTTCGATAGTGATAGTTCCTTTAAAATCGGATGACGCAATACCAATCCTAGCAAGCCGCAAAGTCTAATTTAGTTATTTGGGACTTTTTTAGATTTCTCTCGCTTGAACCAAAGTCATTACGATGGAAATTCTTCGTCTTTATGGTTTCAGCTCTTTTTGTCTCAGATTAAAAAATGAATGTTAATATTGGTCAAATGTCATCCGACACTCATCAAGGCCCTTAAGGAACGTAATATGAACTTGAAAAAAGCTCATTCGATTTTAAGGGAGCTTAAACGGTCCATGAGAGACGAAATTCGCGGATACAGAGTATCCACAGCTTATTTCAATGTTCGATCTGACAAGACCGTGCGCCTTTGAAAAATCGATATCTCGATAGTGAATCGATGTATTGCAATTCGGTTTGCACCGGTCGAAAGCGCTTGCTTGTGACTGACAACCTCGAAAATTTCAGATCCATCCGAGTTTATTTAATGACCTTACAGGACCTCTCGCGGCCGCAGTTAGACATTTCTTGTCAGAGTTACGCTGAAACGGGGAGTAGTTCCCCCCTAAGATGATATTTTTTGGCTCGAAACTGCATTGGGCCCTCTCGAGACATCATTGGGACCCGAAAAAAAGCGGAACCGATATAATATGGCACACGACTGGTTCGTGAGAGACGAAATTCGCCTTTTTCCAGCCTCCAGCGCCCCTCTAAGGTCGATCTGACAAGACCGCGCGCCTTTGAAAAATCGATATCTCGAGAACGAATCGATGGATTGCGCACTGCGGTTTGGATTGGGCGGTAGCTTCAGCTTTTAGATAATTCTTGAAAAAAATTCAGATCCATCCAAGTTTTTAAACGGATCTTATGGGACCTCCCGCGGCCGCAGTTAGACATTGTACGTGAGACTTACGCTGGAGTTGGGGCCACGCCCCCCCCCCGATATAGACTTTATCGGTCCGACATTTATCAGGGCCCTTAATGAACTTCATGTGAACTCAAAAAACTCACACATGACTTCTCACGGCGCATGCTAGGTCCATGAGAGTCGAAATTCGCGGATTTTAGAGAATCTTAGATTTCTGACCCTATACCGCGCCCCTTTGAAAAATCGATATCTCGAGAGTAAATCGATGTATCGCAATCCGGTTTGGACCGATCAAAAGAGTAAGCTTACCGGTACTCGCCGTTAAAATTTTGGATCCATCTGATTTCATTTTGAGACCTTACTTGAGTTACTTGGACCCCAGTTGGAATTATTTTTTCGGAGTTACGCTGGCAAGGGGTCGCTCCCTCTCTTGGAAAACTGTGGAGGGGGCCCTTTGCTGGGCATACATTCTATTTTTCACCTTTTTTTTTTTTTTTTTTTTTTTTTTTTTTTTTTTTAAATTTTATATTGTGTCTAATCTAAGTTGGGGGAGGAGGAGGAGAGTACCTGCAAGTCAACCGGCAATTTACTTTTGATAGTGGCTGCGGGTCGAGGGTGCGGATTGCGAACTTTTAACTTGTTGTGGGGTTTACAGGGTGGCCGTGTCTAAACTTATGAGAAAAGAAGGCAACCACAGACCGGAAGAACGTTCAATTTCTGGTTCAGAGACCATGGACAAAGACATGGGCACCCGCAAAACAATTGCCCGGAGGGGCAACTTTTTGAATGCCAATGGAAGGTCTAGGGACTTCACTTAGAGACGGGCAAGTCTAGAGAACCCCCCCCCCCCACTTCCGCCCAAAATAGAAAATAAATCAATTATCCTTCCAAATGGTAGAAATTGTAAGTGATTGTAGCATGTAGTTGTATCAAAAGTAATTCTATTTTTGACGTGTTTGATACTATGAATAAAGTGACAGCATCAGATGATAGAAATAGTAAAAAGCTAAGTACAACTATTCCTTCTTTATTTTCATTGTCCTGATGAATTCTAAGAGTTAACCTATTTAAATTAACAAAACCAAAACTCTTGCCTATACATTCTCTAATCATGTAATTATCGACCAGAGGATTCTGAATTTTCAAGGAAGTTCGCAAAATTCTCGTTGCCAACGGTAGTTGCCAATGTAGATTCGTTCATACTAGTAGATTTTAAAACTTCTTTCGGCGAGGGAAATGACGGGTGGGAAGGATGATGTCGTCTGAATCAGGAGGGGGTGGGGTAAAAATCAGGGGGAGGTCTAGATCTGAAGGGAGAGGAATCCTGAAACTGGGGGGCGAGCTGTATAGTGGCAAGGGGTGGTTGGGCACCACTGCTTAGGGGGGGCTACTTCCCGCCCTGCCCCCCCTAAATTACGCCCCTAATTAAAATTGAAAAGTAAACTAAGAATAAAGTTTGTTACCTCTTATTCCTTTCGTTATTATTTGATCTTCGAATGTTCCGATTCTTTTTTATTGTAAAGTTTTGATTTTTCTGAATTAGGGGGGGGACGCCGCGCCGCCCCTCGGGGAGTGCCCATTGACAGATAAGGGAGAAAGGTAAGTGTGGGAAAGCGCACGGGAATCCGGCGTAGTGTGCCGCAAAAATTACTACCCATGGCGGATCCAGAAAATTCTTTTAGGGGGGGGGGGCTTCACGCCTATGAATTTTCAAATTTGCAGGGAGGAATTTATGGGATTTTTTCTGTTGAAAAAAGGCAAAGGCTACCGTGAGTTGGGGGGGCGTGCCTTTCCCGAATCCGCCGCTGATTACCATGTAACACTGGGCCACGATGACCGATGTCGCATAAAACCAGGTAGAAGACCCGTGGCGGGCGTGGCATCCGTGATGGCTGTGAAATTGGGATGAAGTAGATGGACACACATCATTCATGCAATCTGCACAACGCGGCAAGCAACTGTTGTAGGCGTAGGTGCAGTAGTTCGTGGGGAGGGCAAAGGGGACGGGAGGTCGTCGCAAAACCATGGACGAAGATATAACTAAGGACTGCCGACTGTTGTTAGTCCTGTTTTGCTCTCGACCCCAGCGCTCCAAGCAGCGGTCAGCTGAACTACTCTTTCAAGTGAGCGATCCTGGCGATGTGTCCATGCTCACATGCTGTGCTACTGCTAAAACCGTTGTTGGAGTTGGTCTGTTATGGCATGGCTGTCAACTGTTGTCGGCGACCCAAGAGGATCAGATAACTCAGTATCTCAATGGAAGATCGAAAGCAAGGGAAATTCAGAATCAACTTTGGACAAGGTAACAGAAATCATCAGCAAATTAAAAGAGTCGCCTGATCTCTACTAATAAAACAAATGTCTATGTACTCTTTCTTGTTTGATTCCGTTTTGAGGTTAACTGTGATGTATAGTATTTCAGTCCTTGATTAATCATTTTCGACAATTCAGGAATCTTTCAAGAATACTCCAGACGTTTGCTTTTTAGCGGATTTTGCTTCCTTTTAATTCGCTGATCATTTGTTCCCTTCGTTCAATCGTGATTCAAATTACCTACACGGTATACATTTGCGGGAAGGCATGGGAGAAAGGGAGCCGGAGCGGCCACCGCTGCAGCGGTTCGCTTTTAGTTGACCCTTACTGCTGCTTGGAGCGCTGCGGTCGCGCTCGAAAACCCGCTAACAGGTTTTAACACGGGCGGAGATAGGAAGTCGGCAGTCCTTAGTTATATCTTCGTCCATGGCTCGGAATGGTCTTAAAATTTTCCTTAGGATTTAATCTAGAACGCAACGTTCTTACATTTTCGAAAAGTTAACTCAGCTCTCGCAATTAACGATTAAAGGCGGAAAAAGCATGGTTTCTGGACCGCGGAACAGTGGCGTTATCTAGCGGATGAGAATCTCACTACAGGTCGCTGAGATTCACCTTAAAACGCAACGCCGATCGCGTTCCCCAAACGAACTCTTTTAGCGGACCGAAACATCAACAATAACAGGATTGGAAATTTGAAATCATCTAAATGCATTTTAAATCGCAGAATACACGAAACATGGACACAATCCTCTGATATAAAACCCCAATATCTCATACAGAAAATTTCGTTAAAGTCTGATCCAAATTAGTAACGTAATTACATTCCCAAAAATGCTTAACCTCAATCTTGGCCAAAAACTCCCGCCACAAAGAAAAAGCGACAAATTGGGAGGACACCGGATTGGCGGAATCGCATGGGTCAATCGGTCCTCGAGGACCCGTTCTCGATACTGAAACCAAGCGATCCCCCGAGCGGACCCCCGAACCATGCCGTTCCTATAAGAAAAGCATTATTGACCTTGTAGAAACGATTTCAATAGAGCATGACACTCATGCTCTAAAAAGTCTGGATATCAATAATAATCAATGAAACATGAGCTATAGGTGAGGAATAGTCGTAGTCAGGGGGAAAAAGCTACAGGAAGAAATGGAAAAAGAAAATTAAAATTCACATTAGTTTTTCACTTCTTGAGCATCTATTGAATGAAAATCTCAGGGTGAAACTAACCAGGTACTTTCAAGATTAAGATATATACGGGGTGACCCAAACCACAGGTCTTGGGCTTTTTTCTCGTGAATGGCTCGTTAAAAAGTTTTAAAACAAAAAAGTCAGAAAGGAAATCGACCCCAAATTTTTTATTTCTGATATTTTTAAAAAAAGCCCCTAATAGCCCCCCTTCCGGTAAAGGGAGGGGGGTTGCGAGGGCTGCACTCACCCTGAGACTTTCATTCAAAAGAAGCTCAAGAAGTGAAAAACTAATGTGAATTTTAATTTTTCTTTTCCATTCCTTCCTGTAGCCTTTTCCCCCTCATGTTATCCAATCTCTACCCCATTTTTCACACTTTTTTGTTATTTTTACGAGAGAAAGGTAATCGGCAGATAAAATCATAATTTTATGATTTATAGAAGGTGCTGACTCATTTACAGAAAATATTGCAGTGAGAGATGAAATATTGTAGAACTGTGCCGTTTGTTTACTAACCCTAGTCTGTCTGACCATTCAAATTTAAACGAATGCCTGACATGGGCCTCGGTGGCCCACCTTTAAAAAAATACATTAGTTTCACTACTTTTGCTGCATTTTTTCTAGTTACGCTCCACATCCATCCTTTTTTTTCTTCCAAAGTTTTTTGATCCCTTTTACATCACCCTGACCTTACCCTCTCAACGATTAGACCCAAAACTCTCCCCCTCCTCACACCTTTCAACCAGAATATCATAGAAGTGGAGAAATCGTCTGAATAGTCAAGTCTGTTTATTTCTTCTTCACAGTCAGCTTTTTTGTTATAATTGGTTCTCCCTTCAAGTTTTGGCGGAGGAAAAATCTACAGGGGCGTAGGACCTCCATTCACCACCCCTCCTCCCCCACTCACACCCCCTGCTCACCCCCACAACCTACACAAAATTTCATATAATTTGTTTGTAATAATGCGTAATGTTTGTAAACGTTGACCCCAATGACAAACTTTGAGCTCTCAAACCCTCCACCAATCCCTCCCCCTACCCTCCTCCCCTATCCCTCCACCCACAACCCACATTTTATTTTTTATAAATATGTGTTATACTCTCCTAACGGTTGAGCCTTGTGCCCCTGCAATGACAAAATGTTGGCGGAGCCCTTACCCCCCCCCCCCTCAACTACTCCTTCCCCCACCCCAACCACCCTTACCATTATTTATTATTATTATTATTTTTTTTTTTTTTTTTTTTTTTTTTTACAAACGTTTGAGCTCGCACCCCAACCTAACCTCCACCAACCTCCTTCTCCACCTCCCATCTCCCCCCTCCCATCACCCTCCCCCAACCAACCACGCCCATACTAATTTATTTATGAATTTGTTTTTATAAAGATGGGTGATATTCGAAACGGTTGAGCCCTCACCCCCTTCCCTCCATCATCCCTCCTCACCTCCGGCCCCCTCCACCCAGGCGATCATAATTTTTTTTTTTTTTTAAATTTACACGAGTACCTACCCAATATTTGTAATGGTTGACTCTTGCTCCACTCTGATAAATCACAATTTGGTTTACCCCCCTCCCCCTCCCCATCTCTGGCACTCCCCACCCCTCCTTTTCGCCTCTCACCCACCCTCTTTCCCACCAGCATGATATTTCAGGTATTTCAGATACTACAACAGTCATAATTGCCAACTGTAATTTCATGGAAACCAGCATTTCTCTACCTGGGCCTCCGAGGCCCATGTCAGGCATTCTAGGGGTAGCGATGAATAAATAATAGTGTGCCCCCCCCCCCTTGCCTACTTCTAGGACAATACAGCTGCCTGCCATATTTCTATAGAAGTTCATTCCCTTCTGCAGAAAGCCGTCCAGTTCTAACAGCTTTGATTTACTTTTTTCTGGCTAATTTGACACAGAATGACCTTGCAGAGTTAATTTTCCGGAAAAATCATTACCTGCTGTTTTCACCCCTGCCATAAAGCACATTCTGCCTTACAAACTTTGAAGTGGCTGGAGATTAGAGGAATTATAGTGTTAGCTTATGAATAAACCAAACCTTTTCTAAAAACCCTTCTTCATGAAACAAATTGGAAAGCAATGGTTTTACCTTCAATTGTAAGATCAATCCCGAGATTTGATAGTAGAGGTTGCAGACCTTCGTATTTAGCACGGCGTTTTCCAAGCTTTAGAATTTTTTCTTCAAAATCGTCCCATTTTGTGATTAATGCATCCCCATTGCCTTGGTTTGGGAAACCAACATTAAAATCTATATTGATCTGTGGGATGAAAAGAAAAAAGTAATCAGAAAATAGTAAAGACTTCTTTAAATAATCTATGAACACAAATATTCCAATTAGGTGCGGAACCTAATGCCTCCTTCAAGTTGCCTAGAATTATTTTTCACACAATCTTTCCACCTAATACTGTAAAGTATGGAGGGAAAAGTCTCTGTCATTGCCTGAGAACAAAAATTATTTTAATGATTATGAATCAATTTAAAAAACTATGGGGTGATGATTTTTTCTTTCTTTTGTTGCTCTTCTTGCCTGTTTCTACTTTGAATGTCATTTATTTTCTATATCATAAGTGAAAAGATAAATAAAATTGCATGATTTTTAGGCATGTTAAAAAACCCAGTGCTCAAAATTTATGCGTTTCCTTTATTGCTTTTACTCAAGGCAAATGTTGGCTTGGGATCTCATTTTTTTTTACTCTTCATTTGACTAGTTCAGTGGTTCTTAACTCAGCTTTAGTTGGGCCCACCTTCGTAACTTCTCTGCAGCCCACCACCAAAAGTTATCTTTTCTTTTTGCTTACAAAATATCTTGGTTTCTACTTCCGAGCCCCCCTAACCCTGAATTGTAAACTTTTTTTTATTGACAGAATGAACTGTAAATAAATTTTTAAAATACAGTCGAATTGAATAGAATAGAATAGAATACATAGAATAGAAAACGAGAAAGTAAAAAGGCACAGTCAACAAATTAAATAATGTTAGTCAACTCCTGAGTCGTTCTTACTGGCAACACAGTGCGCACTGGCCATCCGATCCACCCCACATGCGCACCTGCTGGTGCTTATTCGGTGTACCTGATGCCTTCCATTCAGTGCGGTCTTTTTGATTGGCCGCATATGACTCTTTTTCAAATTTCGCTCGATTTTTCTCGGCACAACAGCTTTATCGTCAGTGCTTTCATTTATTTTAAATAAATGTAATCAATGTGTCAAATATTATAACCCTTCTTTCGTCATTTGTTCTCCATGGTGTCATGCTTACCAGAGTGTACGCTTTGTCCTTTCTGAGGCCTTCATAAAGGTGGAAGTAATCAGCAATCTCTAGCTTATTTTTTCGGTAATGAGCAAGGCGTACGTGGTATGTTTTTTTAAAAACCTCCTCTATTCAGTCCGGAATCAGAGTGCGATTTGACTTTCAACCAGCGTCGTTGTGCTTCCAAAAGTGGATCTACAGCATTCTGGTCATCATCTGGAAGAAAAAGAGAAAAAAAAAAAACAAAAAAAAAAAAAATCAGAAAAGATCAATGGTTAAAATTTTAAAATGTGGATACAGTACACTCAATGTGCTAAAGGGAAAAAGGGAACCTTGTCTGACGTTTTAAAAAAATTGCGTTAGCATACGTATAGGTACTCAAAAAAATAAGTGTATATCAAATCTATTAATATCGGGTCAGCCCCGTAGGCAGACCATTCCAAATTCCCAAGTTAACCACGCAAGGGGGCAGAAAGGGAGTCTCTGTAAAATATCAGATTTAATATATAAAAGGACTCTAGGAAACGATCCCCAGCAGCTGGGGGGATAGATTCCCAGGAACGCAGGGAGACGTGTGCAATGCCCCCCCTAGTTGCTACGGGACTGCCCTGGTTTTAAATAGATTTGGTGTATATGGGGAAAAAATTTATGATTTGACAAAATATGTCAAAAATTTAAAACATGTTTCTAGCTTTGGAGGTTTTGAATTGAACACTGAGGAGTTCACACTTGACACTATCCTTATCCAGTGCATCCTTAAACACACTAAAAGCGCTGAAGAGGCAAAGAGTTCAACCCCCCAAAAAAAAAAAAAAAAAAAAAAAAAAAAAAAACTTCAACTAAATTCAACCTAAAAAAATGTCAACCTCTTTTATATGTGCTGCATTCTGATGGAACTCATTTTATGAGCTAATGGGGGGAGGTCACAGCTAAGCCACACCTCCTTTACCCTTTTAAAATTTTTGCATGAAGGTACTCTTAAGAATGCTTACAAACAACAAATTTTCAATTTTTGCAAATTTGGGCCCCTCAAATGCTCAAAAAAAAGCTTTTAAAAGTAAACATCTACATAATGCAAGAATTACACTAGAAATTCATAATAGACATTTTGGCAAACTTTCATTTATGAAAACCAATCCCGAGACCGGATAAAAAATTTTTGGCACTAGTAATCGATCAGATTGTATCCCAACACGTTTCTTTTTTTTATTGGAAAAATTTGGGCTTTTGCTTCTACCACTAATTGCCACTCAACACACAAAAATTTCCCCCACCTACGATAAAAGGACTAAAATTTAAACCCCCGTTTCTTTGAAGACGATGGAAATTTTTGTTTCGCGACAGTTAGAACGAGAAAATGGAACTTGGAGAAAACACCGGTTGGGATACAATCTGACTAATTACAAACACTTAAATTTTCGTCTGGTAGTGGGGCTCAAACCTGGGTAGCATAAATAAAAGTTCCAACTGCACCAACATGTCCTCTAAGTTTTGCACTATAAACATTTAGAACTTTTGAAGACCCTTTTAAAGCTTTTGAGGACCCATACGCAAAAATGAAAAAAAGGCGTTGATAAGCATCTTTATGGCTATATACCTCCATGCGAAATTTGAGCGATAACAGAGGGGGCCCAGCTGTGACCTCCACTTGCAACTTTACTCAATTTCATTCGTTTATTAACTGGGAAACAGCCTGAACTCTTGACTTAGTTGGAATTTTGGGTCTAGAGGACAAAAAACCTCATATTATGCAAGGGCAGTTTTTAACAACACTACTTAAGGTATTTTCATAGGTTTTGAGTGACAAAATAAAACTTCGTAATGGGGGTTGCAAGGGTCTGAAATTTGGTATTTTACACAAGAAAAAATGAAAGTACTTGATGAGCTTAGAACAAGGGACCTTTTTTTTTTACCTAAGTGTCTAGGTTTCGGAGATACACTTGTGTAAAGTTGCACAAAATTGTGAGCATAGAGACATCACAATGCAGAAATCCCATTTAAAACAATGTATTTTGGGCCAAAATCTCATCTCCGGTGCTACGGCACCTAATTAGAAACCAAAGGCATCCTGGTTTTCAGCTCACCGTGTACTTTCATTTGCTTACTAGAAAACACGAAAATTCGGACTCTTGCAACTGCCCTATTCCACTTCTGAAAAGAGTTTTGCTTATCATAGAACTCATTTAAAATCCATGAGTTCTAATTTCAAGTATGAAGGTAAAATAGATTAACCCTTGAGAGCCTAAGGTATTTCGTAACACTAAGAACTAAGGGGGGGGGGGGTGTTTGCACCCCAAGGATATTTTCATGCAGCTCAGTCAATATCAATATTTTTGATACTTTAATGGATGGATAATGTACTTAGTACCCTGAGAGAGTAATTTAAGTGAAAGTTGAGTAAATTTTTGCTATGTTGCCTAATTTACTCCCACTTTTTACAAAAATGTCAAAATAAAAAAAATGGAAAAAATGAAATGAGGTACCATCACATTTTTCCATTTACGATAAATTTCCATTTTTTTTTTCAATGATCCGACTTAATATTCTTTAACTACATAAAATTTCCATAAAAGTCACTGTAGTAGATGGTTCCCAACTTAAAACTGGCAGGGTCAAAATTTAATGTGAAAATCATGCAAAAAAGGGGTCTGAAAATTGTCGATATATTCCAATTAGCGAGAATCGATGAAAATTGAGCAATTTTTCAGCAGACCTGAAACCCATCCAAATGGCTCAGGGTGAATCTGTATGACAGCAATAAAGTTTTGAATGGGGTTACAAAGTTTTAACCCCCCTCCCCCTCTCCACCATGTTCGAGACAAATTTAGCCAAAATAACTGATTTTACCCCCAATTTTTTAAGATTTTTCTCTCTTTAGAATGGAATAAATTTTATAAGCATCAGGAGAAAAGTATTTCCATTATTTTTCTGTAAAAGAACTCATTAGAACTCATATTTTTATCCTGCATTTTACGGTACCTGATAGTGAGCGTTTGGCATTAATCGTCCCGACAATGCAAAATTATAACGACTAATATTTTTTTCTCTAAATGTTTTGCTGTGTTATTTGTAATTCTTCGTAAGAAACAACATGATCTTAACTTAATAGTGTTTTTTGGCTTCAGTAATACTCAATAACAGGATAAATTCAGCGAAACACCACAAAATTCTGTAATATATGCAGCGTTTCAAAACACCAACAACGTCACTCAACCAAATTCTCCAATGAAATAGATTCTTATGATTCTAAATCTAATGATTCGGAGCTAGAGGGTGTTATTGACTCTAATTACTGCTCTGGGGGAATTTCTGGGCCAAATGGACCATGTTCAAACTTAAATTCAAGCTTCATTATGGAAAATAGAAAAAGTAAAAGTTGGAAATAAACGGTCAAACTAAGGACGAGGGGGGGGGGGGGGTACTTTTTCACCCCAGCACTTTAAATTTCTATAAAATCGACAAAAATTCATAAAAATTGATGAAATTTGGTAGCTGTGTTCTAAGAATCCGAACTTAAAATGTCATGAAGTCCCAAAAAATTTTGAGCAGTTTTGACAAAATGGCGTGAAAAACACTGGCCTGGGGTGCAAACAACCCCCCCTTAGGCTCACAAGGGTTAAACATTCATGATTTCTAATGTGCCTTTGGTTTTTATGTATAGTTTTTTTTTTTTTTTTTTTTTTTTTTAAATAATAACTCTAGATTAAGACCTACCAATTTCTGAATCGATTGAATCGGGGAAAAGTTGCTTCCCTACTATAGTCCCATCTTTCCTAAAAGTGCGACGGACATAAATGTATTTATCCTGCAGCTTTCCTTTAGCAAGATGCTGGCTACCATCTGGATCCCTGTGATACGGGATATAGTAGGGTTTAGTAGATTTCTCCATCGAAACACTCACAAATTGCAGCAGCAATTCTTTGAAATCTTTCCGGCGAAATCAGGGTAGCAGGATCTTCGTCTATTTCGCTTAGAATGATTATTTTCACCAGAGTTTTTCTCTTTTTCGGTGGTAAAAAGCGGTGTTTGTCATAAAATTGAAGGATAATACGTCCTTCCAACGATTTCACGAGCAGGCGCCGCAACCAACTAGCACCCAGAGGGGTGGAGGGATTTTCAGAAAGTTGACGAGCCTGATTGGGAGTTACGAAACCATTGTCAGAAGTTGGATTGGCAGCCTTTGGCGTTAAGTTAACGTTAGTTCCATCTTCGCGATCTATTATTCTGGGGTCCAGATCCACAGTGGGAGTTTGATCAGCAGAATCATCAGCTTTGGCTGCAGGATCATTGCTTTCATTTAAAGCACCAGTTTTGAGTGTCGAAGAATCGGTTTTGGGTTCTGGGATTTGAGCTGTAGGACTAGCAGTTATTACAGTTGGAGTTTGATCAGCAGAATCATTGCTTTCATTTAGAGCAACAATTTTGGGTGTCAAAGAATTGGTTTTGGGTTCTAGGTCTGGGGTTTTTTTCTGCAAGACTAGCAGTTATTCCAATCGGAGTTTGATCAGCAGAATCATTGCTTTCATTTAAAGCATCAATTTTGGGTTTCAAAGAATCTGTTTTGGGTTCTAGGTCTGGGGTTTTAGCTGCAAGACTTGCACTAACAATATTCCGGCTCCTTCGTTTTTTACCATGAGACTCCTAAAAAAAAAACAAAATGAGAATAATCTCATTTTAATATTTGCTACTTATCAATTCCACAAACTCAGAATGCACCAGTAGGCCGATTATGAAAGATAGTATCGTAATTGGATCGAGCACTTGTATTCTTATGGGGGTATCATAACAATGGGTTCCATTCCGATAGAAACCCTTCCATCTCTGCAGAAATTCACCAATGACTCCTGAGCTGTCGTGTACCTACACATCAAAGAGATTAAAGAGTTTCTATCGGAATGGAAACCATCATAATAATACCACCCATACGAATAACACGCGTACCTACTCAATTATCGACTTGATAGGTTTAGGTCGATTACGATACGATCCTTCATAATTACTGACCAGCTCTAGAATTCTTGCATGGTCTTCCAGTCAGAATGGAAACTTTGGTTCATTTTGAAGCATCATTTTCCCAATCAGAATGGAAACTTTGGTTCATTTCAAAGAATTATTTTCTAGTCTGCCATCATGAGAAGTTCCAAACTATATCCATTCAAAACAATGCGGAGGACAGAAACAGAGATAAGTTCGCGATCTTGAAAATTCACTGACAGATCGAAAAAATGTTTCCATTGGCTCTTATGGGAGTTTCCATTCTGATTGCATTATTCTGAGGTAATATAGGATGAACACAAGGCCGGACTGGCCGGGGTGCGATCCCACCCCGGGCTAAATAGCTACTCAGAAATGAAGAGAAAAAGGAGAAAAAGTTGCAAAGTAGCTCATCGTTTAACTTGACCGCAAAAAATAGTTTCGTTAGTTAAATTAGTAAATACTAATTCAAATGAAGGCTCATAGCCCCAGCTTCAGCAGAAACAAAAACCGAATAAATCGACCACAAAGTAACCATAAATGTCACAGGTGTAGCATTTCACAAGCCCCCCCCCCTCCTCACTGCTCGTGTCTTTTCATTTGTATTGCGTTATTTGACAAATTATTGAGGGGAAAAAACAACGGTAGAATAAGCATAGTTAATTCTACACTGTGAAATGCACTAAATTTCATTTTGAGAGGGGGAAATGTCGAGAAAACTTCTGGGGGAGACCCCCGCCCCCCCGCAGTAAGGGGTGTCCACTGCCCACCCTTAAACCGCTCACTCGGGTATCCGGGCCATTTGGGGTATCAGCACCCCGTGCCAAATTTTCCCAATCCGGCCCTGGATGAACAAATGTAAACAGATAGGAAAGGTCTCAATTTTTTCCGAGATGGTCACGCAACAATTTCTCAGAATTCTGGATGATTCACATGAAAGGTCCCTTAATCGCTAAAGTGATGACAGCTAGAGGTTCTTTCAACAGACTTGGGTGGTGACAGCTCTTTGTTTGAGTTGGTATCGCGCCAGTGGTCAATGAATACACGGAAACAGGTACTTATGACCATGGTGAACAGTCATCACCGAAGTTATCTGAAATAACCTCTACTTCAACACTTATCAATGCTGAATTTACAAGTTAGAGCTCCTATTTTAAATTTTGCTATACACCTGATGCCCTCCATGTATTTCAAAGCATCTTAAGCTCACAACACTAACAATAAGTTACGAGCTCTGCAATTTGTCAATTAACGCTAAAATCAAGAACTCATGATGCACAACCGGGAGAAAAGTGAGCCAAAAGATTGAGATGGTTGCTGAAGCTGATACATTTAGAGTAGGGACCAAGCCCCACTCTTCATTAGCACTTGCAATGCTACCAGGTGGCGCACTATGTCCAGTGCCTGCAGTCTTGTGGGCTTGTGAAAGGCACAACAACCAAGCAGTCAATCAATTGTTACCTACAAGTGCAGCAGTGTACTTAATACTGTTTACTTGTTTGCAATCTGTTACCCAGTGTTCTCTCTGGCAATGTTCCAAGAGCAAGCAAAAGAGTTAACTCTTCACTCTCAGTCTACACGGGTGCTAAAAATGCCCGATTGTGAAAGTGAGGAAATTTTTGGGGAATTTGAGGAAATTTTCCCAGTAATTAAAAAAAATATCAGAAAAATGGCGGCAAAATTTTGAAAATATTAATGATATTGTGTACATGCAGTGTAGAAGACATGAAAAAGAAAGAAATAATTAATAAATTTTTTTTGGGGGGAAAATAATTCTAAAATCCTTTGAGGAAAAAAAATCTGGATCGCATGAAGCTTCCACCCCATTGGAACACTTTGCACCTCGGTCAGTCTCTGATTCCGAGTTTGTGGATGGGCAAGTAGCAGGTGTTTAAAAAAAGCACACTGAAATACCCAAAAGAAGGTATGGTTCCCGCATCAATGAGCACACAATACGACCCCTACCCCTGCCATGGATTTATAAGCGCCTTTAAATTGGGTTTCGGATAGTCATTACTAGAGCTAGCAGAAAGATTTTGAGTATCAGGATCTGACAAGTAGTGGTGCCTGCTTCCGAAATGCATCAAAAGGCATCAATGAGCGGTTGATGGTCAGCACAGAGTTTCAATTCATTGCTGGAGCAGGACCATTTTCAGTATCGGGTCCTGACAAGTAACGGTGCGTACTTCCACACCACATCAAAGCGCATCGGTGAGCGGTTGGTTAGTGTGCGCAGAGTTTCAACTCATTGCTAGTCAACCCACTCATCAATGCGCTTTGATGCAGTTTGGAAACACGCACCCCTTCTTGTCAGGCCCCAAATACCAAATGGCCCTGCTCAAACCCAAACCCACTCATAAAAGAGCTTTGATGCAATTCAGGGCAGGTACTTCAACTTGTCAAACCCCGGGTAGTACTTGAAATGCTTCTGTTCTAGATCATCAGAGCACCTTGGTGCATTTAAAAAATTAGATAACACAAAACAAATGGCTAAGTTCTTCTATTCTACCTGGAAAAGATTCCAGCCCTAGTGATGAGAGCACCTTGATGCATATGCAATCCTACAGAAAACGAACACAGAATGGCTAGTTTCTACTTTTAAAACTGACAAATACCCCTAGCCCTATAGTAGCATGAAGAGAGAAATTTAACAATGGAAGCAATGATTTGTCACTATCACTGAGTTTAAAAAAAAGAATTCAACATAAAGCATCTTTGAACCATGAGTTTGGATCGCGATCTGGGGTTTGACTCATCCAATTCAGTAGAAGGTGCAACCCAAAATGAATGGTGCGTAAAAGCCAAAAAAGACACACAGCAAAGAGATGAAGAGAATAAAAAAAGTTTCTTTTAAACTTATTTTGGGAGGTTTAAATGTTTCTTTTGGGGGGAGTTTTTTTTCCACCGAATCCATCCTGACTTTGAGAGAGTTCAGCACGATCTTATTACTTGATGAAATGTAGGTAGAAATTAAAGTTTATCACTGAAACACGCTGCCCAGTAGGTTGGACGATGCCTCGATGAAATGAGACAAACAATAGAATGAGGATCAAACGCCGACCAAAGGATTTACATTTTTCACGAGGGACGCCGAAAAAGAGATAACGCACAAGAACGCGAGGCACGAGGCTCGAAGAACGGATCAACGAAACGGCTCAGTCGAGACAGACAGGTTGCGATCTGTCAGACAGAGATGCCAATAGTTACGCCAAACTTTTTCGATTCGATAACGCAGATTTTTGGGAAAAGTTTGCTGTTCTTGCCAACGCACTTGAATAGGTAGATTTTCATCTTCGATTTTTTTCTTCTTTTTTTTTCATTCTTTCACCAACAAAAATCCGTAAAATTTGAAGTGGTTTCTGCCGTTTCAGTACATCTGGCAACGGCTGCCAGACAAATCCTTCATCACGAAGTTACCAACCTAAGAAATCTGTGAACTGTTACAGTCGTGATACTGGGAGGTGGAAAAAACTTCTTTTGGAAACTGGAAGGTCAATTTCAGAACAAACAAAAAAAACAAAACAAAAAAAATTAAATACCTGCATATCGTTTACATACCTTTGACTTGACATAGAATCTGTACCATCATTTATTTTCATTTTTTTTTTCAACTGGGCCCGTCGAAAGCATCTTTTCTATGGACGGCAACACTGACAAAAGAGTCGGATCATATCAGACGTGCGCGGAAGATTTAAATTCTCGCAAATCAATGCAGTACTCCGACGATGTGGGAGTAACTCTGTACTAATTTCAAGAGATATTAAGACCCACCCACACAGGGTAGTGTACGTTTTGTTGTTCATTGAAATTTTGTATAATTTTTATGAATGATTCGGGGAAAAAAAAAAAAAAAAAAAAAAAAAAACAATCAGTATTAGTAAGTAAACTTCTAGAGAATCTGTGTTTTCTTTTTTCTAGTCGGTTTTTAAACTTTAAAAATCCTTTACAGAGCCTCAAAGAACACCCTGTTTTTTACCTGTATTCGGTTAGGAAATTTCAGTTTCAGAGATTATTGGACGATAAAGTTGCCTAGTAGCAGAATTTTGTATGCCGCATCAATGTTGTGACGTCAAGATTTTCTGCATTAAAAACCATATCTTCTTACGTATCTTCGGAACCGTGGGACCTTAAATTTTTCAGAACACGTTTATTCTTTCTCAATTCGCTGCCCATACTTTATTGGTTCATATGACCTATTTTGATTTTTTAAACGATTTTAAAGCTATTGTATTTATATACAGGGTGTTTCTAAAACTTATGTCATCCTTTCTACCACGTATATTTGAGGTCAAAATAAGACTTTTTTTTCCTATAAATATGTGTCCGAAAATGCCCCCTTTTTGAGCTACAACCCCCCAAAGTTTTAAAAAATTGTTGGTTCTTTGGAATATCGACCAGGATTATGAACCGAATGTCATGAAAATTGGTGACCCAAGGTACTTTTACGGGTAGAATCCATTAATGACCTCGAGAAATTCAGAAATGAGGTCTGACTGTACTTTTCAGGCAATCTTATACTTTCAACGACACAAATTTTATGTTACGGAATGAAAATTTGAAAAATAAATAATGAAATCAGATGGGAAAAACTCTTAGAAAAATATTTAGTCCTCTTTTTGTTTAGTCGATACGACGCGTATTCAAGCGAGATAATCGCTGCACAGCAATCGCTGTGGAAAAGTCAGCGCTTTTACTGTAGCGGGACCGAAGAAGCAGCGGAGTGGCGGGTTGCATACTTCCTGCCGCTCCTCGTGGTAAAAGCGCTGACTTTTCCACCTTGTGCAGCGATTATCTCGCTTAATACGCGTCGTATCGACTAAAACAAAGAGGACTGAATATCTTTTTAAGAATTTTTCCCATCTGATTTCATTATTTATTTTTCAAATTTTCATTCCGTAACATAAAATTTGTGTCGTTGAAGGTATAAGATTGCCTGAAAAGTACAGTCAGACCTCATTTCTGAATTTCTCGAGGTCGTTAATGGATTCTACACGTAAAAGTATCTAGAGGAACCAATTTTCATGACACTCGGTTCATAATTATGGTCGATATTCCAAAAAATCCAACAATTTTTTAAAGCTTTGGGGGGCTGTAGCTCAAAAGGGGGGCATTTTCGGACACATGTTTATAGGGGGAAAAAGTCTTATTTTGACCTCAAAATACGTGGTAGAAAGATTTTCACCAAAAAACTTTTTACAAAAAAAGTAGTCGAGCGGCCCAGTCAGAAAACGGCGTTCAATTTGCTTCTTGGCAGGTTATTATTCTCTTTCGGCGTTCAAAGGTACTGATATGTTTCATTGAACGCCCAGTCAAATTCTTTCTCCCTCCCCCCCTCTCGGTTCCTCCCCGCTCTTCCCTCTAGAACTTGGTACAAGTAGTGCAGTTTCTTTGAAAGAAAGTAATTCTATTTCGGCGTACAAAGGTACTGATATATTTCATCGAACGCCCAGTCATGAATTTTCCCCCTCCCTCTCTTCTCTCTCTCGACCCCTCCATCCCCTTTTTATTTGGTGCTTCGTAAAAGATTCTACGCTGCATGTAAAGTTGCATTCGCTCTCCAAGTATAAAAGCGAAAGAAAAACGTAAGTAAAAAACTAACTAAAATAAAAATAAAAAGTTCAAATTACAGGAGGGGAAAAAACTGGGCCGGTTGTTCTTCTCCCCCCCCCCCCCACAACCAGACGTCTTTCCCTGCCTGTTTTAACTGCGGTGCTTTTTACAGAAATTTCTACGCTGCATCTAAAATTGCATACTTTCTCAAATGTAGGCACTTCAAAAACTCACTCCGCAGACGGTTTAAAACTGGTCCGAGTAATAAATGTTGCCAGTAATAAATAAATAAATGTTGCCACAAGGGTAAATGTATCGGTCAGGGACCAAATCTTGTTAGGTCCCGAGCTCTCTGATTGGTCGAAACCGCGCGCAAGTGCACGCAAGTCGCAACGCTCGGGATTTAACAAGATTTGGTCCCAGGATAAAACAACAGTGTGAGACTGGGAGCGGGAGGGAGAGAGAGGAGTGAAAGATTCAAAGGAAAGAAGTGAAAGGGAAAGGAGAGAGGTGAGGGTTCTTCCTTTACGGACAGGTAATACAAAACAACCGGCCCAGTTTTTTTCCCCTCCTGTAATTTTGAAATTTTTATATTTATTTTAGTTAGTTTTTTACTTACGTTTTTTCTTTCGCTTTTATACTTGGAGAGCGAATGCAACTTTACATGCAGCGTAGAATCTTTTACGAAGCACCAAATAAAAAGGGGATGGAGGGGTCGAGAGAGAGAAAGAGAGGGAGGGGGAAAATTCATGACTGGGCGTTCAATGAAATATATCAGTACCTTTGTACGCCGAAAGAGAATTACTTTCTTTCAAAGAAACTGCACTACTTGTACCAAGTTCTAGAGGGAAGAGCGGGGAGGAACCGAGAGGGGGGAGGGGAGAAAGAATTTTGACTGGGCGTTCAATGAAACATATCAGTACCTTTGAACGCCGAAAGAGAATAATAACCTGCCAAGAAGCAAAATTGAACGCCGTTTTCTGACTAGGCCGCTCGACTACTTTTTTTGTAAAAAAGTTTTTTGATGAAAATTTCAGGAGTTTTGAGAAGAAAAACTTAACATTTATTTTTACATCTCTCTTCCAGTGCTCAAGCAAATGCACTTTCTTTTCTTTTCTTTTTTTTTTTACGTTAATAATTATTTATATTTTATTTTGAGCAACCTCCTCCATTCCCCTGATAGTTGCTCCTATCCTCACCTTCTGCAGTAAAGTGCCTTAATCGACTGACAGTTGCAGTTCCATTTATAAGTGGGTAATATGAACGAGACCACCGCAACAAACCATGTAATTTTCTCCCTTTCTATTTTTTAATAATGAAAGGAAATTCGGTTCAGTATTGTGTCTTTAGAGTGTATCTTATCTGACCTAGAGTCCCTGTTGTATATACTGTGACAGGGACCTTAATTGAAGCTCAATGGTGTCGGGACTTCATAACAAACAGGTTGCGTAAGATCTCACCAACTCACTAACTCACTCTGTTAGTGGAAGTTTGCACTAGCGGCACTTTATTCTTCCGAATTTAAACCTGTAGAGTGCGCGTAAAGCGCGACGCGACAAGTCTTTGGACGCGACGCGACGGTGCGGTAAAATCGGAAGGAGCTGGATATGAAATTTCACTGCTAATAATAATAACAAGGAAACACAGCTGACTTCATTGCATTTCGTACATTGGTCAGTAGGTCATTGCAAGAAAGATTATAGATACTGTAAGGAGAAAATGTCATCTTTGTTGGTCACATTAACTCTATGTTTACATGACAATGTTACACCTACGCCTTGAAACGCGATGGGAATCGTACTGCAATGAAACATAGTTCTTAATTAACTTATAATTATTATTTTAGTCATTCATACTTCACTCTCTCAAATTTCTCAACACTACCACAGTGCTTTTTCGTCGAGCCTCGTATCAACCTTGTAAATGATTGGAAATGTGATGCAGAGCTACAACCGGTTTTGTGGCAACTTTGCTTTGGTTTCTTTCAAAATAAATTATTACTGTTTTTACTATCACCTACTTTTCTTTTTCCGATCCAAACATGAACTTGAACTGCACCAAGTATTTTGGTGTCCATTGGATTTGGAGCAAATCTAATTTTATGAGTACTATGAATAATAATTAATAATTTCCTCTATCATCTTTGCGGTAGAACAGCAAATAGGCATTCTCACTACCAGCTGGCCAGTGGTGCTCCTTAGGTAATTTGAGTGTTCTCAGCCAAGTTAAACTTGCCTCCCAACCGCACATCAGCTGTATAAAGACAAGACCATGATGAAATATTGCCACTTGCAATTTGAAAAGATCTGACGTTTCAAATGAATACAGTAATACACATCCCGTTGATAATCACTGCGGTACGGGGTATCATGTGACCGCACCGAAGTCAACATTCAACAAGTTTCTGATTCCAGAGTACTATTGCTACATGCTTAGGGGGAAGAATTTGCCCACAGTTTGTAACATTTTCTTTTTGAAATCACTCAAGAAACTCTGTCTTAAATTGTATGGGCTTGGGCGACTGTTGACCCTGGCTTGCGATCAGCCGGGGTATGGGCAGTTACCGCTGCCTTGCGTCATTCTTAAATTATACTACTTACAGGGGTGGTTCAATGCAATTACACCCCTAAGCAAGATTTTGCAATGGCCATGGCTAGAGTATACTATAAGACCCAAATATTCTCAACGACGCCATGTTCGGTTAGCGAAATTGATCGCGCGGTTAGAGGACAGTTTTGGCGCGTCATTCAAATAAGACGAGGCACCCTTCCCCTGCTATCAAAATATGTTGATTAACTCATTGTGCTGTTTTAAAGTCACAACCATGATTGATGTTGCACCGAAAAAATTACCAATAAATAAGAAACGACTGAAGAAACGCGATTGCTCACTCAATGTTTACATTCCTGATATGCTGATCGCCGCCATTTTTGGTTAGCCTCAGCTCTCTCATCAGAAGCATCGATCGGGAATACTCGGTCTTATAGTATACTCTAGCCATTGCCCAATAGTTGACTTTTCTTTTCGGAATTACTCGGAAAAACTCTGTCTTAAATTGTATGGCTGCCCCGGGCTGTCACCGCTTATAATCCGCATAGACCTGGGCAGCGACCCCTGCTCACTGAGCAAGATACAGCAATATCCTTGGCTTGGGACCACAGTCCTTGTTCTATAGTGTAAGGAACAACGTCTATAGTTGTGACGGAACAATCTGCCGCAGTTTATGATCAAAAGTGAGAATTGGCAACTTGGAGTCGAAAACAATGTCCGTCCACACCGAACATTTGTTGGATTGAGTAGTTTTGCGGGGTGAGAGAAGTAGTTACGCATCAGAGAACACAAGTAAACTTAAAAAGAAAAATAAAGAGCCAAAACTTACTCGCATTGCATGTCATCAATTTTGGTGCACTCACGACTAATAACACACGAATTTTACAAGTAGCGGAGTCCAGCGACGAAAAAACTTTCTGCAGGCAAGGACTAATAAGCCTTTGTTCTAACCAAAGACAGATCATAGGGTTACATTTCTTCACCGACAGATGATGATTCAAGCAGGTAAAGATATAAGTTTATTATGATCATGACGTTCTTACCAAGGAAAGCTCTTTGGAGCCAACATTTCTTGGACAACAAAGGCTTAGTTTTCAAAGAAGACTGAATGGACACCGTCTGTAATCTGGAGATCGGTGAGGCACTTTGCAGAGTTTCTAGAGAAAACTTCATAGAGTAAAATGAAATAACCTGCTCTTGCTAATCATCTAACCCTCTTTAACAGTGAGGAACCATTGGTGACTTCTCTGGAAACTGATGAACGAAACCTTACATTTCCTAGCTTTCACACATTTAAGTGACGAAAGTGAAGCGGCGAAGAAGTTGATCGCGAATTGAAAGCTAATAAGAACTTTGAATCTTTATTACCACGTTAATAAAGTGAATTGAAATGATTTTATTTGGGGGTAAATAGTCGTGTTGATGAAACCACGAGTAAAGTGTAAACCTAACCTACAATCGTGATTCGATTATATCGATTGTCTCGATCTGAAAGTTTGGCTGGATCTGGCTGGATCTCCACTTGAAATCTGATTTGAAGCTGTAACTTTCTTAATAAGCGATGAAATTTAGCCAACTTGGCAAAGGTTTCTTCCTTAGAGCATGAGGAATTCAACCGTACCAAGTTTTTTCCATTACGCGCTATGGTTACCGCTGCAGCCGTGACTAAAGTATGGTCCTAAGAAGGGCATTTTTTGGCACTCTTTCTTCAATATCTCCCTCAACACTTTATGGATTTACATTTTCTTAAAAAAGCACCGTACGTGAATAAAATACGATTCTAATGAGACCAAGTTTTTAACGATCCGTCTCACGGTTGCAGAGGAAATGAATAGGAATCATCGACCACGCGCGAACTCCGGTTTTTGCGATATTTCGTCAATCTGAAGCAGTTTTTTGGCCGTTACTCTCTCAGATCGACATTAAATAAAAATCGCTCTCGTCAGTCACAGCTCTGTGAAACGCTGAACCCAAATATATCACACTTATGGGTTTTATTCTACGGTGTGTTCACATAATCGGTGGACATTTTCAAAATCCACGAAAACGCAGTTTTGAGCTGTTTCGTGTATAATAAGCGGTAGGTGTACCCGCCCAGGTTCCATCGGTGTTTTCTTACTGGGCCTGTGCGGCTACCGCCGCTTATGATGACATAAGTTTTAGAAACACCCTGTATAAGAGGTCCTCTTTTTAGTACACTAGTTGCAGATTGTTTCTGCCCATTTTCATCAAATTTATGAAGCTATATTTGAAATTTTCCAATTATTCCCTATTTTCACCCATTTTCTCATTGATTTCAATGTAAACCAGATTTTTTTTCACTGCGCGTTTTGGACCTACTTTTTTTTCGATCTCTGCCGACCATAGTGCGCTAGTTCCAGAACGCCTTCGAGTTTAAACTTTTTATTTTAATGCGTTCCTCATAATAATGGGAAGCCAACGCTCAGATTCATTTTCATCAATGTTCATTTGTATATGCGAAAAACAGTGGTGTAGCAAGAATTTTTCTACGGGGGGGGGGGGGGGTTCCGAGGTCCAAAATTGTCAAGGGGGGGGGGGGGGTTCCAAAGATACTAATGGAGCTGTTGCAAACTTTTGCTACAGGCTTATTAATAGTTGATAATGGGGTAATACCCAATAAAATGACGATTAGCGCACTAAAAAATCACGAAATCCACTCCTAAACTCACAAAATGCTTTTAAACGCGAGACCGCAATGGCTGCCGGGGCCGCGGTTTTCACCGCGGTTTTTGGGGTTCCCTATCTTCAATCAGCGCCATCTACACGAGGTGTTCTCGCAACACCACACAAGAAGAAGAAGAAGCATACAATTGCCATAAGAAAACCGTGGCCTCGGCCGCCATTACGGTCTCGCATTTAAAAGCATTTTGTGAGTTTAGGAGTGGATTTCGTGATTTTTTAGTGCGCTAATTGTTATTTTTACTGAGTAATACCCAAAATCAACTATTAATAAGCCTGTAGCAAAAGTTTGCAACAGCTCCATTTGGTCAAATTTGACTGAAAACGCAAAAATTACTTTTTTTTAGGACAAATTTTGGTGTCAAGTGGGGGGGGCCGGGGGGTCCAGACCCCTCCCCCTGGCTATGCCACTGGCGAGAATAACGTTGAAAAAGTCCAAAGATTATTGGTCTAGGTGTGCCTACACTTCTGAAAACCACCAGAAAAAGTTCGAAGATCCCCATCATTTTTGCGTTTATTTCCTATTGTTTTGTCCCCCCCCCTTGCTTATGCATGCTTAGTTGTTTTATCTGATTTTTTTTTTTTCCTATATTTTTTCTATATCTATGTACCATATACTACAGCCCCGATTTAGGGGCAAGTGGTTTTTGAGAGGGAGGGGAGATTGAATCTCTTAGAGTCCTAGCGCCGCCGTCGCGTCGCGCGTCGGTCGCGGTCGTCGCCCGCTCCAATACCATCAGCTACGGCAACATTGCTTTTGATGTTTGTATTTATTTATAATTTTATACTGTTCGAGGGTCGAGGCAAACTGGCAACAACGCGAGCAACATTGTAATCTAGAATTCATCCCTTTATTGTCTCGATGCTGAAAAGATTATGAATAGCACTACTTTTTATTATACACATTCTTACATAGATATACTATATAACAGGATAATGTAATCTTTTCTGCACGGATGCAGAAAACGAATGAATTCTAGAACACAATCATTACTTGCGCGCGGCTCAAGCATACATAACCTCAATAAACAGTGCATGTTCGGGTTTTTTCACCTGTTGTCTGCTCGGTTAAATGTTAATTAAATCATTTCCCAGTTTCCCTCGGTTTTTCGGCTTGTGGACTCGCGCCGCGCCAGTGATTAATTATTTCGGGTCTCTTATTACATCGTGAATCTCGTTGATCCTACCAGCATGAATGTCGCGGAAATGAACAGTGTATTTCTTAACCAACATGCAAGATTTTTGATCAAAATCAAAATCAAAGTGAATCGGACGTGTTACTTAGATTATGACAAGAGTGATGATAATTTAGAACTGGACGGTGAAGGGTTCTCTCTCTCTTTCACTCTCATGCTGTTATGATAACTAGGCTCTTGATCGAAATGATTTGGATGAAATTTGCGTATAAGTTGACTTATTTATTGCTCTGATTTTAAGCATTCCCCCTTTAGTCTGGGACGATTCTCAACCGCACGTATTTTTAATTTTGATTGACCAAAAGTTCTGACTTGAGCCAATTTGATAAGTTTGATCCCTCTGTTAATCCCTCTGATTCTCTCAATCTTCTGGTAAATGTTTGTGCTAGCTAAATCATGAACGGATTTCAAAGGAAGTTTGGGCGGGATCTGGCTGGATCCCCACTTGAAATCTGATTTGAAGCTGTAACTTTTTAATAAGCGATGAAATTTACCCAAACTTGGCAAAGGTTTCTTCCTTAGAGCATGGGTTCAACCGTACCAAGTTTTTTCCATTACGCGCTATGGTTACCGCTGCAGCCGTGACTAAAGTATGGTCCTAAGAAGGGCATTTTTTCACTCTTTCTTCAATATCTCCCCAACATTTTATGGATTTACATTTTCTTAAAAAAGCACCGTACGTGAATAAATACGATTTAATGAGACCAAGTTTTTAACGATCCGTCTCACGGTTGCAGAGGAAATGAATGGGAATCATCGACCACGCGCGAACTCCGGTTTTTGCGATATTTCGTCAATCTGAAGCAGTTTTTTGGCCGTTACTCTCTCAGATCGACATTAAATAAAAATCGCTCTCGTCAGTCACAGCTCTGTGAAACGCTGAACCCAAATATATAGCACACTTAGGGGTTTTATTCTACGGTGTGTTCACATAATCGGTGGACATTTTCAAAAATCCACGAAAACGCAGTTTTGAGCTGTTTCGTGTATAATAAGCGGTAGGTGTACCCGCCCAGGTTCCATCGGTTTTTTCTTACTGGGCCTGTGCGGCTACCGCCGCTTATGATGACATAAGTTTTAAAAACACCCTGTATAAGAGGTCCTCTTTTTAGTACACTAGTTGCAGATTGTTTCTGCCCTTTTTCATCAAAATTTATGAAGCTATATTTGAAATTTCCAATTATTCCCTATTTTCCCCCCTTTTCTCATTGATTTCAATGAAAACCAGATTTTTTTCACTGCGCGTTTTGGACCTACTTTTTTTTCGATCTCTGCCGACCATAGTGCGCTAGTTCCAGAACGCCTTCGATTTTAAACTTTTTATTTTAATGCGTTCCTCATAATAATGGGAAGCCAACGCTCAGATTCATTTTCATCAATGTTCATTTTGTATATGCGAAAAACGTGGTGTAGCCAAGAATTTTTCTAGGGGGGGGGGGGGGGGGGGTTCCGAGGTCCAAAAATTGTCAAGGGGGGGGGGGGGGTTCCAAAGATACTAATGGAGCTGTTGCAAACTTTTGCTACAGGCTTTTTAATAGTTGATAATGGGGTAATACCCAATAAAAATGACGATTAGCGCACTAAAAATCACGAAATCCACTCCAAAACTCACAAAATGCTTTTAAACGCGAGACCGCAATGGCTGCCGGGGCCGCGGTTTTCACCGGGGTTTTTTGGGGGTTTCCCTATCTTCAATCAGCGCCATCTACACGAGGTGTTCTCGCAACACCACACAAGAAGAAGAAGAAGCATACAATTGCCATAAGAAAACCGTGGCCTCGGCCGCCATTACGGTCTCGCATTTAAAAGCTTTTTGTGAGTTTAGGAGTGGATTTCGTGATTTTTTAGTGCGCTAATTGTTATTTTTACTGAGTAATCCCCCAAAAATCAACTATTAATAAGCCTGTAGCAAAAGTTTGCAACAGCTCCATTTTGGGCAAAATTTTACTGAAAACGCAAAAAATTACTTTTTTTTAGGACAAATTTTGGTGTCAAGTGGGGGGGGCCGGGGGGGGCCAGACCCCCCCCCCCTGGCTATGCCACTGGCGAGAAATAACGTTGAAAAAGTCCAAAGATTATTGGTCTAGGTGGCCTACACTTCTGAAAACCACCAGAAAAAGTTTCGAAGATCCCCATCATTTTTGCGTTTATTTCCTATTGTTTTGTCCCCCCCCCTTGCTTATGCATGCTTAGTTGTTTTATCTGATTTTTTTTTTTTTCCCATATTTTTTTCTATATCTATGTACCATATACTACAGCCCCGATTTAGGGGCAAGTGGTTTTGAGAGGGAGGGGAGATTGAAACTCTTAGAGTCCTAGCGCCGCCGTCGCGTCGCGCGCGGTCGCGGTCGTCGCCCGCTCCAATACCATCAGCTACGGCAACATTGCTTTTGATGTTTGTATTATATTTATAATTTTATACTGTTCGAGGGTCGAGGCAAACTGGCAACAACGCGAGCAACATTGTAATCTAGAATTTATCCCTTTATTGTCTCGATGCTGAAAAGATTATGAATAGCACTACTTTTTTTTATACACATTCTTACATAGATATACTATATAACAGGATAATGTAATCTTTTCTGCACGGATGCAGAAAACGAATGAATTTTAGAACACAATCATTACTTTCGCGCGGCTCAAGCATACATAACCTCAATAAACAGTGCATGTTCGGGTTTTTTCACCTGTTGTCTGCTCGGTTAAATGTTAATTAAATCAGTTTCCCAGTTTCCCTCGGTTTTTCGGCTTGTGGACTCGCGCCGCGCCAGTGATTAATTATTTCGGGTCTCTTATTACATCGTGAATCTCGTTGATCCTACCAGCATGAATGTCGCGGAAATGAACAGTGTATTTCTTAACCAACATGCAAGATTTTTGATCAAAATCAAAATCAAAGTGAATCGGACGTGTTACTTAGATTATGACAAGAGTGATGATAATTTAGAAACTGGACGGTGAAGGGTTCTCTCTCTCTTTCACTCTCATGCTGTTATGATAACTAGGCTCTTGATCGAAATGATTTGGATGAAATTTGCGTATAAGTTGACTTATTTATTGCTCTGATTTTTAAGCATTCCCCCTTTAGTCTGGGACGATTCTCAACCGCACGTATTTTTAATTTTGATTGACCAAAAGTTCTGACTTGAGCCAATTTGATAAGTTTGATCCCTCTGTTAATCCCTCTGATTCTCTCAATCTTCTGGTAAATGTTTGTGCTAGCTAAATCATGAACGGATTTCAAAGGAAAGTTTTGCAAGCATCAAGTGATAAGTGTAAACAAGTCTTGATTGTTTGAACTTTGAAGCAGACATGCATTCAGCATGATCAAAGTTGTGGAACCAAATCTATCACCTGATATGGACTACATTATTACCACTGGTTAACTTTATTTGCATTAATTATAAGTGAATATTTCATCCCTCTCTCCCCTTAAATAAGTACAGTTCAATGACAACTGGCCTGAAAGTCTAATCTTGCTCACTAGAGCCTGCAATGATTTAATGCTCGTCCTCTTTTGTTTAATGATCACAGCCAGTTGGTCAGAGAGGACAGTTTTTTTAGAGTATCTAATTATACCAATAATCTCATCAGCTTCATTGAAATTCCAAAGGTATAATAAAGTGTCGGCTATAGTTTAGTATATGGGCCGCTATCCCCTACTCAACCATTACGCCTATGAAGTTAGATCAGGTAGGCTATGATAGATCAGAAAGTACAGCAGCCCGTATACTGAACTTTTTCCAAAGTGTCTTCTCTTAGGAAGTGTGCCAGGGGCTTGTGACTGAAACATTAGGTGTGGTTTGTGGGGATCTGGAAGTGATCTCCAATAAGTTTTTCTTGCTTGTCCTGCTGCTCTGATACAAGTGTCGTTTCATTGCGTACTCTGTACAGCTTCTTTTTATCTATTCCTCCCTCAATTCTCCCAGATCCTGATAGCTTTGAGTCGAGAGAGCACATTATCTTTGATGTATAGACAAGGGATAAAAAACCAATCCTTCAGAAAGTAGGTGGAGTGCCACTACACTAACAACTTCACCTGATGAGCCGCCACTGATGTGTGCTGGAACTACAACTCAGAGTCTTTTCAAATCTCTCTTTCAGTTACACTGCTAGAGCTTTTGCGCCAAAGAGTAGGCGCACCTAAACCACAATCTTTTGCGAATTTTCAACTTTTACTCCTGAAAATCAAATCAGATTTCCTCTGATTTGATTATTTTGTTTTTAAAGTGTTTTTTCTCATTTAAAAGTGAACACTCTATCTATAAGTCATAATCTATTTTCAATCGCATTTTCAGTGAGTAATAACCAGATATGGGGTATATAAAAGGTATTATGGGCAAATAAATGTATTGACATGTCAGTATTTATTTTAGGTTTAAGAAAATATTATGACTAGTGTATGAAATGGGAGAGTGATGAATTAATTTTATTTAAGGATAGTGTCATGGTCTAGTAAGCTATCAAACCGAAAATTGGGGGGGGGCAGTAGATTGTCAGTAGGTCTCAGGAGGGGGGTTCTTTAGTTTTCCATGGCACCCATTCCAAATTAACTCATAGGTATAATGTGTAGGTTCTGGCTCACTCTGATAACTTGACTTGAAATTAATCCCTGATCAAACTTGACTTGAAATCAATCCCTGATCAAACTTGACTTGAAATCAATCCCTGATCAAACTTGACTTAAAATAATACCTGATCAAACTTGACTTGAAATCAATCCCTGATCAAACTTGACTTGACATTAATCCCTGATCAAACTGACTTAAAAAAATAAGTTTTATAAATTTTAGCAATCTTATATTAAAGGATTGATTGATTTATAATAAATATAAACATATAAATAAAGAATGTGTGAGAATAAAAAATGCACTAAAACAAAGAAAAATTATCCTGATAGGTATTGTGAGAAATGCGATCGTAAAATCACCTATTCAAACTGGACTAAACACTTGAAATCTCAACGTCACCTAAGAGATAAGCCTGTGGACCCTGTGGTTCATAAATATGATGACAAATACTGTGAAGCATGTGATCGTAAAATCACTTACAAAAACTGGGCTACACATCTAAAAGGTGGATATCACATAAAACGCAATAGACCATTACAAAATGATGGAAACAATCCTATATTAAAGGATTGATTTATAATATAAATTTTTTTAAAGTAAAAGTTACTTTAAAATAAATTCATGAAAAGTGATCGAAATCAATCTTATATTAAAGGATTGGTTGATTTATAATAAATATATATATATAAATAAAGAATGTTAATAAACGACAATAGTTTGGAACCCAAAAAGTTCCAAGCGTCAAAAAGATGTTATCCAGATAGGTATTGTGAGAAATGTGATCATAAAATCACTTACAAAAACTGGCTAGACATCTAAAATCTAAACGTCATTTAAGAAATGATCCAACCGAAACTATCAAATCAACAAGAATTAGAAAACCAGCAAACATATTTTATAAACCTCGAAAACTACACAAAGTTTTTAACTTCAGCAACAAAATATTTGAAAAAGAAAAAGTTAGAACCATTGTCAAAACTGAAGCGAAATCGTTTAAAAACCGATTACAGACCTACTTAGTAGAAAATAGACATCATTTTAAGGATATGAATAAATTTTTAGAAAATATAGAAAGATTGGTATTTGGACTCATAAATAAAGAACTGAACCATCAAGAACTGAAAGTAAATATTTTTGTGCTCGCTGAATACAAAAGAGGCACGGATCAGAAAAATATGGTATATTGTGAAACTAACCTCAAAACTCAAAACGAAGTTTTGACAAAATCCTCAGATCTTGCTGCGTTTTACTCTAGGGTAAACAGACAATTTTAAATGAGATGGAAGTATTTGAAAGCAAAGGTTCGCAATGGGTTCTGAATAAAATTTTAAGCTTAGAGTTGAGGTTAAACAAATACAATCCACTAAAAGGCGCTTCTTATATAGCTTTGCCTGAGTGCTTAGCAAATAAAAAGGCAATAATCAATGTTAAAAATTCGGACAACAAATGTTTCCTATGGTCTATTCTTTCAGCATTACATCCTAAAACCAAAAATGCTGAAAGGGTGACAAGTTATAATGAATGGGAACATGAGTTTGATAAAGAGCTAGAAGGTATAAACTTTCCTGTAAAACTAACTGACATCAATAAATTTGAGAAAAGAACAAACATGTCTATTAATGTTTATTTCTATGAAAATTATAACATTGCTCCTTTGCAAGTAACGAAAGATGAAAAAGAAAAGCATATAGATTTGTTATACCTCAAGGAAAGTGGTAAGGACCATTATTGTTGGATCAAAAACTTATGGAGGTTAGTAGGTAGACAAATTACAAAACACGAAAGCAAACGATTTCTGTGTAAAATGTGTTTGAATAGTTTTTACTCTGAAGAGAAATTAAAAGACCATAAAATATATTGCAGTGTTCATGGAGCAACCAAAATCGAAATGCCTAAGAAATATGATAATGTGTTACAATTTAAAAATTATCAGAACTCATTGAAAGTTCCATGGGCTATTTACGCCGATTTCGAATGCATGTTGCAAAAGATTTCAACCTGTCACCCGAATCCTGAGAAGTCTTATTTGAATGATACTGAAAAACATGAGCCAGTGAGTTTTGCCTATTACTTGAAAGATGTTGATAGTAAAATTTCAGATTAGAGGAATATTTTGGTCCTGACGCTCCTAAAGTTTTTATGAGAAAATAAAAGCAGATGCTTTAATGATAGCACAAGAATACTATGATAAAATTAAACCAATGAAACCTCTAACATCAGAAGAACGAATAAGCTATGAAACAGCCAAACAGTGTCATATTTGTGAAAGGAGTTTTGATGGTTCATTACCACCTGTGATAGAACAGAAAAAAGAATTATTAGAAAGAAAGCTAAAGTTGTTTTGTCAACAGAATCGATATGATTTCGAGTTGACTAAATGGACACATGAATATCAAATTAAAGAATGTGAAAACGAACTAAAATCACTTGTTGCTAAAATAGAATCAAATTCCCAAAAAGTCAGAGATCATTCTCATCTATCAGGTCAATACAGAGGTCCAGCTCATTCAATTTGCAATTTAGGCTACCAGAATCCTCGATTCATCCCAATATATTTCCACACTTAGCAGGATACGATGCTCATTATTTATTAAAGAATTTGGTACAGATGATGGGGAAATAAAGTTAATTCCAAATACTGAGGAAAATTATATCTCTTTTTCAAAGGTTTTAAAATACAATTCTGGTGAAGTGAATGAAAAGGGACAGCCATTTTACAACAAAATTGAGTTGAGATTTATTGACTCATTTAAGTTTCTATCTTGTTCTTTGGACAAACTAACTAAAAACTTGGACAGAGAACAATTTATGGAGACAAGGAGATGTTTCTCAAAAGAACATTTGGATTCTATAACTAGAAAATTGGCTTATCCGTATGAATATATGGATTCGACTAAAAAATATGACGAGTGTGAATTGCCTTCTATTGACAAATTTTACAGTGCTTTGACAGGTGAAGATGTTAAGAAAACTGACTATGAAAATGCGAAAGAAATTTGGAAAATATTTAATATAAAAATTTAAGAGAGTTTACTCTACTTTACAACAAAATTGATGTCATGTTACTTGCAGATGTAATTGAAAACTTTAGAAATGTTGCTCTGAAAACATACAAGCTAGATCCTGCTTGGTACTATACAACGCCCGGATTTGCTTGGGATTGTATGCTCAAAATGACAGACCAAAAATTCGAATTGTTGACAGATTATGATATGAGTTTAATGATCGAAGCTGGAATTAGAGGTGGAATTTCGCAATGTAGTAACAGGTATTCAAAAGCAAACAATAAATACATGGGCGATAAATTTAAGAAACACGAGGAATCAATTTTTATTGAATATGTGGATGCAAACAATCTTTATGGTTGGGCTATGAGTAAATGTTTACCTTACGGTGGTTTTAAATGGGTTGATAAAAATATTGATGTTTTAAAAATTCCTGATAACTCACCCAAAGGATATATTTTGGAAGTTGATCTAATTTACCCAAAGGATCTGCATAATTTGCATTCAGATTTCCCTTTAGCCCCAGAAGGAAGGATTGGAACTGTGAAATTGCCGAAATTATTCACGACTTTATATGATAAGGAAAATTATGTTGTCCACTATAGGAATCTTAAAGATTACTTGCGATTAGGAATGAAGTTGACAAACATACATAGAGTATTAGAATTCGATCAGTCCGAATGGTTAAAGCCATACATTGATTTCAATACTAAATTGCGACAAGCGGCTACTAATGATTTTGAAAAGGACTTCTACAAATTAATGGTTAATTCGGTGTTTGGAAAAACTATGGAAAATATAAGAAATCGAGTAAACATTAAACTGTGCTCGAATGTGAAGCAAGTTGAAAATATGATAGCAAAACCCAACTTCGAGAGAGCCACAATTTTCACAGAGAATTTAGCTGCCATTCATATGAAGCGCACGAAACTCTGTTTTAACAAACCGATTTATATTGGCATGAGTATTTTGGACAATTCAAAATTATGTATTTATGATTTTTTTTATGATACAATTAAAAAGAAATATGAGGATAAAGTCAAACTGTTATTCACGGATACAGATTCTCTCATCTTAGAGATTAAAACGAAGACTTTTATGAGGATCTAAAAGGTATGATTGACCACTTTGATACTTCCGACTATCCCAAAGATAACGTGTATCAGATACCTTTAGTGAACAAGAAAGTTTTAGGGAAGTTTAAGGATGAATTAAAAGGAGATATAATAGAACAGTTCGTTGGTTTGAGATCGAAGCTATATGCTTTGAAAATATTTGAAAGTGATGAAGAAATTAAAAGAGTCAAAGGTGTTAAGAAAAATGTCACGAAAAATGAGATACGTTTTGAAGATCTCAAAAAATGTTTGGAGACTAAAATACCTGTCTACAAAAAACAAAAACTGTTTAAAATCAGACAACATGAAATTTATACCATTGAACAAAATAAAAAGGCACTTTGCGCACTTGACGATAAGAGATACATTTTACCAAATGGGATCGATTGTTTGGCTCACGGACACTATGAAATCAATAAACCTAAAGACGAATTTCTAAAAAATGCATTACAAAATGACTTGGAAACATCATAAAACTAATATACCTGAAACTTATCAAATTTGAATCCCAAAGAAAGTCAAATTCTGAATTTATTTTGCTTCGTTTAAGTCAATAAGAGTCTTTCATATTATTTCAAACCGATAAATATCGGGTATATTCTTATAATTTTGTCAATTGCAATTCCTCTTCATAAACACCATCAGTAATATCTTCTAAATTATAATATACTACATTGGATCTTAAAACGTTTGAAACGGTAAAAATTTCTTTAGTCCAGTTAGTTTTAAATTTATTTTTGAAAATATACACATGAGTGGAAAGCCTCACTCGATCTCCAATTTCAAAGTTGGGTTTTGATTTCGATATTTTAAAATTATAAACAGTTGAGAGCAATTCCTTCTCATTTTGTTTGTTCACTTGGCTTGGTTTCATTTTAATCGTTCGGTGAAATGTGTTTATATTTTTGTTATTATTTTCGGTAGTGCATCAACCCATTTTAAATTACTATATACTATGGGTTTTAACTTATCTCCAAGAGTTCTATTAAATCTCTCTACAATGGAAGCCTTGTTTACAGTTCCTGTACTGTACATTTCAATGTCATATTTTCCTAAAACATTTCTCACTTGTTTATTGTAGAATTCCTTGCCTTCGTCGACATGAAATTTATTTGGTTTGATTGGTAAACTTTCCATAACTTTTTCCAGCGCTACAGCTACTTCAGCACCAGATTTTGATTTTAGAGGAACAGCCCAGGCGTACTTTGAAAAAGTATCGATTATATTTAAAATATACTTGTACCCATTATTTAACCTTAGAAGCTTCCTATAGTCGTTTTCTTTAATCTCTTTCCTTACATTCCTAAAATTATAATTGGGGTCTTTCACCTCACTTTTTGGTCTATAAAAAGTGTATATATCAGCTTGCAAAGTATCAAACATTCCTTTTTGAATGAATTGTCTCGTAGGAAACCGGACTCTGTATGGTTTAAACAGTTCAGCCAATTCAATAGTTTCAGGTGATTTTGATACATTATTCTTCTCTAAATTGCAAAGTCTGCAAAGAGAAATTCTCCTCCACCTGTTCTTTTTCTGTACAAATTTTGGTTCTCCAAAACTCCTAGTTTGCATCTTACAATTTCTACAGAAATCCATTTATTTAACATGAAATATTATTATTGTTATTTTCATGGATTGTTATCCTTGAAAATCAAATTCCAAAGGCCGATACGGTCTGCCTATGGTTGTTGAGTTAAATGTCGTTCAGAAGATTCCTGAACATATCATACCGCAAGCGTTTGTAAGACACAATATTAACATAGCAAACAGTACCTTCCGAAGTTCCAGTAGAACTGTCAACATTCTTGCTAAAATCAACATGCAGTACAATATTACTCTTAGAGTTGGAGATACTGTCTGGTTGCTTACTTAAATCAATCACGAAAATAGATTTGTGAGCTTTAAATTCACGCGGTGTAAGTAAATTATAATCGTCTCTTTTAAATACTCTTCTATAGTCTCTGAACATGTTGAAGGCTATCAAATAATCGTCATTTTCAAAATCTAAATCTGTCAGCTCTTCGGGATATCTTTTACCGTTGACCTCCACGTAAATATTTCTAACAAACTTGTGATCAAATTCTGAAGGGTTTGCTAGTTGATTATTAGACTTATCAGTTTGGAATGTTATCATAGCGAAAACGGGCGAGTTGAAATTTCTGTAAACGTTAGTGATGTCAAAGTTTAAGGTTTTTCCAGAAACATTTTTATGTTGGACGCATTGCCAAGTTTTATATTCAAAATCATAGGCATTGGAATCACCCAAAGACTTTAATAGTTGAATTTTTGCATTATCTTCATACTCAATTATTGGTACTCTGATGTAGAAGTTGGTGATAATGATTTTGCCTTCATCTGGTATTGTTTGTGTAGAGTCTGACTTCCATCTATATAAAGCATCATTATCAGTATTTCTCGTGAAATTTATTTCAAAGCCACCTTTAAAAATAGGAATATTTAAATCTTCAAAAAACCCTAGTCCGAAATCGGCTAGCTTTCCCAAAGTATAAAATTTTCCTCCACCACTATAATTTGATAAAGATCCTGCGGCTTCTGCTGCACTATTGTGATCTTTAGTATAAGTGACGTAATGTTTCATGGTGCTTGTAATACCAGGATAGTCAACCTCATCAATAATTTTGTTATGTTTTTTCACTTCAACAAAGCTGAACAAGTGTGGAATAAAATTGTCTATTAATTTAACGGTTGAATTGGCAGTGTAGTCAGAGTTAGTAGCTTTTTTATATTCTCCAGAAATGTAGAACTCGAAATTCTTCGATGCGAAATTTTCATTGTATTCAATTAGAAATGTAGTTTTTTTGTTTGGAACATTAAAGTTCATTTTTGATAAAGGTGAAAAATGTTTAAATTCTGCTCGAATAACCGAGTCATCAAAATTTTTGAACAGCTGTTCTGTCATTTATAATAGCAGAAATATTTTTTTTTAAATTCTCGAACACGATAATTTACAATCTCATGGAAATCAAGACCATCTGACAGATATTTCAAAACTGCCAAACATAAATGTCCACAAATTGGTGGATCGTTATAATTTTGGATTCTATCTTCATTATATTGTAAATTGTCTTTTTTTAAGTATTCCACCAATTCTTTCGGAGGTCGAGCATTTCCAAAAGAATCAAAGTAAAATTTTGTGTTATCTCGTTTAAAATAACAGGTCCAGTGTGAGCCGGTTTGATATGAATTTTCCAAATTAATAATCCCACACTCAATTCTAAGCGGAATTCCAGGTAGCTCATCTTTCATGAAAATCCCACGAAAATGTTTAATTTTTAAGTTTGAGGCAATGCCAAGAATATCAAAATTACTTAACGGTTCGACTTTTTTTTAATCCCGTTCCTACTTTCTTTTTGTTTGAGCCTGTCCCAGTTTTAGGTTTTTTTAAACACTACCTTTTTTCAGTTCCATTGCTCGGTTATGTCTTTTTATCTCTTCTATTTCCTTCCGTTTATTTTTATCTTCATCTATTGCTTTTACGACAGCAGCTCCTCCTCCCACTAAACTGCCTAATGCAGCTAGCCCAGCAAACACCAGAGGTAAAAATCCTCCTGAATGACTTTGTTTTTGGCGATTTGTCCCAGGTTGTTTCGTTCTATTTACTTTACGATTACGGTCCATTTTATAATAGTACAATTTTCAAAAGTTTTTTATTTCTAAAATGATTGTGATCTTAGCACCACCAAAATCAATTAATTCATTTCTTTCGTTGGTGATTTTCACTTCTATATCCTTAATTTTATTATGTTGAACTGGAAAATAGATAGGTTTAAGGCTTTCGTAAATTATTGGTTCTCTAAAATGAGCATTCATTTTGAAGGTTGTTATGATGTCGGTTTCTCCATCGATCACACTTTGGCCATTAGCAAGGTTGCAATGAACATTAATTGTATCAACAGGTAAAAAATTAGGGTAAGAATTTGGATAGCCTAATAATTTACAAATGTTATTTTTTCTCTCATAATTAATAGGTTTATCAGAATTATTTTCAAAATAGACCTGATTTTTTATTTCATTTACTCTAAGCGTTATTTGACAATTATTTTTGATGAAAGTTTCAATATCAAAGATATCATAGTATCCCTTTGGGATCAGTATTTGATTAGCACCGAAATAAAATATATTATTTTTATCTGTTACGTTTGGAATTAAATTGGTAGAGTAAAATGAAAGTAATGTAACATGAAAATTTTCATTTAAAAAATTGTGTTGAAAGTGATGTTTCAATATAGAATGATTACCTGTCAATTTGATTATCATCTTTGCTTTTATTAATTATAAATATATTTTTTTAATATAAATGGATACCTTTGGGAAACGCTCTCCTTTCAAAATGGAAGAAAAAGAACTGATGTCTTTAATACAACGATCTGAACAAAATTGTAAAAATGAGGTATTCGAGAAACTAACCGAACTCAAGACTGAATTGGATAAGAAAATAAAAGTACTCAAGACCGAATTGGATAAGAAAATCAGTGCAGTCGAAACAAAAACATCTGTACTCGAAACAAAAATACACGCACTCAAGACTGAACTGAAAAATACAAAGAAACCCTAGAAGCCAAACCTAAATCTAATGATATCTATTATAAATGGCTAAATTTAAAATAACTCCCATTCCCATGAAGTCTTTAAAGAAAACCGAAAACACGCTATTCCCAATGCCTCTAAGGTCTCTGATTGTTGGAAGCAGTGGTTGTGGTAAAACAACTCTACTTTGGAATATAATTACTAAAAATTGGTTGCCATACAAAAAACTATACGTTTTTAGTAAATCTATTGATCAACCAATATATGATAAATTAAGTCATTATTATGATGATATTCAAGAAGATGAACAAATAGCATACTTTTATGATAAATGTGAAGACATTGTTTCAGTAGATGATTGTGAATCGAACAGTCTGATTATTTTTGATGATTGTATTCTAGAATCTCAATCTCCAATTAAGGAATATTTCGTCAGAGGAAGACATAAAAATATTTCTTGCATGTACATCAGTCAATGTTTCAGTTTGGTTGATTTGAAAACAATAAGAAACAATTTGAATTATTTGTGTATTTTCAAACAGAATGAATGTTACATAAAATCGATTTACGATAACATTGTCGGCAGCGATATGACGTTGAACGTTTTCAGAACGTTGTGTCATCGTTGCTGGAAACGTGATTATGGATTCCTAACGATCGATCTATCAAGAAAAATGAACGAAGGTCGATATAAAATCATGTTTGAAGAGGTGATTGAAAAAAATAATCCCTAATATAAATGGATGGCACAACTATTAGATTGAATTTAAAAAAGAAATTTCAAGACGCTGTAAAGCGTGAAATGCACGAAAACAATGAAAAAGTAAAGGAGCTTTCAAAAAAGCTGGTTGCTGAAAATGTCGATGGTTTTGATAAAGAAGCGATTGATTCAAAGAAAACCAAACTATCGTTTGAAGACGTTCAGACAATTCAGAATAGTAAAGACGAGTTGAAAAATAAGTTTAAACAAGAACGAGTCGATGAAATTAATAAGATTGATTTACAAAAGAAATTATATAAACCCATCACTGATGCTTTGATTAAGGTTGAGTCCGCGGTTAAAAAAGTTGATGAAGATATGAACAAAGTGGTTGAAAAAAAACAAAATTTAGCCCTTGAACCTTCCATGATCGTGAAAGCACTAGTTGATTCGGATACTCAAACACCAAAAACAATAAACATAGGACCGATAGCTAAAAAATATGTTGCCCGTTTGCTTGATCCAGTTTTTGGTGTTTATTATGATCCTGTTACGAAAACTCACAAAATCGGTAAAGAGGAAGTAGACATTAGGGATGATGATATAATTATTATGAATAAAAGATATAAAGGAACACCAGGATTTTGGCGGTTGATAACATACAATGAAGCTCCAAACCCAGAACTTTACACTAAAGAAGATCTCAATAATTATGTTGACGTTTTAAATAAGACCGATGCTATGTATCAGAACAATGACAAAACAAAAAATAAACCAAAATCAAGCAAAGGAGACAAATGGCTGTCTTTGGTATCAAATATTTGGAATAGTCGCAACATCAGAACGGGAAGCGGGCTTATCCATTATAGTGACAATCAAGTTGAATATAAATACGTAAGGAACTTAAATGAGTTGATGAACCGACTGTGCTATATGCGTAGCCAAGAGGAAGCTGGAAACAACAATTTCCATAATGAAAAACTCGGTATTGTTCGCTTTTTTACGAGTGAGTTGGAAAATATCATTGACTCACCTAAAGGAACTGAATATTTGATTAGATTTGTGTCTATTCTACCCAAAGTGTTCTGAATGAAGGCTCTGGGATTTTTAACAAGATTTTAAATAGCTTACCTTTCGAGTTACATGTCCCCAGTTATAATTTTCTTGGTCCTGGTACACGCTTAGATGAGAGACTTGAGAGAGGTGATAACCTATTAATAAATTAGATGCTGCTGCTTTAGATCATGATATTTTCTATAAACATCATAAATCGACTAATGACAGACACAAGGCTGATGAAGTTTTGGAAAATAAAGCGTGGGAAAGAGTTTTAGCTCCTGATGCTAATTTAAAAGAAAAATCTGTCGCTTGGTTAACAACAAATGGTATGAAATTAAAGAGAAAATTTGGACTCGGTTTAAAATTTTGAATCGTCCCAGCAAGCAAATAAAATTAAAAAATATATGTATATTATAAACAATGGAATTCAAAACTTTACGATCTTACATTCGTTGGCAACACATGCCTGAGTATTATCTATCTCAACTCGTCGATAATGTTAAATTAAACAGGGAGCATATTTTACAGTTGAGTCGATTTATAGAATGGGATAAATTCTCTAAGTATCCTGATCTGACCGAGGAATTTCTAGAACTTTGTTATCCGTTTCTGGAATGGAAATATGTGAGCAGGTTCAATAAATATCTAACTTTGAACTTCATCAGAAATCATCTGGCCGCATTCAATAAATGTTGGGATGAAATTTCTCGGTATCAAACCCTCGATGAAAATGCCATGACCGAATTTGCAGATCTGCTGAATTGGAGGCTTGTCTCACGATATCAAACAATGTCCCCAGAATTCATAATAAAATATAAACACCGTGTTGATTGGAACTATATTGAAAACTATCAAAATGTTTCATCAGATTTTGTAAAAAATAATCGTCCCAATGTGGATAATTAGCCCTAAGAGGTTCGTTTGTTAAGTATTCAAATCAAAATGGTTTGAATAATAAATGGAACAGTATTTGCAAAAGCAATTGTTAATTTTTAGACAAAGTTATAACTTCTATTTTAGAATAGGAATTTCACTTTCATTGTTGAAATCTGCGTTCAGTGTGTTAAGTTTATCGGGTTATTTTTTTTTCCTCTCACATTGCTAACTTTAATAACTGGTTGTTTAGAAATTTTAGAAAAATCCTTGAAAATCTCTGAGAGAGTTGAAGAGTATAAACATGCTTACAAATTTTATAGACAATTTCTACATCAGTATAGAGCTAAATCTCTCTCTGAAATAGAAATCAACATCAGAGAACAAGAGCTGAACAATAATTTTAATTTTTTCCCTCGTGAAAAATATGTCAAAGAAGCTCGAATAAATGGTTACCAAGCCAATCCTCTGTAAACACCGATGTTTCAATTAATGTTCAAGTCATTGTGACTTGAATATACATATAATATTAAATACATACAGACGCTATATGATGGAAGTTAGTCACTGGGCGTTGCCAAGGCGCGAGGCGTGTACGGCTGATTGCAACGCGACACGACGCGCGGTCGAGATGAGGAAGCGGAGAGTGAACAGCGAACGGCTGATTGCGACGCGACGCGGCGCGCGCTTGGCTCGTGACATTGAAAGGCGGTCTATCGCCTGATTACGAATGCAAGCCGTATAGAACGCTATCTGTTTGTAAAATGTGGAACTATGCAAAAGCTGTGTGTGCAATGCTCTATTCCAACGCTTATATACTAGAAATGTTCCTTCTCGTTGTAACCGTCGCTGTGGCTCATGGGACAACGTCGTTGACTCATAGTCGTGCGATCCCAGGTTCAATCCTTGGTCGGGCGTATGTATTTCACGTTGTTCGGGCCCGACAACGTGGAATGCAATACTCCGTGGTCTAAAATTTCGAGCACAATCAGACCCTTGTGTGGAAGTCATTGGTTAGCTATCGGCTGTAAAGCAGGCTGTTCCCATACTGCACACATTGGTTGTATGTACTGTGGTTTGATTACTTAAACGTGTTTCAACGAGCAGTATATAATCCTGATTGTGTTCGAAAGTAACAGTCACTGCACGGCTTGGTACACGACAGCTTCTCTGTCATTTGGTACATCGCATACTGTACAGTTAACGTAAAAAAAGCACACCGTATAACCGTCAACTCAATGGGTGCACACAGTTGAGTTGACGGATACCGTGAACAGCTACAAAAGAAAAAAAAAAGAAAAAAAAGCTCAGAGTACACTTCAATCCCATTCAGGGGTTCTCGGCAATATGATAAAAGTACAATATGAGTGGGATTGAAGTGTGCTCATATGGGTCCGAGAACCCCATATTGCTAAAATTTATAAAACTTATTCTTTAAGTCAAGTTTGATCAGGCATTATTTTAAAGTCAAGTTTGATCAGGGATCGATTTCAAGTCAAGTTTGATCAGGGATTGATTTCAAGTCAAGTTTGATCAGGGATTGATTTCAAGTCAAGTTTGATCAGGGATTAATGTCAAGTCAAGTTTGATCAGGCATTATTTTAAAGTCAAGTTTGATCAGGGATTGATTTCAAGTCAAGTTTGATCAGGGATTGATTTCAAGTCAAGTTTGATCAGGGATTGATTTCAAGTCAAGTTTATCAGAGTGAGCCAGAACCTACACATTATACCTACTAAGCTCCACCAATCAGAGACAAATAGAGATGGAGCACTACGCTAAAATACATAGGAAAGATTTGAGGCACACTGAATTTTCGGGGATTCAACAAAATAACATGTGAAACAACAGTCAACACCTTTTGATGTCGCGTGGTGTTGAACGGTGACGTTCCAAAAACACGTGGGGGGGGTGGGCGGGAAGTGAAGAGGAGGGTGCTCACCATTTAACACCATGCGACGTTGACTGTTGTTTTGTTGAATCCGTGAGAATTCAGAGTGCCCCTGCTGCAGCCAGTTAGTGCTCCGTCTCTATTTGTCTCTGCCACCAATGAGCCGTGGTGGGTGAAACATTAACCTATGTGTTATCTATCCTCTCATCATTATTAAGTGACTTTGTACTGTTAGATTGAATGGGATTAGCTACTGTAAACTATAGTCTGTAGTGCTATTTAAATCAAATAAAAAAATAAAAAAAATACCAGAAATAATGTTGAAAAATTCCAAAGATTAACGGTCTAGGTGCGCCGACACTTCTGAAACTACCTCTACATTACTACTTATGACTCGTCTCTGGATTTAAATTAGCTGAGTAATTATCAGCAACTTATACTTGGATTGATTCTCAGATATTTTCCCAAAAAACTAGAGCTGGTCTAGAAAAACCAAATGAAGGTGAAATTGTGAGATGTCTCTTTTACGTTTCTCAAAATTATCAGTGATTTTAGTGGTGCGGTAAGTAAACCGTCTACATTTTTCTCTTTTATCGGGTAGGTAATATTTCGATAAGGTTTACACGTTTTAAACATATTTTCTAATCGTGTGAAAATTGTCTACTGTTATTTTTGTCCTGATCTTAAAATATTTGTTCTAACTGTTTTGTAAAAGCCGTGCATTGATTCCTCAAATTTTTTCAGTCTAAATCGGTCCCTTTTCATGAGTATATCGGCTTTCCTATCGCGATAAAATCTATTCTTTCGGGATTTGATTTCTTTAAACTAATGTGAATGTGTCGGATTCTAACCATAAGTAATCAGTATGGCACTTTTTATGGAGCAGTTACTGTGACAGAGGTAAACTTGCATGAGTTTTATATGCCTTTTTACGCATGAAATTATTTTGTATTGATCAACCCTCCAAGATTCTATGTCTTTTTTATTTCATCGAAATCGCAACTAAGACCTCCTTCTGCACCATGTAGTGTAGACCTTCCACATAGAATTGGTTCAAAATGCCATCACTGTGTGAAAGAATTGACTTGATGTTTGAATATGTAGGGATATACAGCTTCACCTTTGAACCCTAAATTGCAAATGTAAGTTGGATGCAACTGTGGCCACAAGCACACATTTTGAAGGCATTCGTTCCCTAGTAGAAATAAACCTCAAGGATTTTCAAGAACCCTCAACGGTTTTTTTAGGGTACCCTCAAAATCATGAGGTTACCCTCAAGATTTTTGAGGGCCCTCAAACATTCTTGAGGGCCCCCAAACATTCTTGAGGGCCCTCAAAAATTCTTGAGGGCGCCATCAAAATCCTTTGAGGGGCCCTCAAAAACATGAGGACACCCTCAAGATTCTTGAGGGCCCAAAATATTGTTGAGGGTGCCCTCAAAATCTTTTGAGGGGAATGAAGACACCCCCAAAATTCTTGAGGGCCCTCAAACTTGTTGAGGGCGCCATCAAAATCTTTTGAGGGTGACCCAAAAATCACGATTACGCCCTCAAGGGCTTGAAAACCAATAACAACTGTTTGATGACGCCCTCAAATGATGATGCAACGTTTGAACGTTCTCCCAAGCTTGAGGACCATCAACAATTGTTGAGGATGACAGCTGATATAATGTCCTCAGAAACCCGTGGACATCATTATCAAGTGATATGATGACAAGGAAGCAAAAATGTGCGATCCTACGATTCTTGGATCCCAATCCAGGGTGAGTGTGGTATTTTTTCCATGAAACAAGTGAATGATTTTTGAATTTTAATTTTTTTGCGTCCTGTGAAGTGTAACAGAATCAATTACATAACCTCCAGGCGCTAAATGAGCTCAAGAATCCATTACATAACTTCCAGGGGCTGGAGAAGTGTAATAGAATCAATTACATAACATCCAGGCGCCACAAAAGCTCAAGACACCATCACATAACTTCCAGGGGCTGGATAAGTGTGAAGGAGACCATTACATAACCTCCAGGCGCTAAATGAGCTCAAGAATCCATTACATAACTTCCAGGGGCGAGAGAAGTGTAATAGAAGCAATTACCTAACTTCCAGGCGCCACAAATGCTCATTAATCCATTACATAACTTCCAGGGGCTGGAGAAATGTGATAGAATTAATTACCTAACATCCAAGTGCCACAAAAGCTCAAAAATCCATGACATAACTTCCAGGGGCTGAAGAAGTGTAATTAAATCAATATACATAACCTCCAGGCGCCACAAAAGCTCAAGAATCCATTACACAACTTCCAGGGGCTGAGGAAGTGTAAAGGAGACCGTTACATAACCTCCAGGCGCTAAATAAGCTCAAGAATGCATTACGTATTTTCCAGGGTTCCAGTTCAAAATTGAAATCAGACTGACTCCACCATCAAACACTGTTTCGTTTATCCAGTTTCCCTGGTAAACATTTTAGCAACACAGCACCATGAACGATGAAGCTGGCACTATGTTTTCCATGGTGCTCATGGTGCTATGATGCACTGGCACCATGACCGATGGTGCTAGCACCATGATACAAATAAAAATTAAAGTTTTCGTATTTTGTTTATTTAATTTTAGAAATCCGATAGCAGATTCGGATTCCTCGACCAAAAATACACGAGGACACCAAGTTTCACGCCAATCGGACAAAAACAAAGCGTATTTTCTTTTCAGACGTCCGCGCAACCTTATATACCCGAATTTCGTCTCATATCACCAACTGTCAGAACAGTGTATCGGTTAGGGTGTAGGACTAGGGATCGGAAGGTTACGGGTTCGAGTCCCGGTCAGGTCGGTACAACGTATGAAAAATATGTGACCATTGAAGTTTGAGTAAGTACATACGAGTCTACTTTTTGTCGACTACATAAATCCCCAATATTATCCCCTCCCCACCACCCCCTCCCCATTAACGCCCCATATCATCCCCGAACGTATCCGGGAAAAACCATCAAGATTTTTTGAGGGCGCCCTCAAGATTCGTTGAGGGCACCCTCAAGATTCGTTGAGGGCACCCTCAAAGCCCTCTGTTCCAATTACCCTCAATGAGGGCTTTTCTCTTGAGGGCCTTGAGGTTTATTTCTACTAGGGTTAGCGAGAGGAATGAATGGAAAATGTGAAATGACCTAATCGCTGCCAGGCTCAAACTGCAAGATTTATCAATAAGAAAATAAGGTACTTATTAGAACTGCCTGCCCCCTCGAAGTGTGCAAGAAAAAATGTCACGTTCATTCATTGCGATAGTCAATTCTATCATGTTTGAGCAAGCTGTATTTCTTTCAGGTTTTCAGGTTTTAAGTTTTGCAAATGTCTGTAACCATTATTTTTAAAACAGTCAATTTTAGGGGCAAGGTACTGATCTGTCTGTTGACAATCTGTCACAGCATATAACTCTGTCTGAAATTGCAACTTATTAATGCTTAGAATCCGAGATTTTGATCCTATCCCCCCACCTCACAATAGTTAATTTTTCTCGACCTGAACAAACGGACTCCGACAAACTGTGTTTGGATGAATCAAAGCTTTATCCATCTTAGCTTCTAATAAAGTTTTGTTGTATAGGCACTGGGTAACAGCTTGAACTTTGATAAAGGTTATTGTCTCAGAGGAGGCTGCTAGTGACAGTTGTACGCTTGATCATTGGTGGAATTAGGAATTTTTTCTAAGGGCTGAGCTGACAAAAAGCTGATGATTTTTTGTTTGTTTTTTTGTTTTTGTTTTTTTTTTTTTTGTTGCTTCTCATGCACTCGATCGCGGATAGCTCTGACTTTCGAGCTCCTTGGTCCTTTTTTCTTACAACCCAAGCATATTTTGGGGGAAATCATTCTGTATTTAACTACCTTTTTGTGTTTGCTCCTTGAATTCTCCATGAGAGCCGAAATTTTGGCAAACAGTTTTCTTTCCATTTTCTGGGGGGGGCTTGGCAGACCTCTGGAGGGGGCTTATCCCCCTCCCAGTCCCCCTATTTGCGCCTTTGAGTCGCTTGTATGAAAACATCAGCTTTTTTGCGTTTTCAGAAAAATTTACCAAATCAGTATCTTTGGACCCCCCCCCCTTGACAATTTTCGGACCCTGTACCCCCCCCCCCCCCTCCTAGAAAAATTCCTGGCTACGCCACTGTCTGTATCAAGTATCAAATCCAAATTCATGCTAATAAACAACCAGTTTTCTCAAATTTTATTGCACCATTAGATTCCACGCAACTCAAAGTATCTTTTCCATAGTTTCTTCCAATATGATTCATGGAAGATCACAAGCAACAGCGCAGGATTTTTGTTGGTCGGGGCTTGCACTGATTAGTGCTTGACTGCGAAAATTGTTCCCTTCTTCCCCTCCACCCTTATAAAAATTGGAGGTCTGAGGGGGTTGAAGCCCCCCCCCCCCCCCGCGTACGCCACTGATAACAAGTGAATTTTTGTTCATCAACCGCGGTAAAAATAAGTTAGAGAATGGGACGGACTTTCGTTGTACCCAAAGATTACTTATATATATATACTCCAGCTCGCCAATGTTAAATTTTGTTGAGCGCCTTCATTTCTAAAACCGAGCTAAAACACATGCACTGGCCCACGGTTTGTTTACGTTGCGGCCTTTGATTGCGGCGAGTGAGAGACGTGCGGGCGGGGTGGGGGTCGTGGGCCAGCCGACTGGCCCCACCCCGCCCGCGCGCCTCTTGCTTGCCGAAACGTAAAGAAACCGTGGGCCAGTGGCCAGTGTATGTGTTTTAGCAATGAAGGCGCTCAACAAGATTTTAGTTAGTGCCATATCTGGAGTATAAGTAATGTTTGGTTATACCCGAGATTACTATAAGCCTTATATTAGTAATCTCTGGTTACACCGTGTATGGTAGTCTCTTATCTTTTCCAAATCACACCGTCCTGTCTGCCAAGTAGTGGCCACTCACGGCACTTTATAGGCGCAAGGATAGCATTATTTCCGGATCTGTAATTTGTATAGATAAGTCTTTGATTTTTTCGAAGCGCTGTTGCAACGTGAGCTCTCAAATCGAATTAGAATTTAAGACATTATATAAAGGAGACAAAGGTAAACTGAACATTTGAAATCTCATACACGTATTAACCAAACCAATAACTCCTCCACGCAACGTGGCGCAGCGTGTGGTCAATCGGCTGGCTGCAGTCTGGGAAAACCGAGAGTCGGATGAGAAATACTTGTTTCAGCAATTCTATTGCTCTTAAAGCGAAGGACAAATTGCAAAATTTATAATTGTCACCCACAGCTATTTCAACAATTTTTAGTTGGCGAATGTCATTTAATAGCAATTGTTGTAATAGCAGTAAATAATGTGAAATTCTACCATACATTTTGCGAACCTTACGTAACAAATTTGCAAAATCATGCACTTGAAATTTTAGTTTTTGCAATCTTACTTCAATGCTACGATGTCAATTTGAAATTGAAATAATTAAAAAATATTAATGTTATTTTAGCAAGTTTATTGCTCATTGAGCAAAAAATATTGCAAAGTTTTCAAAATGGGTAATTGTTAATTTGCTAATTTGTTGCATTGCTAATTTATCAAAATCCAATTGTCGTAATAGCAATAAATAATGTGAAATTCTACCATAAATTTTGCAAACCTTACATTACAGAATTGCAAAATCATGCACTTGAAATTGTTGATTTTGCAATCTTACTTCAATGCTATGATTTCAATTTGAAATTGAAATAATTGAAAAATATTAATGTTATTTTAGCAAGTTTATTGCTCATTGAGCAAAAAATATTGTAAATTTTTCAAATTGGGTAATTGTTAATTTGGCAAATTTTTGCATTGCTAATTTATCAAAATCCGATTGTCGGTTCTGCAATAAAAATTGAAAAAACTGCTGTGGGCACAGCTAAATCTACCAAAAATTCACATTGCAATTTTTGCAATGCTTTTTTTTCTAATCCAGCAATCCTAGTTTTTTCCGTGTAACCTAACCTAACCTCCACTCAAATAGCCTACCAAAGCTAACCTAACCTAACCTCTACTCAAATAGCCTACCTAAGCTAACCTAACCTAACCTCCACTCCAAAAGTCCTCCCGTTGATAGACAAAAAAAAAAGTCCAATAAATCGATTAAACTCAAATAGCCTACCTAAGCTAACCTAACCTAACCTCCACTCCAAAAGTCCTCCCGTTGATAGACAAAAAAAAAAGTCCAATAAATCGATTAAACTCAAATAGCCTACCTAAGCTAACCTAACCTAACCTCTACTCCAAAAGTCCTCCCGTTGATAGACAAAAAAAAAGTCCAATAAATCGATTAAACTCAAATAGCCTACCTAAGCTAACCTAACCTAACCTCTACTCAAATAGCCTACCTAAGCTAACCTAACCTAACCTCTACTCAAATAGCCTACCTAAGCTAACCTAACCTAACCTCTACTCAAATAGCCTACCTAAGCTAACCTAACCTAACCTCTACTCAAATAGCCTACCTAAGCTAACCTAACCTAACCTCTACTCCAAAAGTCCTCCCGTAGATAGACAAAAAAAGTCCAATAAATCGATTAAACTCAAATAGCCTACCTAAGCTAACCTAACCTAACCTCTACTCAAATAGCCTACCTAAGCTAACCTAACCTAACCTCTACTCAAATAGCCTACCTAAGCTAACCTAACCTAACCTCTACTCAAATAGCCTACCTAAGCTAACCTAACCTAACCTAACCTTCCCTGACCGTTTGCCTTCGGCAAACGCCTGTTGAGAGGTGGCCCTTTTGTTGTCCGGTGGGTGCTCTGGAAAAGTCCTATGGATATACCAAGGGAGTATTATGGGTAGACTGAAAGGAGACCTCTAATAGGATAGCCTACCCGTGCTAAGCTAATCTGCCCTTATTCGGCTTGAGGCTTGCCTTCGGCAATAGCTTGTGGATGGGCTAGGGTTATCGTCCCCGTCGAGGAGAGCAGACCTCCGACCGCCCCTCCTCCTCCTCCCCCTCCGGTGGGTGGTTCGGCTGCACCCACCGGGGACGGAGGAGCGGGTGGAAGGGTCGGTTCGATTCCCCGCCCCGGGAAATGTAGCCAGAAGACGTGTACCGAGGAGACTTGTCGTCGTTACCAGATACGGTACGATAGAGACTAATGAAAAGAGAGAAAAAAAAAAAAATTCGAGATCAGCTCGTCGGTTCACCGTAGGGAAGAAGAAAAGGTGATTTCTGATTTTAAACCTCGGGCTCGACTCACTCTCGTCGCGAGACCGACGGTTCGCCTCTCTCCCGGCCGGAGTTTCGGGTATGTAACTCTTCGAGCTCTCGTGCTGTGGTTTGGCATGACCCTGTTTTTGAAGGCGTTTTTTATGGAAGCGCGGCTCTACTCGCTTCCTTTTTCCACCTTACCCAGGATTTCCTTGAAACTCGGTGGAAACGTGCTCCTCGGACGGGCGGATCGAATGGTACCGTCCGTTCCTCGCCGAAAAATAAAACGAGGGTAGTTATGGGAGAGGAGGGTGGGGGAAATCGGACTGAATATCCGTTTCCGAGACCGCCTCCGTGAGGAGCTCCTTCAATCTTGCAGCAAATATGCTCGTAAGACAGACGCATCCAACGACAGCATTGATTCGTCCAAGGAAAACCGAATAAGGGCAGTTATGGGAAAGAGGGGTGGGGGAAATTAACGCTTGTTGAAACAGCCCCTTCCCCCGTCCGCTGGGTGCATATATACACCAAAAAAATCCTCTAGAAAGACTAGAAAAGTCCTGTAGATAGACGAAAAAAAAAAAAAAAAATACACCTACTCAAATAGCCTACCTAAGCTAACCTAACCTAACCTCCAATCAAATAGCCTACCTAAGCTAACCTAACCTAACCTCTACTCAAATAGCCTACCTAAGCTAACCTAACCTAACCTCCACTCAAATAGCCTACCTAAGCTAACCTAACCTAACCTCTACTCAAATAGCCTACCTAAGCTAACCTAACCTAACCTCCACTCCAAAAGTCCTCCCGTTGATAGACAAAAAAAAAATCCAATAAATCGATTAAACTCAAATAGCCTACCTAAGCTAACCTAACCTAACCTCCACTCCAAAAGTCCTCCCGTTGATAGACAAAAAAAAAAAGTCCAATAAATCGATTAAACTCAAATAGCCTACCTAAGCTAACCTAACCTAACCTCTACTCCAAAAGTCCTCCCGTTGATAGACAAAAAAAAAAGTCCAATAAATCGATTAAACTCAAATAGCCTACCTAAGCTAACCTAACCTAACCTCTACTCAAATAGCCTACCTAAGCTAACCTAACCTAACCTCTACTCAAATAGCCTACCTAAGCTAACCTAACCTAACCTCTACTCAAATAGCCTACCTAAGCTACCCTAACCTAACCTCTACTCAAATAGCCTACCTAAGCTAACCTAACCTAACCTCTACTCCAAAAGTCCTCCCGTAGATAGATAAAAAAAAAGTCCAATTAATCGATTAAACTCAAATAGCCTACCTAAGCTAACCTAACCTAACCTCTACTCAAATAGCCTACCTAAGCTAACCTAACCTAACCTCTACTCAAATAGCCTACCTAAGCTAACCTAACCTAACCTCTACTCAAATAGCCTACCTAAGCTAACCTAACCTAACCTCTACTCAAATAGCCTACCTAAGCTAACCTAACCTAACCTCTACTCCAAAAGTCCTCCCGTAGATAGACAAAAAAAAAAGCCCAATAAATCGATTAAACTCAAATAGCCTACCTAAGCTAACCTAACCTAACCTTTACTCAAATAGCCTACCTAAGCTAACCTAACCTAACCTAACCTAACCTAACCTAACCTAACCTAACCTAACCTAACCTAACCTAACTCACGCAGAAGAGATGAAAAAAAAAAAAAAAAAAAAAAAAAAAACCTAACCTGACTCACGCCCAAGAGATGACGAGAACAAAAAAAAAAAAAAAAAAAAAAAAAAAAAAACCTAACCTGACTCACGCCCAAGAGATGACGAGAACAAAAAAAAAAAAAGAAAAACCTGTCTCACGCCCAAGAGATGACGAGAACAAAAAGTAAAAAAAAAAAAAAAAAAAAAAAAAAAAAAAAAAATAAACCCTCGTTTCCGCTAATGGCCGCCTGCTGATCTGTAATATAGCCGTTGGAAAAGTGAAAAGCCCATGGGTGGGCGCTGAAACTAACGGTTATGGGCGGCAGGGGTCGGCGGAGTGGCCAGGGCTGCCGGGGTGACCGAGGTGGCCGAGGTGGCCGAGGTGGCCGGGGTGGCCGAAATACCGACTGTTATAGGGCCAGTGGATATGTGGGTATAAGATGGGTGGGAGATGAAATCACAACGGTAGGGATGGCCGAGGTGGCCGAGGTGGCCGGGGTGGCCGAGGTGGCCGAGGTGGCCGAGGTGGCCGAGGTGGCCGAGGTGGCCCAAATACTGACTGTTATAGGGCCATTGGATATGTGGGTATAAGAAGGGTGGGAGATGAAAACACAACGGTAGGGGTAGCCGAGTTGGCCGAGGTGGCCGGGGTGGCCGAGGTGGCCCAAATACTGACTGTTATAGGGCCATTGGATATGTGGGTATAAGAAGGGTGGGAGATGAAAACACAACGGTGGGGGTGGCCGAGGTGGCCGAGGTGGCCGGGGTGGCCGAGGTGGCCGAGGTGGCCCAAATACTGACTGTTATAGGGCCATTGGATATGTGGGTATAAGAAGGGTGGGAGATGAAAACACAACGGTAGGGGTGGCCGAGGTGGCCGAGGTGGCCGGGGTGGCCGAGGTGGCCGAGGTGGCCGAGGTGGCCGAGGTGGCCCAAATACTGACTGTTATAGGGCCATTGGATATGTGGGTATAAGAAGGGTGGGAGATGAAAACACAACGGTAGGGGTGGCCGGGGTGGCCGAGGTGGCCGGGGTGGCCGAGGTGGCCGAGGTGGCCCAAATACTGACTGTTATAGGGCCATTGGATATGTGGGTATAAGATGGGTGGGAGATGAAAACACAACTGTTGGGGGTGGCCGGGGTGGCCGAGGTGGCCGAGGTGGCCGAGGGGGCCGGGGTGGCCGAAATACCGACTGTTATAGGGCCATTGGATATGTGGGTATAAGATGGGTGGGAGATGAAAACACAACGGTGGGGGTGGTCGGGGTGGCCGGGGTGGCCGGGGTGGCCGGGGTGGCCGGGGTGGCCGTGGTGGCCGAGGTGGCCGGGGTGGCCGAAATACCGACTGTTATAGGGCCATTGGATATGTGGGTATAAGATGGGTGGGAGATGAAAACACAACTGTTGGGGGTGGCCGGGGTGGCCAAGGTGGCCGTGGTGGCCGAGGTGGCCGGGGTGGTTGGGGTGGCCGGGACGGCCGGGTTGGTGAGTCCTTTGGAAAGGGTGAATTTAAAAAAAGGAAACCAAACTTCAAGAGGAGGGATCAGCGTTCTAAATCGCAACGGAGAGGAGGTCGAAGAGGAGAAAGAGATGCGCTTCGGAGGGAGCGTCTCTATAGGACAATTAGTGTAGCATGACGAATATTAGTGGCATGGCGACATCGTGAGAATCCGAGCGGGACGTGTGTTTGTAATTCACGTAGAGACTTTAAAGAAAAGTGTAAGCTATAGTATACGTATCGCATCGACTTCGGAAAGGTAAGTACCGTATCACAACGAAAATAGTTACTTGTCCGCTCAAGCGAGAAAGGGAGGGCCAACTGCAGCGACCCGTTTACCTTACACTGCGTCGTGTGTGTGTGCGTCTCTTTTCGTGCGATCTTGTACTAAAGATTTATTTTCCTTTCCTTTCGGCACCGACTTATAAGACGCTTCTCAGCTTTTGTGCTCTTATAATACCTTACACTGCTTCGTGTGTGTGTGTGTCCGACTCTTTTCGTGCGATCCTGTACTAAAGATTAAATTTCCTTAGCTTTCGGTGCCGCCTTACGAGACGCTTCTCAGTTTTTGTGCTCTTATAAGTGCGAGGCGTCAGTGGGAGAGGCATCCCTGAATCAGCAGCTTAAGCGGCGAGCGCGGAGCGCGAGTCGCGGGCGAGACGGCCGTCACTCGCTCGTAAGCTTTGAGGGATGGTTGGGAAGGAACTAAATAATGGAATTTAAATTTTCCTAGAATTTTTTTGATTTGATTTTATTATACTATGTTTGGCATGTCTCAAGGGTCTTTCCAAATATAACGAAATGATATAGAGACTCTTGGTCGGGGACATTATAGGATGCAGTTTCGTTTTTTGAAAAAAAATTTCACTTTAAACTGTTCTCAGGAAAAGTTGTAATTTTTCAACTTTCGGTACACATAACTCAAATTCTTTGGCCTGTAGAGAGCTATATTTTGATTTAATATGTTTGTCTCGAATAGACAAACAAAGTTATACAACCTTTATTGCATGGTTGTGCGGAGAAGGATTGCAATGGAAACAAACTATGGACACAGGCATTTCATTTAAGAAAAACTAAAGGTAGGGATGTCGCCCACCTGTAACCTCAAGCGCGGAGCGCGAGGCGTGGCATAGAGGGATATCACTTACTTGTAAGCTCAAGCGCGGAGCGCGAGGCGTGGCAAAGAGGGATGTCGCTTACTTGTAAGCTCAAGCGCGCAGCGCGGCGAGCGCGGAGCGCGAGGCGTGGTAAAAAGGGGTGTCACTTGTAAGCTCAAGCGCGGAGCGCGGCGAGCGCGGAGCGCGAGGCGTGGTATAGAGGGGTGTCACTTACTTGTAAGCTCAAGCGCGCAGCGCGGCGAGCGCGGAGCGCGAGGCGTGATGACCCTGGTGACATTGAGTTTGGAGTTTGGAAATCTAGTCGGAAAGCGATGGAAGAAAGTATGACTCTGCTGAGTATTTCATGAGCACACTGAAAAAAACAGATCTGTGAAATCAGTGAAATGAAACAAAGGTTAATTTGACCATCCATTTTTGGTAAGAAACAGCTAATTTTATATTTTGGATAGTAAATTTTGCTCAAGTTTTATTGATTTTACAATTTGAATCATAAATCTGACCGTTCGGATTGTAAATTTAACAATCCGAACAATCCGAAGCATTGTAATTTTTGCAAGTCGCATAGCTGTCACGCCAAGAGAGCTATGTAATATGCAAAAGTCAGAATGATTTGGATTGTAGAATGCACTATTTAGATTGAAAAATTTGCAATCCACAAAGGAAAGTTAATTAAACCTAAGCAAAATTTACAATTCAAATCGTGAAATTAACCACAAGTTTAGTAGAATTCACTAAAAATAACGAGTAAAATTAGCCTGTGCTTCATTTTACTGATTTTATAAAACTTAATTGCTTTTTCAGTTCATGAAGGTATTATTCGAAGAGCCCGGTCTCTGTGAAAAACGACTGAGCTGACGAGTCGATCCGATCTCGAGTTGGATCCGATTTTCTTTTCTTGAACGGAACGGTCGACATGCGGACCGGAAAACAAAGCAGAAGCTTCTCTTTGAGAAGAGGAGCCAAATGAATTGAAACGCGAGTATATCGTGACTTCCTTCTAAGACATCCTCCGGTAAGTCGCTTCATTTTCAGAAATTCTTTGGGATACAGAGAAGAAAAGTGACTGAGATAAACCTGAAGATTGGAAAATGCAAATTCGACGATAGATTCCTGAGAAAGCTATGTTTCAGAGTAAGGAAAGCGGAAAAGGGTGTATCCGAAGAATTCTCAGGAGAGCGGATAAGATGCGAAAGGGGAGGGGAAATTGTATGATAAACTCTTGAGGAGTCATGATGAAAGTCGAGTCAGAAATTAAGGGGGTACTCCTGGTTTCAGAACTTTTTTTCCCCCCTAAGTCAGAGACTCCTGAAACTTTTTTTGGTGAATGGTACTACTTAAACTAAGAATTTCCCAAATTTTCGTCAAGCAGGTTGCCTACCCTGCCCCTTGGGCGGACATTTTGTAAATTTTGACAGCCCATCTTGTGACACGTGCAGCTCCAGTTTGAAATGAGCTGGAGACCTCATTTTTTTTTTAAATGACCTATAGAGTCTGCTCTACAACTTAACGGTTCCATTTTCTGAAAAAAAATTGATTAGAACAGCAGAAAAAAAATAAATTGAATTTATTAACAATTTTCAACTTCAATTTTTTTTTTTTTAAATTTTTAAAAAATTTCTATTAAGTGTACTAAAATTGGGGACCGTTTAGTTGTAAAGCATACTCTCCTGATAATTTTAAAAAAAAATTGAGGTCTCTAGCTCAATTAGAACTTGAGTTGCATGTGTCAAGAGATCAAAAAACATGCGAAACATTTGTGTGTTGTTTCTGCCTGATTCTTCTCCTTTCAATATTTTTTTAAAATGTTTCTAGTGATGCAGGAATAAAAGTGCTTATACCGTTCTCTTCAGGAGAGTTGCCTCTTCAATGATCACGAAAAAAAAAATTGAAAAAAAAAAAAAATTGACTTTCAAACCAGGAGTACCCCCTTAATTGAAAGCAACTTCCACTCTAGTTGATTTCCTCTTTCCCAGACATCTTTGTTATACTTTGCGAGAACTGCGAATGATTTCGAATGACCGACAGAGTCTCATAAAATCAACGGTTCGGCCCTGTCTCTCTTCCCTCTTTTGACGTCCTTTTTTTCCAAGCATTTTCAGTTGGCTCCACCCTATCGGAAAAAGAAAGTGTCACACATCCGAGCGGCTCTTCCTTACACTGCTTAAGCCCTTAGATTCTTGACGCTTCCGATCGTCTAAGAAAACTCCGATCCCGAGGAAAGGAGGTTCAGGGCTATTATGATAATTCCGTTTACTCGCATACAGACATCAGACCTCCTCTTCGGTTGCAGGTAAGTCGCAAAATATCCAGAACATAAATTGTTATTCAAAATACCTTGGACAAGCGAAAAACGGTCCCTCCTTGCACGATAGGTTTGCGGTCGGATAGGGGAAATGAAGATTGTTCCTTCAGTTTATTGACCCTTCGAACAGGTTACTGAAAAAATTATTTGTGGACCCCCCTCCCCTGGGTCAATTTACTTTATGGACCCTTCGAACAGGTTAGTTAAGGGTGTATACCACCCAAATTTTTCGATTTTTTTTGATTTTTTTGATTTTTTTTTTTCC
>VMOF01000320.1:65044750-65049750 GCA_011764245.1 Trialeurodes vaporariorum | reverse complement strand
GTTGATGACGCCGGTAAAACATCGGCATTTTGGATTCTTTTTTTTTTTTTTTTTTTTTCAACCGTTTTTCGTTAAAAATCTTGAGAGTTCATGAAAAACGGTTGTTTAGGTGGAGAACCATTACTTGTAACGAAATCTTCGTCAATATTTGCCGTCCCAGAAAAGAACAAGTGATACTAAAGAGTTGATGACGCCGGAAAAAAATCGGCATTTTGGACTTTTGTTTTTTTTTTTTCAACCGTTTTTCGTTAAAAATCTTGTAAGTTCATGAATAACGGTTGTTCAGGTGGAGAACCGTCACTTGTAACGAATACTTTCGTCAATACTTGCCGTCCCAGAAAAGGACAAGTGATACTGATGAGTTGATGACGCCGGTAAAACATCGGCATTTTGGATTTTTTTTTTTTTTTTTTTTTTTTTTTTTCAACCGTTTTTCGTAAAAATCTTGAGAGTTCATGAAAAACGGTTGTTTAGGTGGAGAACCGTTACTTGTAACGAAATCTTCGTCAATATATGCCGTCCCAGAACAGAACAAGTGATACTGATGAGTTGATGACGCCGGAAAAAATGGGCATTTTGGACTTTTTTTTTTTTTTTTTTTTTTTTTTTTCAACCGTTTTTCGTTAAAAATCTTAAAAGTTCATGAAAAACGGTTGATCAGGTGGAGAACCGTCACTTGTAACAAATACTTTCGTCAATATTTGCCGTCCCAGAAAAGGGCAACGGATACTGATGAGTTGATGACGCCGGAAAAAAATGGGCATTTTGGACTTTTTTAAGCGTGCCGTATATATACGGTGCGCTTCTTGTTTTCATTTTCATATCTAATATATAAGTCCAATGCCTTGCTTATGGCAAAACCTTGGCGGGAAAGGTTTGAAAAATTAAAAACGTGTTTTCTTAAAACTGGTTTCATTAATCGTTAATTTATTGCTGCAATCCAGGAGGTCTCGGCGTCTATTTTCTTAAAATTGTAAAAGTTTTGGTATTCCTGTTAATTTCAATAAGTTATTAAGCGTCAAATTCGAATTCCTTCAAACGAGAATTCCATACAGGTCCAGCAACCTAAGTCATTTGTGCCAACCTATGAGTCAAAATTCAAAGGCAGGAGGGGGGTGGAAACATCTCCCGCAGGAACCCTCTTTGCCCCTCGCCTTTGGGCTCCACCGGTCTCAAGATTTCTTCACGGTGCATTAAGCGGTCGTAAATGTGTCAACATCTGTTTGACGAGGGTACATCGATAAGAAGCGACGAGGTATTGATGAAGAGAGGGAGGGGTATAGAAAAGAGAGAGGCTCATTCATATCCTTAAGGTACCGTTCTAGAATTCATCCCTTTATTGTCTCGATGCAGAAAAGATTATGAATAGCAGCACTTTCCAATGTACATAGATATACAGTATCACAGGGTAATGTAATCTTTTTTGCACGGATGCAGTAAATGGTTGAATTCTAGAACGCTACCTATGTAGACCTGTTTAGTGATGACGTCACGATCAGAATTAGTTCCAAACAAATGCTCTATCTCGCTCACTCTCGTGGATTTACCAGATCCAAATTTTCGAACGCAAATTCATGCTAGTTAACCAACAGTTTTCTCAAATTTTATTGCACCATTAGTTTCCCACTTGCCTTAAAGTATCTTTTCACTGTAACATAATTCCTAAAAGATCACAAGCGAATTTACAATCACAGTTATACCGAAAGACGTTCTACGTTTTGTCCTTGTCTTGCTCACGGTCTCTGATGGTAGTATCACCGGCATGACACTCAATCATTCTAACTTCTCTCCGTATCGAAGCTATTGTTCGAGGTATAACACATGCCGTGATGGTGCTGATGAGCCTATATTCTAGAATTTTGTGCTCTTAAGAATCTGATAACTGTGATTGTGCATCGATGCGCGATGTTTCAAAAAGTTTGTGATAGCGGGCTCATATTTTATCACTGAGAAAAAAGTGGCTGTTAAAACTGTAAGAATAGAACCATAGATGATTTCGCCTTATTTCAATCATGAGACCTATCGTTGCTGTAGTCAGCGCGCTTGAATCTACACGAATTCTGATTGTCTCTATGGAATTTCGATTATTTCTATGGGAAATAAAGCGCGGGAATATATATCCAATCGGAAAATTTTTTGAAACAATCGGAAATTTTTATAAGGGACGTGGAACCCAATGGTGTGATAAACACAACGTGTAAAGAACGTGTTGTTTACTAGCACTTGTATTTGAAAATTTGGACTGTGTTTCGTATGGGAAAACCCACGAGAGCGAGTGAGACGGAGCCTTTGTTTGGAACCAATTTTTTTCATGACGTCACACTAAACAGGTCTTTGCATCGGAAACATTTGAAATTCTGGGGGATCGGCAAATTGAAAGCCCCTCAATGAGCGTCGATGGAATCAAGGGATTTTTGAGGACATTTTTGGCGTTTTGTTGAAAAATAGGTGTTTAAAATCCAGAACACAGGGAGCCAGAGGGGTAAAATTCGCATTAATTGCTCAAAAAAGTGAGAGGGGCTGTCACGTGTCTTCCACCCCTGGACAGCTTCCTCGCTGCGGCTATGGAATTGACTCTGGAATAACTTATTTACCTATCCTAAAAAGTTCGTTGCGTGTACAAAATTTTTCACTGGAAGCTTCTTAAAATTTTGGAAACTATAGGTCCATATGGAACTTTGCTTTTCCAACACGAAAAATGATATCGACCGACGGCAACAAAAAAAAAAAAGAAATAATATGACAATGCGTTATAGTGAATAATGGCATAGTTTTAACTGTAAACTTTCGATACTTTTCAAGAAAATAAATGGGGAGAGGGGGAATTAAAATCCACAAACCTCTTAAACCTCCACACCTACTAATCTATACCCCTAGAATGCTTGATGTGTAAAGGGCACTTGAAATGGTTAGTTCTGTATATTAAAGGATTATTGTTTCATGAATTCGCAAGTGTTCCATTTATGCATATTACGTATCTACATCGTGACAATCGCAACAAGTGCTGACAGCACCTAAAACGGAAAAAAAGATAAAAAAAACTGTTTATTATTTAGAATCACGGCTTTTCCGAATATGACACTTTTTGACTTCAAAAGAACGCCACCTCATGTTTGATCCCTGAACAAGCCGTTTAAAAGGTGGAGGGATTTAGAAATATCTATTGTCTATAGTTTATGTGGGTAAAAAAGATCGAGCCTTATCAAATAATTTTCTCTTTTCAGCTTTCAATGGGTTTGTTGCAAACTTTTGCTACAGTGCTATAGAGTTTTGATTCTGATGTAAAATTGTCTGAAAATTACATTGGCGGCATCAAATAGTCATAAAATCCACTAATAAACCCAAAAAACGCATTATAAAGAAAGCCAAAAATTTCAGTCGTAAAGCCGAACAATCTGTGCACGCGCAAGACGAACATCAGAGATAGGTGACCCATTCTCCCCTTTTTCGTTAAGGGAGGGGGGGGGAGAAAATATCTCTACAGTCAAACTGTGATTTTAAAAATGTGCATGGTCAAGATGTTGTCTTTTGTGAAGGGGGCGGGGGGGGGGGGGGAGCAAAATATCAAGAATATAGGGTGTTTCAAAACTTAAGTGCCAAACTTATGGAGTGTATTTTTGGGGTCAACACATATATAAGACTTTATTTTCCTACATGAGTATGTGCTGCAATTGTTTCTCTTCTGAGCTAGAGCCCTCCAAAGTTTTGAAAACAAAAAACAAAAAACAAAAAACAAACACAAAAAAACAACGCCTTTGACTCATCTCCTTACAGATACATCTGATCTAAATTTATTTTTTTCATAATTTCTCACCAAACAAGCTCAATTGGACAGCACTTGTCACAAAAGAACCGAGTGACATTTTTGATAAAATTGAGTTATTGATTGATAGAGCTAGCAATACTGAATCTCGAAGCAACAAGTGCTTCTTCTGTAATAACAACTATTTCCCGTCAAAATTCCAGGTAAAAGTGAGCTGGTGAGCCTCATTGATGTCATTGTCCATATGATGAAATAAAATGAGAACTTGGTTCCTTTGGCTGATTAGGTTAAACCTTAATCCGAGTCACGTAAGGAACCAACTCCGACTTGGTTCCTTTCAGTGGCGGCTCGTGCGATTTTGGGAACCATGCTTTTTTACCATTTAAACCTATGCAAAAGTATCGATATCTTGGGGGTGCATTGCACCTCCTGAAGATCGATTGTTTTACATAGGTTTAAATGGAGGGATTCCACTGTTGCCACATTGCACGAGCCGCCACTGGTTCCTTTTATAGAATTGGGAACGGACTTAAGTCCGGATTAACGGATTTTAAAATAATCAACAGTGTAAACCAACTCTGCCGTTTGGTTTCTCTTAGAGTTTCGTTTTTCGTGATTATGCCAAAAAAAAAAAAGAAAGGAACCAAGTCACTTTAAACGCTAAAAATTAAGAACCTTTCCTACATAGTAAATTCCACTTTTCCGGTGTTGAAATGCAAAAACACAACACGGTAGTTGAATGAAATCAAAACGTAAGTAATTCCAAGTTTCTTGTTTAAATGCTAGCTCTTCAACTTTGGACTCAATTTTCTCGAGATCAGCTCCATGTTGAATGATGTCTAATTATTATCATTGCTAGCAAAAGCATTAAAGCTGTTCAGACTTTAGTGGCACGCTTTTCCAACACCTGCGTGTTGGAATTTTCCCTGCTTGTTTTTTTTTTTTTTTCAACCGTTTTTCGTTAAAAATCTTGTAAGTTCATGAATAACGGTTGTTCAGGTGGAGAACCGTCACTTGTAACGAATACTTTCGTCAATACTTGCCGTCCCAGAAAAGGACAAGTGATGCTGATGAGTTGATGACGCCGGTAAGACATCGGCATTTTGGATTTTTTTTTTTTTTTTTTTTCAACCGTTTTTCGTAAAAATCTTGAGAGTTCATGAAAAACGGTTGTTTAGGTGGAGAACCGTTACTTGTAACGAAATCTCGTCAATATATGCCGTCCCAGAACAGAACA
>VMOF01000320.1:65041709-65044250 GCA_011764245.1 Trialeurodes vaporariorum | reverse complement strand
CCAAGAAAAAGGGCAAGGGATACTGAGAGCTGATGACGCCGGAAAAAAAAGGGCATTTTTAGCTTTTTTTTTTTCCTTTTTTTTTTTTTTTTTTTTTTTTTAACCGTTTTTCGTTTAAAAATCTTGAAGTTCATGAAAAACGGTTGTTTACTTTGGGAAAAACCCTCACTTGTAAAGAATACTTTCGCCAGTATATGCGTTTCAAGAAAAGGACAAAAGATACTGATAAGTTGATGACACCCAAAAAAATCGGCATTTTTTCTCTCTTTTTTTTTTTTTTTTTCAACCTTTTTTTGTTAAAAATCTTGAAAGTTCATGAAAAACGGTTGTTCAGGTGAAAAACCGTCGCTTGTAATGAATACTTTCTTCAATATTAGCCGTCCAAGAAAAGGACAAGGGATACTGGAGTTGATGACGCCGGAAAAAAAAACGGCATTTTGGAATTTTTTTCTTTTTTCTTTATTTTTTTTTCAACCGTTTTTTTTTAAATATCTTGAAAGTCCTGAAAACGGTTGTTAGCGGAGAACCGTCACTTTTAACGAATTTTTTCGTCAAAATTAGCTGTCCCCGAAAAGGACAAGGGATACTGAAGAGTGATGACGCCGGAAAAAAAAGGGCATTTTGGGCTTTTTTTTTTTTTTTTTATTTTTTTTTTTCAAACCTTTTTTTGTTAAAAATCTTGAAAGTTCATGAAAAACGCTTGTTTAGGTGGAGAACCGTCACTTTTATTTAGACTTTCGTCAATATTTGCCGTCCAAGAAAAGGACAAGGGATACTGATGAGTTGATGACCCGGAAAAAAATCGGCGTTTTTGGGCTTTTTTTTTTTTTTTTTTTTTAACCGTTTTTCGTTTTTAAAAAACTTGAATGTTCATAAAAAATGGTAGTTCAGGGAAGAACCGTCACTTGTGTCGAATACTGTCGCGAAATCAGCCCTCCAAGAAAAAGGGCAAGGGGTATTGATGAGTTGATGACGCCGGAAAAAAACGGCATTTTGGATTTTTTTTTTTTTTTTTTTTTTTAACCGTTTTTCGTTAAAAATCTTGAAAGTTGGTGAAAAACGGTTGTTTAGGTGGAGAACCGTCACTTGTAACGAATCCTTTTTGGGAATATTTGCCGTCCCAGAAAAGGAAAAAGGGGTACGATGAGTGATGACGCCGGAAAGAAATCGGCATTTTGGACTTTTTTTTTTTTTTTTTTTCAACCGTTTTTTGTTAAAAATCTTGAAAGTTCATTAAAAAAAGGTAGTTCAGGTGGAGAATCGTCATTGTAACGAATTTTTCGTTAATTTTTTTCCCTCAAGAGAAGGACAAGGGATACTGGAGTTGATGACGCCAAAAAAAAATCGGATTTTTTTTTTTTTTCAACCCTTTTTCGTTTTAAATATTTTGAAAGCCCATGAAAAAAGGTAGTTTACGTGGGGAACCGTCACTTGTAACAAATACTTTCGTCGATATTGCCTTTCAAGAAAAGGACAAAGATACTGATAAGTTGATAACACCGAAAAAAAACGGTATGTTTTACTCTCTTTTTTTTTTTTTTTTTCAACCGTTTTTCGTTGAAAATCTTGAAAATTCATGAAAAACAGTTTTTCAGGTAGAGAACCGTCACTTTTAACGAAAACTTTCGTCAATACTTTCCCTCCAAGAAAAGGAAAGGGATAATGAGTTGATGGCGCCGGAAAAAAAAACGGCATTTTGGCCTTTTTTTTTTTTTTTAACCGTTTTCGTTAAAACTTGAACGTTCATGAAAAACGGTTGTTTAATTTGGGGAAAACGTCACTTGTAACGAATATTTTGTCAATATTGCCGTCCAAGAAAAGGACAAGGGATATGATGAGATGATGACGCCAAAAAAAAACGGCATTTTGGGCTTTTTTTTTTTTTTTTTTTAAACCCTTTTTTTGTTTAAAAAACTTAAGTTTATGAAAAAAGGTTGTTAGGTGGAAAACCTACTTGTCGAATTTTTCGTCAAAATTGCCGTCCAGAAAAGAAAGGGAAACTGATGAGTTGATACGCCAAAAAAAAACGGCATTTTGGGTTTTTTTTTTTTTTTTTTTTTTTTAACGTTTTTCGTTAAAAATCTTAAAAAACAAAAAACGGTTGTTTAGGTGGGGAAAACCCTCACTTTTCGAATTTTCGTCAAAATTGCCGTCCCAAAAAAAAGGACAAGGGGAAATAGAGTTTAACCCCGGAAAAAAAATTCGGTTTTTTTTTTTTTTTTTTTTTTTTTTTTTTCAAACCCTTTTTCGTTAAAAATCTTGAAATTTTATGAAAACGGTTTTTGGTGGAAACCTACTTGTAACGAATTTTTCGTCAAATTTGCCGTGAAAAAAAAGGAACTGATGAGTTGATGACCCGGAAAAAAATGGTTTTTGGGTTTTTTTTTTTTTTTTTTTTTTTTTTTTCGTTTTTAAAAATCTTAAAATTTTGAAAAAAAAAGGTTTTTTAGGTGGAAACCTCACTTGAAAAAACTTTCGTAAATTTGCCGTCCAAAAAAAGGACAAGGGAATGATGAGTTATCCCCGGAAAACATGGGTTTT
>VMOF01000320.1:64941709-65039209 GCA_011764245.1 Trialeurodes vaporariorum | reverse complement strand
TTTAGGTGGAAAACCTTTCCCTTTTAAGAAAAACTTCGTCAATATTTGCCGTCCGAAAAGAAAAGGGGAAAATGATGAGTTTATGCGCCGGAAAAAAAAAGGCTTTTGGCTTTTTTTTTTTTTTTTTTTTTTTAAACCCTTTTTTCGTTAAAAATCTTAAGTTCATGAAAAAAGGTTGTTAGGTGGAAAACCTTCTTGTAACGAAATTTTGTCAAATTTGCCGTCCCAGAAAAGGACAGGGGAAATGATGAGTTGATGACCCGGAAAAAAAAGGCTTTTTGGGTTTTTTTTTTTTTTTTTTTCCGTTTTTTCGTTAAAAATCTTTAAGTTCTGAAAAACGGTTGTTGGTGGAAACCTCCCTTAACGAATTTCGTCAAATTTGCCGTCCCAGAAAAGGACAAGGGAACGATGAGTTGATGACGCCGGAAAAAAAAAGGCATTTTGGACTTTTTTTTTTTTTTTTTTTTTCAACCGTTTTTCGTTAAAAATCTTTTAAAGTTCATGAAAACGGTTGTTCAGGTGGAGAACCGTCACTTGCATCGAATACTTCCGTCTAAATTAGCCGTCAAAGAAAAGGACAAGGGAAACTGATGAGTTGATGACGCCGGAAAAACATCGGCATATTGGATTTTTTTTTTTTTTTTTTTTTTTTTCAACCGTTTTTCGTTAAAAATCTTGAAGTTCATGAAAACGGTTGTTTAGGTGGAGAACCGTCACTTGTAACGAATACTTCGTCAATATTTGCCGTCCCAGAAAAACAAGGGATACTGATGAGTTGATGACGCCGGGAAAAAAATGGGCATTTTGGACTTTTTTTTTTTTTTCAACCGTTTTTCGTTAAAAATCTTGTAAGTTCATGAATAACGGTTGTTCAGGTGGAGAACCGTCACTTGTAACGAATACTTTCGTCAATAATTGCCGTCCAGAAAAGGACAAGGGATACTGATGAGTTGATGACGCCGGTAAAACATCGGCATTTTGGATTTTTTTTTTTTTTTTTTTTTTTCAACCGTTTTTCGTTAAAATCTTGAGAGTTCATGAAAAACGGTTGTTTAGGTGGAGAACCGTTACTTGTAACGAAATCTTCGTCAATATTTGCCGTCCCAGAAAAGGACAAGGATACTGATGAGTTGATGACGCCGGAAAAAAATGGGCATTTTGGACTTTTTTTTTTTTTTTCAACCGTTTTTCGTTAAAAATCTTAAAAGTTCATGTAAAACGGTTGTTCAGGTGGAGAACCGTCACTTGTAACGAATACTTTCGTCAATATTTGCCGTCCAGAAAAGGACAAGTGATACTGATGAGTTGATGACGCCGGAAAAAAATCGGCATTTTGGACTTTTTTTTTTTTTTTTTTTTCAACCGTTTTTCGTTAAAAATCTTGTAAGTTCATGAAAAACGGTTGTTCAGGTGGAGAACCGTCACTTGTATCGAATACTTTCGTCAAATTAGCCGTCCAAGAAAAGGACAAGGGAAACTGATGAGTTGATGACGCCGGAAAAAAATTGGCATTTTGGACTTTTTTTTTTTTTTTTCAACCGTTTTTCGTTAAAAATCTCGAAAGTTCATGTAAAACGGTTGTTCAGGTGGAGAAACGTCACTTGTAACGAATACTTTCGTCAATATTTGCCGTCCAAGAAAAGACAAGGGATACTGATGAGTTGATGACGCCGGAAAAAAAATGGGCATTTTGGACTTTTTTTTTTTTTTTTTTCAACCGTTTTTCGTTAAAATCTTGAAAGTTCATGAAAAACGGTGTTCAGGTGGACAACCGTCACTTTTAACGAATACTTTCGTCAATATTTGCCGTCCAAGAAAAGGACAAGGGATACTGATGAGTTGATCACGCCGGAAAAACATCGGCTTTTTGGACTTTTTTTTTTTTTTTTTTTTTCAACCGTTTTTCGTTAAAAATCTTGTAAGTTCATGAAAAACGGTTGTTCAGGTGGAGAACCGTCACTTGTATCGAATTTTTCGTCAAATTAGCCGTCCAGAAAAGGACAAGGGAAACTGATGAGTTGATGACGCCGGAAAACAATTTTGGCTTTTTTTTTTTTTTTTTTTTTTTTTTTTTTTTCAACCGTTTTTCGTTAAAAATCTTGAAAGTTCATGAAAAACGGTTGTTCAGGGGAAACCGTCACTTGTAACGAATACTTTCGTCAATATTGCCGTCCAGAAAAGGACAAGGGATACTGATGAGTTGATGACGCCGGAAAAAAATCGGCATTTTGGACTTTTTTTTTTTTTTTTTCAACCGTTTTTCGTTAAAAATCTTGAAAGTTCATGAAAAACGGTTGTTCAGGTGGAGAACCGTCACTTGTAACGAATACTTTCGTCAAAATTAGCCGTCCAAGAAAAGGACAAGGGATACTGATGAGTTGATGACGCCGGAAAAACATCGGCATTTTGGACTTTTTTTTTTTTTTTTTTTTCAACCGTTTTTCGTTAAAAATCTTTAAAGTTCATGAAAAACGGTTGTTCAGGTGGAGAACCGTCACTTGTAACGAATACTTTCGTCAATATTAGCCGTCCAAGAAAAGGACAAGGGAAACTGATGAGTTGATGACGCCGGAAAAAAATCGGCATTTTGGATTTTTTTTTTTTTTTTTTTTTTCAACCGTTTTTCGTTAAAAATCTTAAAAGTTCATGAAAAACGGTTGTTCAGGTGGAGAACCGTCACTTGTAACGAATACTTTCGTCAATATTTGCCGTCCCAGAAAAGGACAAGGGATACTGATGAGTTGATGACGCCGAAAAAAAATGGGCATTTTGGACTTTTTTTTTTTTTCAACCGTTTTTCGTTAAAAATCTTGTAAGTTCATGAAAAACGGTTGTTCAGGTGGAGAACCGTCACTTGTATCGAATACTTTCGTCAATACTTGCCGTCCCAGAAAAGGACAAGGGATACTGATGAGTTGATGACGCCGGAAAAAAATGGCATTTTGGACTTTTTTTTTTTTTTTTTTTTTTTTCAACCGTTTTTCGTTAAAAATCTTGAAGTTCATGAAAACGGTTGTTCAGGTGGAGAACCGTCACTTGTAACGAAAATCTTCGTCAATATTAGCCGTCCCAGAAAAAACAAGGGATACTGATGAGTTGATGACGCCGAAAAAAAATGGGCATTTTGGACTTTTTTTTTTTTTTCAACCGTTTTTCGTTAAAAATCTTGTAAGTTCATGAAAACGGTTGTTCAGGTGGAGAACCGTCACTTGTAACGAATACTTTCGTCAATATTTGCCGTCCCAGAAAAGGACAAGGGATACTGATGAGTTGATGACGCCGGAAAAAATGGGCATTTTGGACTTTTTTTTTTTTTTTTTTTTTTCAACCGTTTTTCGTTAAAATCTTTAGTAAGTTCATGAAAAACGGTTGTTCAGGTGGAGAACCGTCACTTGTATCGAATTTTTTCGTCAAAATTAGCCGTCCAAGAAAAGGACAAGGGAAACTGATGAGTTGATGACGCCGGAAAAAAATGGGCATTTTGGACTTTTTTTTTTTTTTTTTCAACCGTTTTTCGTTAAAAATCTTGAAAGTTCATGAAAAACGGTTGTTCAGGTGGAGAACCGTCACTTGTAACGAATACTTTCGTCAATATTTGCCGTCCCAGAAAAGGACAAGGGATACTGATGAGTTGATGACGCCGGAAAAAAATCGGCATTTTGGACTTTTTTTTTTTTTTTTTTCAACCGTTTTTCGTTAAAAATTTTAAAAGTTCATGAAAAACGGTTGTTCAGGTGGAGAACCGTCACTTGTAACGAATACTTTCGTCATAATTGCCGTCCAAGAAAAGGACAAGGGATACTGATGAGTTGATGACGCCGGAAAAACATCGGCATTTTGGATTTTTTTTTTTTTTTTTTTTTCAACCGTTTTTCGTTAAAAATCTTGAAGTTCATGAAAAACGGTTGTTCAGGTGGAGAACCGTCACTTGTAACGAATACTTTCGTCAAAATTAGCCGTCCAAGAAAAGGACAAGGGAACTGATGAGTTGATGACGCCGGAAAAAAAATTGGACTTTTTTTTTTTTTTTTTTTTTTTTTTTCAACCGTTTTTCGTTAAAAATCTTGAAAGTTCATGAAAACGGTTGTTCAGGTGGAGAACCGTCACTTGTAACGAATACTTTCGTCAATATTTGCCGTCCAAGAAAAGGACAAGGGATACTGATGAGTTGATGACGCCGGAAAAAAATCGGCATTTTGGACTTTTTTTTTTTTTTTTTTTTCAACCGTTTTTCGTTAAAAATCTTGAAAGTTCATGAAAAACGGTTGTTCAGGTGGAGAACCGTCACTTGTATCGAATACTTTCGTCAAAATTAGCCGTCCAAGAAAAGGACAAGGGATACTGATGAGTTGATGACGCCGGAAAAAAAATCGGCATTTGGACTTTTTTTTTTTTTTTTTTTCAACCGTTTTTCGTTAAAAATTGTAAGTTCATGAAAAACGGTTGTTCAGGTGCAGAACCGTCACTTATATCGAATACTTTCGTCAAAATTAGACGTCCAAGAAAAGGACAAGGGATACTGATGCGTTGATGACCCCGGGAAAACATTGGCGTTTTTGGACTTTTTTTTTTTTTTTTTTCAACCGTTTTTCGTTAAAAATCTTGAAAGTTCATGAAAAACGGTTGTTCAGGTGGAGAACCGTCACTTGTAACGAATACTTTCGTCAATATTTGCCGTCCCAGAAAAGGACAAGGGATACTGATGAGTTGATGACGCCGGAAAAAAATGGGCATTTTGGACTTTTTTTTTTTTTTTTTTTTCAACCGTTTTTCGTTAAAAATCTTGTAAGTTCATGAAAAACGGTTGTTCAGGTGGAGAACCGTCACTTGTAATCGATACTTTCGTCAAAATTAGCCGTCCAGAAAAGGACAAGGGATACTGATGAGTTGATGACGCCGGAAAAAAATCGGCATTTTGGACTTTTTTTTTTTTTTTCAACCGTTTTTCGTTAAAAATCTTGTAAGTTCATGAAAAACGGTTGTTCAGGTGGAGAACCGTCACTTGTAACGAATTTTCGTCAAAATTAGCCGTCCAGAAAAGGACAAGGGATACTGATGAGTTGATGACGCCGGAAAAAAATGGGCATTTTGGATTTTTTTTTTTTTTTTTTCAACCGTTTTTCGTTAAAAATCTTAAAGTTCATGAAAAACGGTTGTTCAGGTGGAGAACCGTCACTTGTAACGAATACTTTCGTCAATATTTGCCGTCCAAGAAAAGGACAAGGGATACTGATGAGTTGATGACGCCGGAAAAAAATCGGCTTTTTGGACTTTTTTTTTTTTTTTTTTTTTTTCAACCGTTTTTCGTTAAAAATCTTGTAAGTTCATGAAAAACGGTTGTTCAGGTGGAGAACCGTCACTTGTATCGAATTTTTTCGTCAAAATTAGCCGTCCAAGAAAAGACAAGGGAAACTGATGAGTTGATGACGCCGGAAAATGGATTTTGGACTTTTTTTTTTTTTTTTTTTTTTTTTTTTCAACCGTTTTTCGTTAAAAATCTTGAAAGTTCATGAAAACGGTTGTTCAGGTGGAGAACCGTCACTTGTAACGAATACTTTCGTCAAAATTTGCCGTCCAAGAAAAGGACAAGGGATACTGATGAGTTGATGACGCCGGAAAAACATCGGCATTTTGGACTTTTTTTTTTTTTTTTTTCAACCGTTTTTCGTTAAAAATCTTGAAAGTTCATGAAAAACGGTTGTTCAGGTGGAGAACCGTCACTTGTAACGAATACTTTCGTCAAAATTAGCCGTCCAAGAAAAGGACAAGGGAAACTGATGAGTTGATGACGCCGGAAAAACATCGGCATTTTGGACTTTTTTTTTTTTTTTTTTTTTCAACCGTTTTTCGTTAAAAATCTTAAAAGTTCATGAAAAACGGTTGTTCAGGTGGAGAACCGTCACTTGCATCGAATACTTCCGTCTAAATTAGCCGTCAAAGAAAAGGACAAGGGAAACTGATGAGTTGATGACGCCGGAAAAACATCGGCATTTTGGACTTTTTTTTTTTTTTTTTTTTTTTTTCAACCGTTTTTCGTTAAAAATCTGAAAGTCATGAAAAACGGTTGTTCAGGTGGAGAACCGTTACTTGTAACGAAATCTTCGTCAATATTTGCCGTCCCAGAAAAAAACAAGTGATACTGATGAGTTGATGACGCCGGAAAAAATGGGCATTTTGGACTTTTTTTTTTTTTTTCAACCGTTTTTCGTTAAAAATCTTGTAAGTTCATGAAAAACGGTTGTTCAGGTGGAGAACCGTCACTTGTAACGAATACTTTCGTCAATATTTGCCGTCCCAGAAAAGGACAAGGGATACTGATGAGTTGATGACGCCGGAAAAACATCGGCATTTTGGATTTTTTTTTTTTTTTTTTTTTCAACCGTTTTTCGTTAAAAATCTTGAAAGTTCATGAAAAACGGTTGTTCAGGTGGAGAACCGTCACTTGTAACGAATTTCGTCAATATTTGCCGTCCAAAAAAAGGACAAGGGATACTGATGAGTTGATGACGCCGGAAAAAAAATGGGCATTTTGGACTTTTTTTTTTTTTTCAACCGTTTTTCGTTAAAAATCTTAAAAGTTCATGAAAACGGTTGTTCAGGTGGAGAACCGTCACTTGTAACGAATACTTTCGTCTATATTTGCCGTCCCAGAAAAGGACAAGGGATACTGATGAGTTGATGACGCCGGAAAAAGGGCATTTTGGACTTTTTTTTTTTTTTTTTTTCAACCGTTTTTCGTTAAAAATCTTGTAAGTTCATGAAAAACGGTTGTTCAGGTGGAGAACCGTCACTTGTATCGAATACTTTCGTCAAAATTAGCCGTCCAAGAAAAGGACAAGGGAAACTGATGAGTTGATGACGCCGGAAAAAAATGGGCATTTTGGACTTTTTTTTTTTTTTTCAACCGTTTTTCGTTAAAAATCTTAAAAGTTCATGAAAAACGGTTGTTCAGGTGGAGAACCGTCACTTGTAACGAATACTTTCGTCAATACTTGCCGTCCCAGAAAAGGACAAGGGATACTGATGAGTTGATGACGCCGGAAAAAAATCGGCATTTTGGATTTTTTTTTTTTTTTTTTTTTCAACCGTTTTTCGTTAAAAATCTTGAAAGTTCATGAAAAACGGTTGTTCAGGTGGAGAACCGTCACTTGTAACGAATACTTTCGTCAATATTTGCCGTCCAAGAAAAGGACAAGGGATACTGATGAGTTGATGACGCCGGAAAAACATCGGCATTTTGGACTTTTTTTTTTTTTTTTTTTTCAACCGTTTTTCGTTAAAAATCTTGTAAGTTCATGAAAAACGGTTGTTCAGGTGGAGAACCGTCACTTGTATCGAATACTTTCGTCAAAATTAGCCGTCCAAGAAAAGGACAAGGGATACTGATGAGTTGATGACGCCGGAAAAACATTGGTTTTTGGACTTTTTTTTTTTTTTTTTTTTTTTTTTTCAACCGTTTTTCGTTAAAAATCTTGAAAGTTCATGAAAACGGTTGTTCAGGTGGAGAACCGTCACTTGTAACGAATACTTTCGTCAATATTTGCCGTCCAAGAAAAGGACAAGGGATACTGATGAGTTGATGACGCCGGAAAAAAATCATTTTGGACTTTTTTTTTTTTTTTTTTCAACCGTTTTTCGTTAAAAATCTTGAAAGTTCATGAAAAACGGTTGTTCAGGTGGAGAACCGTCACTTGTATCGAATTCTTCGTCAAATTAGCCGTCCAAGAAAAGGACAAGGGATACTGATGAGTTGATGACGCCGGAAAAAAATGGGCATTTGGACTTTTTTTTTTTTTTTTTCAACCGTTTTCGTTAAAAATCTTGTAAGTTCATGAAAAACGGTTGTTCAGGTGGAGAACCGTCACTTGTATCGAATTTTTCGTCAAAATTAGCCGTCCAAGAAAAGGACAAGGGATACTGATGAGTTGATGACCCCGGAAAAACATTGGCATTTTGGACTTTTTTTTTTTTTTTTTTTTCAACCGTTTTTCGTTAAAAATCTTGAAAGTTCATGAAAACGGTTGTTAGGTGGAGAACCGTCACTTGTAACGAATACTTTCGTCAATATTAGCCGTCCAGAAAAGGACAAGGGATACTGATGAGTTGATGACCCCGGAAAAACATTGGCATTTTGGACTTTTTTTTTTTTTTTCAACCGTTTTTCGTTAAAAATCTTGTAAGTTCATGAAAAACGGTTGTTCAGGTGGAGAACCGTCACTTGTATCGAATACTTTCGTCAAAATTAGCCGTCCAAGAAAAGGACAAGGGATACTGATGAGTTGATGACGCCGGAAAAAAATGGGCATTTTGGACTTTTTTTTTTTTTTTTTTTTTCAACCGTTTTTCGTTAAAAATCTTGAAGTTCATGAAAAACGGTTGTTCAGGTGGAGAACCGTCACTTGTAACGAATACTTTCGTCAAATATTTGCCGTCCCAGAAAAGGACAAGGGATACTGATGAGTTGATGACGCCGGAAAAAATGGGCATTTTGGACTTTTTTTTTTTTTTTTCAACCGTTTTTCGTTAAAAATCTTGTAAGTTCATGAAAAACGGTTGTTCAGGTGGAGAACCGTCACTTGTAACGAATACTTTCAACAATACTTGCCGTCCCAGAAAAGGACAAGGGATACTGATGAGTTGATGACGCCGGAAAAATCGGCATTTTGGATTTTTTTTTTTTTTTTTTTTTTTCAACCGTTTTTCGTTAAAAATCTTAAAAGTTCATGAAAAACGGTTGTTCAGGTGGAGAACCGTCACTTGTAACGAATACTTCGTCAAATTAGCCGTCCAAGAAAAGGACAAGGGATACTGATGAGTTCATGACGCCGGAAAAACATCGGCATTTTGGATTTTTTTTTTTTTTTTTTTTCAACCGTTTTTCGTTAAAAATCTTAAAAGTTCATGAAAAACGGTTGTTCAGGTGGAGAACCGTCACTTGTAACGAATACTTTCGTCAATATTTGCCGTCCCAGAAAAGGACAAGGGATACTGATGAGTTGATGACGCCGGAAAAAATGGGCATTTTGGACTTTTTTTTTTTTTTTTTTTTTTCAACCGTTTTTCGTTAAAAATCTTGTAAGTTCATGAAAAACGGTTGTTCAGGTGGAGAACCGTCACTTGTATCGAATTTTTTCGTCAAAATTAGCCGTCCAAGAAAAGGACAAGGGAAACTGATGAGTTGATGACGCCGGAAAAAAATGGGCATTTTGGACTTTTTTTTTTTTTTCAACCGTTTTTCGTTAAAAATCTTAAAAGTTCATGAAAAACGGTTGTTCAGGTGGAGAACCGTCACTTGTAACGAATACTTTCGTCAATACTTGCCGTCCCAGAAAAGGACAAGGGATACTGATGAGTTGATGACGCCGGAAAAAAATCGGCATTTTGGACTTTTTTTTTTTTTTTTTTCAACCGTTTTTCGTTAAAAATCTTGTAAGTTCATGAAAAACGGTTGTTCAGGTGGAGAACCGTCACTTGTATCGAATACTTTCGTCAAAATTAGCCGTCCAAGAAAAGGACAAGGGAAACTGATGAGTTGATGACGCCGGAAAAAATGGGCATTTTGGACTTTTTTTTTTTTTTTTTTCAACCGTTTTTCGTTAAAAATCTTAAAAGTTCATGTAAAACGGTTGTTCAGGTGGAGAAACGTCACTTGTAACGAATACTTTCGTCAATATGCCGTCCAGAAAGGACAAGGGATACTGATGAGTTGATGACGCCGGAAAAAAATTGGCATTTTGGATTTTTTTTTTTTTTTTTTCAACCGTTTTTCGTTAAAAATCTTAAAAGTTCATGTAAAACGGTTGTTCAGGTGGAGAAACGTCACTTGTAACGAAACTTTCGTCAAAATTAGCCGTCCAAGAAAAGGACAAGGGAAACTGATGAGTTCATGACGCCGGAAAAACATCGGCATTTTGGATTTTTTTTTTTTTTTTTTTTTTTCAACCGTTTTTCGTTAAAAATCTTAAAAGTTCATGAAAAACGGTTGTTCAGGTGGAGAACCGTCACTTGTAACGAATACTTTCGTCAATATTTGCCGTCCCAGAAAAGGACAAGGGATACTGATGAGTTGATGACGCCGGAAAAAATGGGCATTTTGGACTTTTTTTTTTTTTTTTTTTTTTTTTTCAACCGTTTTTCGTTAAAAATCTTGTAAGTTCATGAAAAACGGTTGTTCAGGTGGAGAACCGTCACTTGTATCGAATACTTTCGTCAAAATTAGCCGTCCAAGAAAAGGACAAGGGATACTGATGAGTTGATGACGCCGGAAAAAAAATGGGCATTTGGACTTTTTTTTTTTTTTTTTTTTTCAACCGTTTTTCGTTAAAAATCTTGTAAGTTCATGAAAAACGGTTGTTCAGGTGGAGAACCGTCACTTGTATCGAATTTTTTCGTCAAAATTAGCCGTCCAGAAAAGGACAAGGGAAACTGATGTTGATGACGCCGGAAAAAAAAATGGGCATTTTGGACTTTTTTTTTTTTTTTCAACCGTTTTTCGTTAAAAATCTTAAAAGTTCATGAAAAACGGTTGTTCAGGTGGAGAACCGTCACTTGTAACGAATACTTCGTCAATATTTGCCGTCCCAGAAAAGGACAAGGGATACTGATGAGTTTGACGCCGGAAAAAAAATGGTTTTTGGACTTTTTTTTTTTTTTTTTTTTTCAACCGTTTTTCGTAAAAATCTTAAAAGTTCATGAAAAACGGTTGTTCAGGTGGAGAACCGTCACTTGTAACGAAAACTTTCGTCAAAATTAGCCGTCCAAGAAAAGGACAAGGGAAACTGATGAGTTGATGACGCCGGAAAAACATCGGCATTTTGGATTTTTTTTTTTTTTTTTTTTTCAACCGTTTTTCGTTAAAAATCTTAAAGTTCATGAAAAACGGTTGTTCAGGTGGAGAACCGTCACTTGTAACGAATACTTTCGTCAATATTTGCCGTCCCAGAAAAGGACAAGGGATACTGATGAGTTGATGACGCCGGAAAACGAAAATATGGGCATTGGATTTTTTTTTTTTTTTTTTTTTTAACCGTTTTTCGTTAAAAATCTTGTAAGTTCATGAAAAACGGTTGTTCAGGTGGAGAACCGTCACTTGTATCGAATACTTTCGTCAAATTAGCCGTCCAAGAAAAGGACAAGGGATACTGATGAGTTGATGACGCCGAAAAAAAATGGGCATTTTGGACTTTTTTTTTTTTTCAACCGTTTTTCGTTAAAAATCTTGTAAGTTCATGAAAAACGGTTGTTCAGGTGGAGAACCGTCACTTGTATCGAATACTTCGTCAAAATTAGCCGTCCAAGAAAAGGACAAGGGATACTGATGAGTTGATGACGCCGGAAAAAAAATGGGCATTTTGGACTTTTTTTTTTTTTTTTTTCAACCGTTTTTCGTTAAAAATCTTAAAAGTTCATGAAAAACGGTTGTTCAGGTGGAGAACCGTCACTTGTAACGAATACTTTCGTCAAAATTAGCCGTCCAAGAAAAGGACAAGGGATACTGATGAGTTGATGACGCCGAAAAAAAAAATGGGCATTTGGTTTTTTTTTTTTTCAACCGTTTTTCGTTAAAAATCTTGTAAGTTCATGAAAAACGGTTGTTCAGGTGGAGAACCGTCACTTGTAACGAATACTTTCGTCAATACTTGCCGTCCCAGAAAAGGACAAGGGATACTGATGAGTTGATGACGCCGGAAAAAAATGGGCATTTTGGACTTTTTTTTTTTTTTTTTTTTCAACCGTTTTCGTTAAAAATCTTAAAAGTTCATGAAAAACGGTTGTTCAGGTGGAGAAACGTCATGTAACGAAACTTTCGTCAAATTTAGCCGTCCAAGAAAAGGACAAGGGATACTGATGAGTGATGACGCCGGAAAAACATCGGCATTTTGGATTTTTTTTTTTTTTTTTTCAACCGTTTTTCGTTAAAAATCTTAAAAGTTCATGAAAAACGGTGTTCAGGTGGGAGAACCGTCACTTGTAACGAATACTTTCGTCAATATTTGCCGTCCAAAAAAGGACAAGGGATACTGATGAGTTGATGACGCCGGAAAAAAATGGGCATTTTGGACTTTTTTTTTTTTTTTTTTTTTTTTCAACCGTTTTTCGTTAAAAATCTTGTAAGTTCATGAAAAACGGTTGTTCAGGTGGAGAACCGTCACTTGTATCGAATACTTCCGTCAAAATTAGCCGTCCAAAAAAAGGACAAGGGATACTGATGAGTGATGTGACGCCGGAAAAAAATGGGCATTTTGGACTTTTTTTTTTTTTCAACCGTTTTTTTCGTAAAAATCTTAAAAGTTCATGAAAAACGGTTGTTCAGGTGGAGAACCGTCACTTGTAACGAATACTTTCGTCAATATTTGCCGTCCCAGAAAAGGACAAGGGATACTGATGAGTTGATGACGCCGGAAAAAATGGGCATTTTGGACTTTTTTTTTTTTTTTTTTTTTCAACCGTTTTTCGTTAAAAATCTTGAAAGTTCATGAAAAACGGTTGTTCAGGTGGAGAACCGTCACTTGTATCGAATACTTTCGTCAAAATTAGCCGTCCAAGAAAAGGACAAGGGATACTGATGAGTTGATGACGCCGAAAAAAAATGGGCATTTTGGACTTTTTTTTTTTTTTCAACCGTTTTTCGTTAAAAATCTTGTATGTTCATGAAAAACGGTTGTTCAGGTGGAGAACCGTCACTTGTAACGAATACTTCGTCAATATTGCCGTCCCAGAAAAGGAAAAGGATACTGATGAGTTGATGACGCCGGAAAAAAAATGGCATTTGGACTTTTTTTTTTTTTTTTTTCAACCGTTTTTCGTTAAAAATCTTGTAAGTTCATGAAAAACGGTTGTAGGGGTGGAGAACCGTCACTTGTAACGAATACTTTCGTCAAAATTAGCCGTCCAAGAAAAGGACAAGGATACTGATGAGTTCATGACGCCGGAAAAACATCGGCATTTTGGATTTTTTTTTTTTTTTTTCAACCGTTTTTTTTCGTTAAAAATCTTAAAAGTTCATGAAAAACGGTTGTTCAGGTGGAGAACCGTCACTTGTAACGAATACTTTCGTCAAAATTGCCGTCCAAGAAAAGGACAAGGGAAACTGATGAGTTGATGACGCCGGGAAAAACATCGGCATTTTGGATTTTTTTTTTTTTTTTTTTCAACCGTTTTTCGTTAAAAATCTTAAAAGTTCATGAAAAACGGTTGTTCAGGTGGAGAACCGTCACTTGTATCGAATACTTCCGTCAAAATTAGCCGTCCAAAAAAAGGACAAGGGATACTGATGAGTTGATGACGCCGGAAAAAATGGGCATTTTGGACTTTTTTTTTTTTTTTTTTTCAACCGTTTTTCGTTAAAAATCTTGTAAGTTCATGAAAAACGGTTGTTCAGGTGGAGAACCGTCACTTGTATCGAATATTCGTCAAAATTAGCCGTCCAAAAAAAGGACAAGGGATACTGATGAGTTGATGACGCCGGAAAAAAATGGGCATTTTGGACTTTTTTTTTTTTTTCCAACCGTTTTTCGTTAAAAATCTTGAAAGTTCATGAAAAACGGTTGTTCAGGTGGAGAACCGTCACTTGTAACGAATACTTTCGTCAATATTAGCCGTCCAAGAAAAGGACAAGGGATACTGATGAGTTGATGACGCCGGAAAAAAATGGGCATTTTGGACTTTTTTTTTTTTTTTTTTTTTTTCAAACCGTTTTTCGTAAAAATCTTGTAGTTCATGAAAAACGGTTGTTCAGGTGGAGAACCGTCACTTGTATCGAATTTTTCGTCAAAATTAGCCGTCCAAGAAAAGGACAAGGGATCTGAGATTGATGACGCCGGAAAAACATTGGGTTTTTGGACTTTTTTTTTTTTTTTTTTTTTTTTTTTCAACCGTTTTTCGTTAAAAATCTTGAAAGTTCATGAAAAACGGTTGTTCAGGTGGAGAACCGTCACTTGTAACGAATACTTTCGTCAATATTTGCCGTCCCAGAAAAGGACAAGGGAAACTGAGTTGATGACGCCCCCGGAAAAAACATTGGCTTTTGGACTTTTTTTTTTTTTTTTTTTTTTCAACCGTTTTCGTTAAAAATCTTGAAGTTCATGAAAACGGTTGTTCAGGTGGAGAACCGTCACTTGTATCGAATACTTTCGTCAAAATTAGCCGTCCAAGAAAAGGACAAGGGATACTGATGAGTTGATGACCCCGGAAAAACATTGGAGTTTTTGGACTTTTTTTTTTTTTTTTTTTTTTTTTTTCAACCGTTTTTCGTTAAAAATTTTGAAAGTCCATGAAAACGGTTGTTTAGGTGGACAACCGTCACTTTTAACGAATACTTTCGTCAATATTTGCCGTCCAAGAAAAGGACAAGGGATACTGATGAGTTGATGACGCCGGAAAAAATCGGCATTTTGGACTTTTTTTTTTTTTTTTTCCAACCGTTTTTCGTTAAATATCTTGAAAGTCCATGAATAACGGTTGTTCAGGTGGAGAATTGTCACTTGTAACGAATACTTTCGTCAATATTAGCCGTCCCAGAAAAGGACAAGGGATACTGATGAGTTGATGACGCCGGAAAAAAATGGGCATTTGTGACTTTTTTTTTTTTTTTTTTTTTTTTCAGCCGTTTTTCGTTAAAAATCTTGTAAGTTCATGAAAAACGGTTGTTCAGGTGGAGAACTGTCACATGTATCGAATACTTTCGTCAAAATTAGCCGTCCAAGAAAAGGACAAGGGAAACTGATGAGTTGATGACGCCGAAAAAAAATCGGCATTTTGGACTTTTAAGCGTGCCGTATATATACGGTGCGCTTCTTGTTTTCATTTTCATATCTAATATATAAGTCCAATGCCTTGCTTATGGCAAAACCTTTGGCGGGAAGGTTTGAAAAATTAAAAACGTATTTTCTTAAAACTGGTTTCATTTATCGTTAATTATTGCTGCAATTCAGGAGGTCTCGGCGTCTATTTTCTTAAAATTGTAAAAGTTTTGGTATTCCTGTTAATTTCAATAAGTTATTAAGCGTCAAAGTCGAATTCCTTCAAACGAGAATTCCATACAGGTCCAGCAACCTACGTCATTTGTGCCAACCTATGAGTCGAAATTCCAAGGCAGGAGGGGGGTGGAAACACCTTTCACAGAAACCCTCTTTGCCCCTCGCCTTTGGGCTCCACCGGTCTCAAGATTTCTTCACGGTGCATTAAGCGTTCAGGACACGCATCGTAAAAGTGTCAAAATCTGTTTGACGAGGGTACATCGATAAGAAGCGACGAGGTATTGATGAAGAGCGGGAGGGGTATAGAAAAGAGAGAGGCTCATGCATATCCTTAAGTAGACCTGTTTAGTGATGTCGTCACGATCAGAATTAGTTCCAAACAAATGCTCTATCTCGCTCACTCTCGTGGATTTACCAGATCCAAATTTTCGAACGCAAATTCATGCTAGTTAACCAACAGTTTTCTCAAATTTTATTGCACCATCAGATTCCACTTGCCTTAAAGTATCTTTTCACTGTAACATAATTCCTAAAAGATCACAAGCGAATTTACAATCACAGTTATACCGAAAGACGCTCTACGTTTTGTCCTTGTCTTACTCACGGTCTCTTATGGTAGTATCACCGCCATGACACTCAATCTCAATCATTCTAACTTCTCTTCGTATCGAAGCTATTGTTCGAGGTACAACACATGCCGTGATGGTGCTGATGAGCCTATATCCTAGAATTTTGTGCTCTTAAGAAACTGTGAGTGTGACAAGGACAAAACATAGGACTTTCTTCGATATAACTGTGATTGTGCATCGATGCGCGATTTTTCAAAAAGTTTGTGATAGCGGGCTCATATTTTATCACTGAGAAAAAAGTGGCTGTTAAAACTGTAAGAATAGAACCATAGATGATTTCGCCTTATTTCAATCATGAGACCTATCGTTGCTGAAGTCAGCGCGCTTGAATCTACACGAATTCCGATTGTATCAATGGAATTTCGATTATTTCTATGGGAAATAAAGCGCGGGAATGTATATCCAATCGGAAAATTTTTTGAAACAATCGGAAATTTTTATAAGGGACGCGGAACCCAATGGTGTGATAAACACAACTGGTGTAAAGAACGTGTTGTTTACTAGCACTTGTATTTCAAAATTTGGATTGTGTTTCGTATGGGAAAACCCACGAGAGCGAGTGAGACGGAGCCTTTGTTTGGAACCAATTTTTTTCATGACGTCACACTAAACAAGTCTTTGCATCGAAACATTTGAAATTCTGGGGGATCGGCAAATTGAAAGCCCCTCAATGAGCGTCGATGGAATCAAGGGATTTTTGAGGACATTTTGGGCGTTTTGTTAAAAAATAGGTGTTTAAAATCCAGAACACAGGGAGCCAGAGGGGTAAAATTCGCATTAATTGCTCTAAAAAGTGAGAGGGGCTGTCACGTGTCTTCCACCCCTGGACAGCTTCCTTGCTGCGGCTATGGAATTGACTCTGGAATAACTTATTTACCTATCCTAAAAAGTTCGTTGCGTGTACAAAATTTTTCACTGGAAGCTTCTTCAAATTTTGGAAACTATAGGTCCATATGGAACTTTGCTTTTCCAACACGAAAAATGATATCGACCGACGGCAACAGAAAAAAAAAAGAAATAATATGACAATGCGTTATAGTGAATAATGGCATAGTTTTAACTGTAAACTTTCGATACTTTTCAAGAAAATAAATGGGGAGAGGGGGACTTAAAATCCACAAACGACTTAAACCTCCACACCTACTAATCTATACCCCTAGAATGCTTGATGTGTAAAGGGCACTTGAAATGGTTAGTTCTGTATATTAAAGGATTATTGTTTCATGAATTCGCAAGTGTTCCATTTATGCATATTACGTATCTACATCGTGACAATCGCAATAAGTGCTGACAGCACCTAAAACGGAAAAAAATATAAAAAAAACTGTTTATTATTTAGAATCACGGCTTTTCCGAATATGACACTTTTTGACTTCAAAAGAACGCAACCTCATGTTTGATCCCTGAACAAGCCGTTTAAAAGGTGGAGGGATTTAGAAATATCTATTGTCTATAGTTTATGTGGGTAAAAAAGATCGAGCCTTATCAAATAATTTTCTCTTTTCAGCTTTCAATGGGTTTGTTGCAAACTTTTGCTACAATGCTATAGAGTTTTGATTCTGATGTAAAATTGTCTGAAAATTACATTGGCGGCATCAAATAGTCATAAAATCCACTAATAAACCCCAAAAAAAACGCATTAAAAATAAAGCCAAAATTGCAGTCGTAAAGCCGAACAATCTGTGCACGCGCACGACGAACATCAGAGATAGGTGACCCATTCTCCCCTTTTTCTTTAAAGGGGGGGGGGGGGGGGAGAAAATATCTCTACAGTCAAACTGTGATTTTAAAAATGTGCATGGTCAAGATGTTGTCTTTTGTGAAGGGGGCGGGGGGGGGAGCAAAATATCAAGAACAGGGTGTTTCAAAACTTGAGTGCCAAACTTATGGAGTGTTTTTTTTGGGATCAACATACATATATATAAGACTTTATTTTCCTACATGAGTATGTGCTGCAAATGTTTCTCTTCTGAGCTAGAGCCCTCCAAAGTTTTGAAAACAAAAAACAAAAAACAAACACAAAAAACCAAGCCTTTGACTCATCCCCTTATAGATACATCTGATCTAAATTTATTTTTTTCATAATTTCTCACCAAACAAGCTCAAATTTGGGCAGCACTTGTCACAAAAGAACCGAGTGACATTTTGATAAAATTGAGTTATTGATTGATAGAGCTAGCAATACTGAATCTCGAAGCAACAAGTGCTTCTTCTGTAATAACAACTATTTCCCGTCAAAATTCCAGGTAAAAGTGAGCTGGTGAGCCTCATTGATGTCATTGTCCATATGATGAAATAAAATGAGAACTTGGTTCCTTTGGCTGATTAGGTTAAACCTTAATCCGAGTCACGTAAGGAACCAACTCCGACTTGGTTCCTTTTATAGAATTGGGAACGGACTTAAGTCCGGATTAACGGATTTTAAAATAATCAACAGTGTAAACCAACTCTGCCGTTTGGTTTCTCTTAGAGTTTCGTTTTTCGTGATTATGCCAAAAAAAAGAAGAAAAGGGAAACCCAAATCACTTTAAACGCTAAAAATTAAGTACCTTTTCTACATAGTAAATTCCACTTTTCCGGTGTTGAAATGCAAAAATACAACAAGGTAGTTGAATGAAATCAAAACGTAAGTAATTCCAAGTTTTTTGTTTAAATGCTAGCTCTTCAACTTTGGACTCAATTTTCTCGAGATCAGCTCCATGTTGAATGCAGTCTAATTATTATCATTGCTAGCAAAAGCATTAAAGCTGTTCAGACTATAGTGGCACGCTTCTCCAACACCTGCGTGTTGGAATTTTCCCTGCTTGTTTTTTTTTTTTTTTTTTTGTTTTTTTTTTTTTTTTCTACCGTTTTTCGTTAAAAATTTTGTAAGTTCATGAAAAACGGTTGTTCAGGTGGAGAACCGTCACTTGTATCGAATTTTTTCGTCAAAATTAGCCGTCCCAGAAAAGGACAAGGGATACTGATGAGTTGATGACGCCGGAAAAAAATGGGCATTGGACTTTTTTTTTTTTTTTTTTTTCAACCGTTTTTCGTTAAAAATATTGAAAGTTCATGAAAACGGTTGTTCAGGTGGAGGAGAACCGTCACTTGTAACGAATACTTTCGTCATATTTGCCGTCCAGAAAAGGACAAGGGATACTGATGAGATGACGCCGTAAAAAAAAATCGGCATTTTGCTCTTTTTTTTTTTTTTTTTTTTTTTTTTGTTTTTTTTTTTTTTTTTTTTTTTTTTTTTGGAACCGCTTAATAAAAATCTTGAAACAAGTGCTTCTTCTAATAACAACTATTTTCCGTCGAAATTCCAGGTAAAAGTGAGCTAGTGATGATGAAAGAAAATGAGAACTTGGTTCCTTTTTCTTAAACCTTAATCCGAGTCACGTAAGAAACCAACTCCGACTTGGTTCCTTTTATAGAATCGAGAAAGGACCGAAGTCCGGATTAACGGATTTTAAAATATCAACAGTGTAATCCAACACTGCCGTTTGGTTTCTCTTAGAGATACGGTTATCGTGATTATGCCAAACAAAAAGAAGAAAGGAACCAAGTCACTTTAAACGCTAAAAATTAAGTAGGTACCTTTCCTGCATAGAAAATTCCACTTTTCCGGTGCTGAAATGCAAATAAAGCCAAAATTGCAGTCGTAAAGCCGAACAATTTGTGCACGCGCACGACGAACATCAGAGATAGGTGACCCATTCTCCCCTTTTTCGTTAAGGGGGGGGGGGGGGGGAGAAATATCTCTACAGTCAACTGTGATTTTAAAATGTGCATGGTCAAGATGTTGTCTTTTGTGAAGGGGGCGGGGGGGGGAGCAAAATATCAAGAACAGGGTGTTTCAAAACTTGAGTGCCAAACTTATGGAGTGTATTTTTGGGATCAACATACATATATATAAGACTTTATTTTTCGTTAAAATTTGTAAGTGCTGAAAAACGGTTTTCTTGAGAGAACCGTCCAAATTTTGTCAAAAACCCAAAAAACAAAACTAAAACGCCAAGGGCCTTTTGGACTCACCTTTTCCTTATAGATACATCTGATTTTAAATTTAAAAATTTTTGTCATAATTTCCTCCAAAAAAACAAGCTGAATTGGACGCCGTCACAAAAGAACCGATTTGACCATTTTTTTTTTTTTTTTTAAATTTTTATTTTTTTGAGCCAGCAATATGAATCTCGAAAACAAGTGCTTCTTCTTTAATAACAACTATTTCCCGTCAAATTCCAGGTAAAAGCTGTGAGCCCCAGTGATTGAAAGAAAGAAAAAATGAGAACTTGGTTCCTTTTTTGGTTAAACCTTAATCCGAGTCACGTAAGGAACCAACTCCGACTTGGTTCCTTTTATAGAATTGGGAACGGACTTAAGTCCGGATTAACGGATTTTAAAATAATCAACAGTGTAAACCAACTCTGCCGTTTGGTTTCTCTTAGAGTTTCGTTTTTCGTGATTATGCCAAAAAAAAGAAGAAAGGAACCAAGTCACTTTAAACGCTAAAAATTAAGTACCTTTTCTACATAGTAAATTCCACTTTTCCGGTGTTGAAATGCAAAAATACAACAAGGTAGTTGAATGAAATCAAAACGTAAGTAATTCCAAGTTTTTTGTTTAAATGCTAGCTCTTCAACTTTGGACTCAATTTTCTCGAGATCAGCTCCATGTTGAATGCAGTCTAATTATTATCATTGCTAGCAAAAGCATTAAAGCTGTTCAGACTATAGTGGCACGCTTCTCCAACACCTGCGTGTTGGAATTTTCCCTGCTTGTTTTTTTTTTTTTTTTTTTTTTTTTTTCTACCGTTTTTCGTTAAAAATCTTGAAAGTTCATGAAAAACGGTTGTTCAGGTGGAGAACCGTCACTTGTAACGAATACTTTCGTCAATATTTGCCGTCCCAGAAAAGGACAAGGGATACTGATGAGTTGATGACGCCGGAAAAAATGGGCATTTTGGACTTTTTTTTTTTTTTTTTTTCAACCGTTTTTCGTTAAAAATATTGAAAGTTCATGAAAAACGGTTGTTCAGGTGGAGAACCGTCACTTGTAACGAATACTTTCGTCAATATTTGCCGTCCAAGAAAAGGACAAGGGATACTGATGAGATGATGACGCCGTAAAAAAAATCGGCATTTTTGACTCTTTTTTTTTTTTTTTTTTTTTTTTTTTTTTTTTTTTTTTTTTTTTTTTTTGGAACCGCTTAATAAAAATCTTGAAACAAGTGCTTCTTCTAATAACAACTATTTTCCGTCGAAATTCCAGGTAAAAGTGAGCTAGTGATGATGAAAGAAAATGAGAACTTGGTTCCTTTTTCTTAAACCTTAATCCGAGTCACGTAAGAAACCAACTCCGACTTGGTTCCTTTTATAGAATCGAGAAAGGACCGAAGTCCGGATTAACGGATTTTAAAATATCAACAGTGTAATCCAAAACTGCCGTTTGGTTTCTCTTAGAGATCGGTTATCGTGATTATGCCAACAAAAAAAAAAAGGAACCAAGTCACTTTAAACGCTAAAAATTAATAGGTACCTTTCCTGCATAGAAAATTCCACTTTTCCGGTGCTGAAATGCAAATAAAGCCAAAATTGCAGTCGTAAAGCCGAACAATTTGTGCACGCGCACGACGAACATCAGAGATAGGGACCCATTCTCCCCTTTTTTTCGTTAAGGGGGGGGGGGGGGAGAAAATATCTCTACAGTCAAACTGTGATTTTAAAAATGTGCATGGTCAAGATGTTGTCTTTTGTGAAGGGGGGGGGGGGGGAGCAAAATATCAAGAACAGGGTGTTCAAAACTTGAGTGCCAAACTTATGGAGTGTATTTTTGGGATCAACATACATATATAAAGATTTTATTTTCCTACATGAGTATGGCTGCAAATGTTTCTCTTCTGAGCTAGAGCCCTCCAAAGTTTTGAAAACAAAAACAAAAAAAAACACAAAAAACCAAGCCTTTGACTCATCTCCTTATAGATACATCTGATCTAAATTTATTTTTTTCATAATTTCTCACCAAACAAGCTCAATTGGACAGCACTTGTCACAAAAACCGAGTGACATTTTGATAAAATTGATTATTTATTGATAGAGCTAGCAATACTGAATCTCGAAGCAACAAGTGCTTCTTCTGTAATAACAACTATTTCCCGTCAAAATTCCAGGTAAAAGTGAGCTGGGGAGCCTCATTGATGTCATTGTCCATATGATGAATAAAAAGAGAACTTGGTTCCTTTTGGGTGATTAGGGTTTAAAACCCTTTAAACCGAGTCACGTAAGGAACCAACTCCGACTTGGTTCCTTTTATAGAATTGGGAACGGACTTAAGTCCGGATTAACGGATTTTAAAATAATCAACAGTGTAAACCAACTCTGCCGTTTGGTTTCTCTTAGAGTTTCGTTTTTCGTGATTATGCCAAAAAAAAGAAGAAAGGAACCAAGTCACTTTAAACGCTAAAAATTAAGTACCTTTTCTACATAGTAAATTCCACTTTTCCGGTGTTGAAATGCAAAAATACAACAAGGTAGTTGAATGAAATCAAAACGTAAGTAATTCCAAGTTTTTTGTTTAAATGCTAGCTCTTCAACTTTGAACTCAATTTTCTCGAGATCAGCTCCATGTTGAATGCAGTCTAATTATTATCATTGCTAGCAAAAGCATTAAAGCTGTTCAGACTATAGTGGCACGCTTCTCCAACACCTGCGTGTTGGAATTTTCCCTGCTTGTTTTTTTTTTTTTTTTTTTTTTTTTTTTTTCTACCGTTTTTCGTTAAAAATCTTGAAAGTTCATGAAAAACGGTTGTTCAGGTGGAGAACCGTCACTTGTAACGAATACTTTCGTCAATATTTGCCGTCCCAGAAAAGGACAAGGGATACTGATGAGTTGATGACGCCGGAAAAAATGGGCATTTTGGACTTTTTTTTTTTTTTTTTTCAACCGTTTTTCGTTAAAAATATTGAAAGTTCATGAAAAACGGTTGTTCAGGTGGAGAACCGTCACTTGTAACGAATACTTTCGTCAATATTTGCCGTCCAAGAAAAGGACAAGGGATACTGATGAGATGATGACGCCGTAAAAAAAATCGGCATTTTTGACTCTTTTTTTTTTTTTTTTTTTTTTTTTTTTTTTTTTTGGAACCGCTTAATAAAAATCTTGAAACAAGTGCTTCTTCTAATAACAACTATTTTCCGTCGAAATTCCAGGTAAAAGTGAGCTAGTGATGATGAAAGAAAATGAGAACTTGGTTCCTTTTTCTTAAACCTTAATCCGAGTCACGTAAGAAACCAACTCCGACTTGGTTCCTTTTATAGAATCGAGAAAGGACCGAAGTCCGGATTAACGGATTTTAAAATATCAACAGTGTAATCCAACACTGCCGTTTGGTTTCTCTTAGAGATACGGTTATCGTGATTATGCCAAACAAAAAGAAGAAAGGAACCAAGTCACTTTAAACGCTAAAAATTAAGTAGGTACCTTTCCTGCATAGAAAATTCCACTTTTCCGGTGTTGAAATGCAAAATTTTAACACGGTAGTTGAATGAAATCAAAACGTAAGTAATTCCGAGTCTTTTGTTTTAATGCTAGCTCTTCAACTTTGGACTCAATTTTCTCGAGATCAGCTCCATGTCACGTAGTTTCTCTTTGATGAATTATCATTGCTAGCAAAAGCATTAAAGCTGTTCAGACTTTAGTGGCACGCTTTTCCAACACCTGCGTGTTGGAATTTTCCCTGCTTGTTTTTTTTTTTTTTTTTTTTTTTTTTTTTTTTTTTCAACCGTTTTTCGTTAGAGATCTTGAAAGTTCATGAAAAACGGTTGTTCAGAAAGAGAACCGTCACGTGTAACGAATACTTTCGTCAATATTTGCCGTCCCAGAAAAGGACAAGGGATACTGATGAGTTGATGACGCCGAAAAAACGTCGGCATCTTGGGTTTTTTTTTCCAACCGTTTTTCCTTAAAAATCTTGAAAGTTCATGAAAAACGGTTGCTCAAGATTTTTAACGAAAAACGGTTGAAAAAAAAAAAAAAGGAGTCCAAAATGCGGATGTTTTTCCGGCGTCACGAACTCATCATTATCCCTTGTCCTTTTCTGGGACGGCAAATATTCACGAAAGTGACCTGTAGATTTGGAGGGATTTTAATCGCTGACAAGGCTCAGGGCTCAAAAACGCCCGCTCTGCTCTTCCGGGGCACGCCAATGTATTTTCAAATGGGAAAATAGACTTACGAGCAGATCCGTCGTTTTGATGGGCTTTTAAGGGCCGAGAGGGCTCAGGGGTCACAAAACGACCGCTCTGCTCTTCCGGGGCACCGCCAATGTATTTTCAAATGAAAAAATAGACTTACGAGCAGACCTGTCGATTTGGTGGGCTTTTAATCGCTGACAAGGCTCAAGGCTTACAAAACGTCCCATCTGCTCTTCCGGGGCACCGCCAGTGTATTTTCAAATGGGAAAATAGACTTACGACCAGGCCAGTCGTTTTGATGGGCTTTTAATCGCTGACATGGCTCAAGGCTTACAAAACGTCCCCTCTCCTCTTCCGAGGATCCGCCAATGTATTTCAATGGGAAAATAGGCTTACGAACAGACCTGTCGTTTTGATAGGCTTTTAATCGCTGACAAGGCTCAGGGCTCACAAAACGTCCCTTCTGCTCTTCTGGGGCACCGCCAACGTATTTTCAAATTGGAAAATAGACTTACGAGCAGACTTGTCGTTTTGATGGGCTTTTAATCGCTGACAAGGCTCAGGGCTCTTAAAACGTCCCCTCTGCTCTTCCGGAGCACCGCAAATGTATTTTCAAATGGGAAAACCGACTTACGAGGAGACCTGTCGTTTTGGATGGCTTTTAAACGCTGACAAGGCTCAGGGCTCACAAAACGTCCCCTCTGCTCTTCCGGTGCACCGTCAATGTATTTTCAAATGGGAAAATAGACTTACGAGCAAACCTGTCGTTTTGGATGGCTTTTAATCGCTGACAAGGCTCAGGGCTCATAAAACGTCCCCTCTGCTCTTCCGGGGCGCCGCCACTGTATTTTCAATGGGAAAACCGACTTACGATTAGACCTGTTGTTTTGATGGCCTTTTTATCGCTGACAAGGCTCGGGGCTCACAAAACGTCCCCTCTGCTCTTCCGGGGCACCGCCAATGTATTTTCAATGGGAAAACAGCCTTACGAGCAGACCTGCCGTTTTGATGGGCTTTTAATCGCTGTTCAGGCTCAGGGCTCACAAAACGTCCCCTCTGCTCTTCCGGAGCACCGTCAATGTATTTTCAAATGGGAAAACCGACTTACGAGGAGACCTGTCGTTTTGGATGGCTTTTAAACGCTGACAAGGCTCAGGGCTCAAAAACGCCCGCTCTGCTCTTCCGGGGCACGCCAATGTATTTTCAAATGGGAAAATAGACTTACGAGCAGATCCGTCGTTTTGATGGGCTTTTAAGGGCCGAGAGGGCTCAGGGGTCACAAAACGACCGCTCTGCTCTTCCGGGGCACCGCCAATGTATTTTCAAATGAAAAATAGACTTACGAGCAGACCTGTCGATTTTTGGTGGGCTTTTAATCGCTGACAAGGCTCAAGGCTTACAAAACGTCCCATCTGCTCTTCCGGGGCACCGCCAGTGTATTTTCAAATGGGAAAATAGACTTACGACCAGGCCAGTCGTTTTGATGGGCTTTTAATCGCTGACATGGCTCAAGGCTTACAAAACGTCCCCTCTCCTCTTCCGAGGATCCGCCAATGTATTTCAATGGGAAAATAGGCTTACGAACAGACCTGTCGTTTTGATAGGCTTTTAATCGCTGACAAGGCTCAGGGCTCACAAAACGTCCCTCTGCTCTTCTGGGGCACCGCCAACGTATTTTCAAATTGGGGAAAAAAGACTTACGAGCAGACTTGTCGTTTTGATGGGCTTTTAATCGCTGACAAGGCTCAGGGCTCTTAAAACGTCCCCTCTGCTCTTCCGGAGCACCGCCAATGTATTTTCAAATGGGAAAACCGACTTACGAGGAGACCTGTCGTTTTGGATGGCTTTTAAACGCTGACAAGGCTCAGGGCTCACAAAACGTCCCCTCTGCTCTTCCGGTGCACCGTCAATGTATTTTCAAATGGGAAAATAGACTTACGAGCAAACCTGTCGTTTTGGATGGCTTTTAATCGCTGACAAGGCTCAGGGCTCATAAAACGTCCCCTCTGCTCTTCCGGGGCGCCGCCAATGTATTTTCAATGGGAAAACCGACTTACGATTAGACCTGTTGTTTTGATGGCCTTTTTATCGCTGACAAGGCTCGGGGCTCACAAAACGTCCCCTCTGCTCTTCCGGGGCACCGCCAATGTATTTTCAATGGGAAAACAGCCTTACGAGCAGACCTGCCGTTTTGATGGGCTTTTAATCGCTGTTCAGGCTCAGGGCTCACAAAACGTCCCCTCTGCTCTTCCGGAGCACCGTCAATGTATTTTCAAATGGGAAAACCGACTTACGAGGAGACCTGTCGTTTTGGATGGCTTTTAAACGCTGACAAGGCTCAGGGCTCACAAAACGTCCCCTCTGCTCTTCCGGGGCACCGTCAATGTATTTTCAAATGGGAAAATAGACTTACGAGCAGACTTGTTGTTTTGGTGGGCTTTTTATCGCTGACACGGCTCGGGGCTCACAAAACGTCCCCTCTGCTCTTCCGGGGCACCGCGAATGTATTTTCAAATGGGAAAACCGACTTACGAGGAGACCTGTCGTTTTGGATGGCTTTTAAACGCTGACAAGGCTCAGGGCTCACAAAACGTCCCCTCTGCTCTTACGGTGCACCGTCAATGTATTTTCAAATGGGAAAATAGACTTACGAGCAAACCTGTCGTTTTGGATGGCTTTTAATCGCTGACAAGGCTCAGGGCTCATAAAACGTCCCCTCTGCTCTTCCGGGGCACCGCCAATGTATTTTCAATGGGAAAACCGACTTACGATTAGACCTGTTGTTTTGATGGCCTTTTTATCGCTGACAAGGCTCGGGGCTCACAAAACGTTCCCTCTGCTCTTCCGGGGCACCGCCAATGTATTTTCAATGGGAAAACAGCCTTACGAGCAGACCTGCCGTTTTGATGGGCTTTTAATCGCTGTTCAGGCTCAGGGCTCACAAAACGTCCCCTCTGCTCTTCCGGGGCACCGCCAATGTATTTTCAATGGGAAAACCGACTTACGAGCGGACTTGTTGTTTTGATGGGCTTTTTATCGCTGACACGGCTCGGGGCTCACAAAACGTCCCCTCTGCTCTTCCGGGGCACCGCCAATGTATTTTCAATGGGAAAACCGACTTACGAGGAGACCTGTCGTTTTGATGGGTTTTTAATCTCTGACAAGTCTCAGGGCTCACAAAACGTCCCCTCTGCTCTTCCGGTGCACCGCCAATGTATTTTCAAATGGGAAAATAGACATACGAGCAAACCTGTTGTTTTGGATGGCTTTTAATCGCTGACAAGGCTCAGGGCTCACAAAACGTCCCCTCTGCTCTTCCGGGGCACCGACAATGGAATTTAAAGGGGAAAACGGACCTTAGAGCAGACCTGTCGTTTTGATGGGCTTTTAATCGCTGACAAGGCTCAGGGCTCACAAAACGTCCCTTCTGCTCTTCCGGGGCACCGCCAATGTATTTTCAATGGGAAAACCGACTTACGAGGAGACCTGTCGTTTTGATGGGCTTATAATCGCTGACAAGACTCAGGGCTCACAAAACGTCCCCTCTGCTCTTCCGGTGCACCGCCAATGTATTTTCAAATGGGAAAATAGACATACGAGCAAACCTGTCGTTTTGGATGGCTTTTAATCGCTGACAAGGCTCGGGGCTCACAAAACGTCCCCTCTGCACTGAAAAAAAAACCACTGCTAAAATCAACTAATTGCAATTAGTAAGTTGGAATTAGTAATTTCAAAGCAGGAGCGTGTTAAATTAACCAATATTATTGGGTTCTTTGAAGTATCCAGAAATGAGTTATATCAACTAACCGTCTATCTTCTTATTTTTACTAATTGTAATGTTGTTTCAAGAAAATAATTAGTTGCATTAAGAATTCGAAATAGTTTGATTTACTATTTAGGAAGAAGCGCCGTAAAATGTCGAGTTATGCAATTTGCATGATACCAGTTACTAATTGAAATGTTTGAATCCAGCATTTCATTTATTTAAGTTAAACAATTCAAACATTTGAGTCTACTAATATTGAGTTAAATTTAGCCTTTCACATAAAGCGCCGTTAAAGGTCGAGATATGCAATTTGCATGACACCAGTTACTAATTGAAATGATTGAATCCAGCATTTCATTTATTTAAGTTAAACAATTCAAACATGTGAGTCTACTAATATTGAGTTAAATTTAGCCTTTCACATAAAGCGCCGTTAAAGGTCGAGTTATGCAATTTACATGACACAAGTTACAAATTGAAATGTTCGAATCCAGCATTTCATTTATTTAAGCTAAACAATTCAAATATGTGAGACTACAAATATTGAGTTAAATTTAGTATTTCACATAAAGTGCCGTTAAAGGTCGAGTTATGCAATTTGCATGACACCAGTTACTTATTGGAATGTTTGAATCCAGCATTTCATTTATTTAAGTTAAACAATTCAAACATGTGAGTCTACTAATATTGAGTTAAATTTAGCCTTTCACATGAAGCGCCGTAAAATGTCGAGTTGTCCATTTTGCATACCACCAGCTACTAAACTGTAATGTTTGAATCCAGCAATTCATTTATTTAACCTCCGCAATTCAATTATTTGAGTCTACTAATATTGAGTTAAATTTACCCTTCCGCATCCCAGAGTTGCGGTTAAGACCATTCTTCATTTTTTTAGATTAACTTTAGGGGGGGAGTTGCCCCCTCCCCCCTACGGGCCCCCCAGGAGGGCTATCTCTAAAATTTCAAATAGCAACCCCTATCTTGTGATATCTCGTTCAAAAAGCCATGACATTCTAAGACTGTTTGAGGAAATCGAAGGTGAATATCGTTTTTCATTCGAGATAAATCGAAAGTCAAAGTTCGATTTCAACGCATTTTCAAATATTTAGATCTCCCATTTGGAAAGTCGAAATTTAAAAAGCTAGGGGGTTATCTACAAAGCAAGTAATTTTTAGAAAATTTACCATTTTGACATGAATTTAGACAAAATTTGGTTTTAGAGCCCCCCAAAAGTTATAAAAACAAGTTGCCCCTAGAGGGGTCTATCTCCAAAACTCCAAGGCACAACCCCTATTGAGTGACACATTGCTTACAAAGGCACACTAAACTGAGAATTTTAGCGCAAACCCCAGGTTAGTATAATTCTTAGTTTTTGATATAGCGAATAGCAAAGTTGGATTTTCACCCGTTTTCAAATTTCGATGTATTGAAAACAAAAAAACGATATTTACCTGCAGTTTGCGCCAAAATTGTTAGTTTAGAGTGCTCTTTGGAGCAATGTATAACTCGATAAGAGTCGCGCTTCGGAATTTTTGAGAAAGACCCCTTGAGGGGCAATTTTTTTGATTAATTTTGGGGGGCTCTAAAGCCAAATTTTAACTAAACTTTTGTCAAAATGATATGTTTTTCTGAAAAGTACTTGCTTTTTAGAGTATTTTAGACACCTACTTTTTTAAATTCCAACTTTTCAAATGGACGATCTGATTATTTGAAAATGGGTCGAAATGGAACTTAGACTTTTGACATTTCGAAAATGAAAAACGATATTCACCTTCGATTTGCGCTAACAGTCTTAGAATGTTATGCTTTAAACGAGATATCACAAAATAGAGGTTGTTATTTGAAATTTTTGAGAAAGCCCCTCTGGAGGGCCCTCTTGGGGGGGGGGGGGGGGGGGGGGGGTTTGACTGACCAAAAAAAATTCATCTAAAACGATGAATGATGGTCTAAATCGTAACTTTTTATCTCAACTCGTTCAAAAGTTAGACAGGGGGTGGGGGAAACATCTATGTTACACTTTCTACGTTGTCTCCAAAAAAGTATTTACAATAACCCATAAGAAATAGTCAGTGGCGCCAATTGGGGGAGAGCAGGGGGGGCAATACCCTCCCCCCCAAGGATTTTCAATGTGGCCGAAAAAGCAAGTCTGAGAGATTTTTTTGAAGATGCACGGCAAAAAAAAAACAAAAAACAAAAAAAAAACTAAAAAACAAAAAAAAAGGTCATCCAAATTTTTGGAGGGCCTGCCCCCACCAAGCAAATCAGAGAGATAGAGAGATTTTTTTGAAGATGCACGGCAAAAAAAAAAAAAAAAAAAAAAAAAAAAAAAAAAAAAAAAAAAGGGTCATCCAAAATTTTGGAGGGCCTTGCTCCCCCCCCCTCCCCTGGTAAGTCTGAAATTGCGCCCCTGGAAATAGTAAGATGAACTTCGAAGAATTAGTAAAATCAAAGAAATGCATGAGTTGAATGAAGTATGAAAATGATAAACACAACTTTTCCAATTAGTAACTTCTAGCATTGAAATTGTGAAACCGACCATCAGAAAAAGTAAGATGAACTGCGAAGAATTAGTAAATTCAAATAATTGCATGAGTTGAATGGAGTATGAAAATGATAAACACAACTTTTCCAATTAGTAACTTCTAGCATTGAAATTGTGAAACCAGCCATCAGAAAAAGTAAGATGAACTGCGAAGAATTAGTAAAATCAAACAATTGCATGAGTTGAATGGAGTATGAAAATGATCAACACAACTTTTCCAATTAGTAACGTCTAGCATTTGAGTAGTTGTATTTCATGAAACTATAATAAATAGGAAATATTCGTCGTGATTTTTCGCGAGCAATTCTAGCTCAATGGATAGGACACTTGTCTGTCACCGATGCGGCCCGGGTTCAAACCTCACCACCTTCAGGTAAAATTTGTAACTCCAACACGGAGAAAAATGATTCGCGCCATCTGCCCAGAATCTAGCTTCTTTTACCAAACTGCTGAGTTGATTTTCGGCACAGATAAATTCCTGTATAAAGCAGCCAGACCAGTTTAGTTAAAATTTAGACTCCTCATCTAGTTGCACCGTTTCGCCGCTTGGCTGCGGGTTACAACTCGCCGCGTTGCAGAGTCGCCCTTGTCGCGTTGCGTTGTCTCGCTGATCAGCTGCATCGTTTTGACGCCTCGTTGCAATGTACTGACTATATCATGTGAGCATGCCACCTCTCACACACGAGAAAATTATGTAACCGGCAGTTTGGTAAGTGAAATGAGACTCGTCCGCTCTTCGAACCTGGCTAATCGAATGGCGTATGCCATATGTATATTTGCTCCGTCTAAAGTCAAATATGTTTTCTAAAATTTTCTGTAACGTGAAGTCTAATGTTCTAAAAAACCGTTAATTAAAAGTGCTCGGACTTCGCACAACTTCAGAAGTGGGTTCTTTCATTTCTGAGAAAAAACTTATTTTCACTCATGTTTACTCTGACATGCTTCGTTCCATTTAGTCTTTTGTATGATAAAAGTAGATTAAATAAAAAGTCAAAGTAAATACCTTTCAATAAAAACGCAGAATGCAGTACACCGAACCAAGATGAATACATTGAAGATGTCATTTCAAACTGATTTCAAAAATAACAGGCTTTGGGTATAAGAATGTTATTTTCATAAAAGCAGTTTCAAAATGTATATTTTTAGCAACCTCGTAATACCGTATGCACACACCATGAATGAAACCGTACAAAAGTATCACCAAATATTCAAATAAATGTGTCACGAAAATACACAAACACAAAATTATGAGAGACGTCTCTTCTCGAAAAAGCTTTATGGTAAAATTGTTGATTGTAATAAACGTGGAATATGCGTAAACTACTTTCAAGACAGAAACGAAAATTGTTATATTAGAACTTCAATCAATCATTGATGAGTATTTTTAAAGGTAGGTACTTATATGATCCGAACATAAAACGATGAAAACTGTCACACAAAAATATAAATAAATAAATAAAACAGAACATTTTTGAACGAAGACACTACACTTTTGAGCTAGAAAATTGCACACCAAAAAATACTATCATTCTGAGTTAAATAGTTCGAATGCAGCAGTATAGCGTAAACCCCTCAGATCAAAGTAAACCCGATAAATCCACATTTCACTAATTCATACGAACCACTCACAACACATATTTTATTCGAATAGAGCTAAATAATTTAAAACAAATCAAAAGATGACACACTTCTATTACACACCAAGCAGGCAACAAACCGAACTGACTGCACCATAGAATAAGTATTACTACGTAATAGAAGCGTCACTCTCATAAGGCTGTGTATAAACGCTAGCGAGTGACCTTGAAAATAGGGCATCGAGCGGGAAATTTGAAATAGGGCATCGGCGGGTTTAGAATAAGGCATTTAGCACATATGCCGTGTGTAGAGGGGATGGATGTTGGGAGAGGGGTGAGCCTGCGCGCTCTGGCTGCGCACGAGAGACGTTCTCAAGGCCATCGACGGCCGACAGGAAAACCCACGCTAGTGTCGCTTCTATTACGAAGTAATATTTATTCTATGACTGCACTAGACTGACGCCTTGGCCCTGAGTGCCATTCCTCCCGGTCTCGTCCCTTTCTCGATTTGACACGCATCATTTGAAAAAATACGTTGAGGCGAAGAACCCGAGCCTCGTTGGTTAATTACAAAGGAAATAAGAAAAAACGCGCGAAGAAACCTTTCAGTGAATGAATGAGAACGATAAATGTTTTAAAAACCCTACGAGAATGGGTGACTAAATTTATAAACACTTCTATATTTTCAACCATCAGTATCTATTTCATTTCATGAGAATAGACAGCAGCGCCCATGATCTGACCGGTTGAATTCTGCAACCTCTTTCACGATATCTACCGTCTGAGTTGGTTTTTACGCCAAGCAGGTACTATGGATCTCCGAAACTCACCAACGCTGGCCTGTTTTGAGGCAAAAGTCCTCAGCGGTGGATACTGTACTACCCATTCGAAAAACGTCCGCTAATAAGAGTATGGATCTCCGAAACTCGAGAGTATGGATCTCAATGGAGATCCCTACTCTCATTACTTGCTGTAAAACAACGATTCCCAACCCTTTATTTGATTTTTTCTGTAGAAAATTAATGAACATTTGATCGCTTCCAAAACAAGATGCTGTATATTGTACAGGCTAAATCTCGATTCATTGCGAACATAGTTCCAGTCCATCAGACTTGTTCTGCAGTTTTTTGCAAGATTCATCTAGATTGTGGCTTTTTGCTTCTGTTTCCCTTGTTTATTTGTTTCTTTTTCTCTACTTTCGACAATATTCTAATGTAATCGATGATTTTCATCGATTAATACTTAATCTTGATCAATCCAATATATTCTTGCTTTGTTTCCTTACGTGTCGGTAGGTTCGGTCTTAATTGAACAACTTGTAATACAAAAGGTTTGGTTCTCCCAATCATTTATCAGTAAAATGAAAACTGAAATAGAGCCAGTTCAAGACTGCAGTAGAGGTAGTTTCAAAAGTGTAGGCGGACCTAGACCGATAATCTTTGGAATTTGTCAACATTATTTCTGATATTACTCGACAAAAATTAATGAAAATGAAATTGAGCGTTAACTTTACAATGAGGAACACTTTTAAAGCCAAATAATAAAGTTGGCAAGTTCGGTTTTGATTTGAAGGAATTAGAGTTTTAAATTCGCAAAGGATTATGGTTTACGTGCGCCTACACTTCTGAAACGAGCTCTACCTCTCGGTAAGGTGGAACTGAAAATGGACCAGAACCAAAATTGGAGGCAAAACAGTAGCAGATCCGGTTCCAAGAATTAATTCCAATTCACAGCCCTGTCAAGAGGCTGACTTTCAGCGATCTTTCAGCCCTTTATGTCCAGACTGAAGTGATGGCACCAGTATTCAGTCCGCAATAGACAGCATTGCATAAGGCATCGACAATATGAATTGCTGTAGGAACTGAAACTTTTTCTGAAGCCATTAAATGAAAACTTCATTTAAGTGCCACAGAGGGTATTGAATAAAATAGCAAGAGGCACCTAGAGAAAGAGAAGATGGAAGATGGAATTTGTCTCATATTAGATAGTTGCTAAACAGCTAAAGTTTTCTGTGCAGTAAGTGAACAAAAATGTATCACTGTCCATTCAGATTAAGTAAGCAGTACCTACAGAGAGACTTCCAAAGGACAATCGGGCATGAAAGACCAGAACTGTCAGCAACAGGTTACTAATTTGAAACTACCTTGACTTCCCCCCAAATGCAACGTATGTTCTTTCCGAGGGTAATTCACTTAAAATTTATCTTTATCAGCGATTCAAAGGAAATTCAGTGAGAGAACAAGTATAGGTAGGCACCCTGACGCTGTGTCCTTAAAAAGCCATAAGTTGACACACCACCGTTTAGCTGAGAACTAATGAAGAAACGACTGCTGGTATGTCAGTACTCACTGCAATATAAACTTACAAATACGTTTTTCTCAAGAATAAATTTCACCCAATTTGCCATTTAACTGAAAAACACCTCAAATGTAATTATAAGGTACTGTAAAACCCCATGACTTTGGACAGGGATCCGACTTTCGACATCATGGAGGAGTGTTTGTGGTAACTAAACTGTAACTCCCCCGAACTCCCCTGTGGTGTCCAAAGTCGGGTCTCTGTCCAAAGTCATGGGCTTTTACGGTAGATAAAAAGACAAAATCATCATAAGTTCAGTATTTGTAATTGCAGCAGGAAATTACACAAGAGTGCAGAAAACCCCTCTTTTTCATCTTCTATGATGGACAAACTAGCAGTAAATTTCTGTATTCCAAACTTAAAAATGTTTTGAAATTAATAATATAAAGGCACAATAGAACAAAACAGCGCAGAGGACACGGCACAAGTCAAGTATACCGTCATCTACCAATTTTATTTATTTTTTTAAAGAACGCATGCATTCAAAATTTCAAACATTATGTTATGATTGTTATGAGAGTTTCAGTTTATTAAAAACCAAAATATTGGTAGTATTATAAACAAAAAAAAGTAAAAAGAGAGAGAAAAAAAAATGATTGTTATGAATGAAAGTAAACAAATCCTGCTGAACTACCTACTCTACTACTCTCACTAAAAACGTCAACTATAATCAAAGATTTTTCAGGTTTCTACGGTTGTTTTCATCGATCAACATTTGGTGAGATTCGGAGATCCATAGTACCTGCTCGGAGGCCTGCTAGTCTGAGTTTAGTAGATTCGATCAGCCCCGTTCAACTGAGCGAATGAACCGTTTGAATAACGCACCTAAATGTTTCAGACTTGCGACTCGACTAAGGCCTGAGGAAAGGAACTAAACCCATCTTGTTCCTATGTTTTTCCAACTTGTTTATTTTTATAATCAACTTGGTAGAGACTCCTACAAGATCCATTGCATATTTGAGACTGTCTTTTGCCAGACTGGTTTGGTTGAACGAATTGACGGATTTTTCTCCGTGAATTAATATATGTCTATATGTCTGTGTATGTAAATTCAATGTGTATTCTCTGTATATCGATGAATTGTGTAATTACATGTCTAATAACTGTTCCACAGCAACAATAACAACAAGTGTGATTAGTACACAATTTCTCAACCAGAGTGCGCTATTTATTACGGAATTTTAGTGAATTAGTAAAATCAAGCATTTCAAAAGGTTCTTTTATGTAAACCAATGAGTAAAATCAACTCCGAGACATTGGTGTTTTCAACTAATTACAAATAGTAAATACTACATTTTACAATTAGTCATTTCAAATGCTTTATGCGTTGCTTGAACTAATGAGTTAGTAAAAAATAATTGGAAGATAATTTTTGTGAATTGGTAAGTTCAAGTAATTATTTTGCAGATTCAAGAAATGAAAAGGTCAGTTGAACAATTCACAATTAGTAAATTTAAGCAAAGTTAAAATAGTAGAAACAACATTTAAATGTGGTGTCCATACTTTTAACTAATTGAATCAGTTGAATTAACTCTAAGCGGGTTTAGATCTAGCAATTATTTTTTTCAGTGTGCTCTTCCGGGGCACCGCCAACGTATTTTCAAATGGGAAATAGACTTACGAGCAGACCTGTCGTTTTGATGGGCTTTTAATCGCTGACAAAGCTCAGGGCTCACAAAACGTCCAATCTGCTCTTCCGGGGCACCGCCAATGTATTTTCAATGGGAAAACAGCCTTACGAGCAGACCTGCCGTTTTGATGGGCTTTTTATCGCTGACAAGGCTCGGGGCTCACAAAACGTCCCCTCTGCTCTTCCGGTGCACCGCCAATGTATTTTCAATGGGAAAACCGACTTACGAGGAGACCTGTCGTTTTGATGGGCTTTTAATCGCTGACAAGGCTCGGGGCTCACAAAACGTCCCCTCTGCTCTTCCGGGGCACCGCCAATGTATTTTCAATGGGAAAACAGCCTTACGAGCAGACCTGCCGTTTTGATGGGCTTTTAATCGCTGTTAAGGCTCACGGCTCACAAAACGTCCCCTCTGCTCTTCCGGGGCACCGCCAATGTATTTTCAAATGGGAAAATAGGCTTACGAGCAGACCTGTCGTTTTGATGGGCTCTAAATCGCTGACAAGACTCAGGGCTCACAAAACGTCCCCTCTGCTCTTCCGGTGCACCGCCAATGTATTTTCAAATGGGAAAATAGACTTACGAGCAAACCTGTCGTTTTGGATGGCTTTTAATCGCTGACAAGGCTCAGGGCTCATAAAACGTCCCCTCTGCTCTGCCGGGGCACCGCCAATGTATTTTCAATGGGAAAACCGACTTACGATTAGACCTGTTGTTTTGATCTGCTTTTTATCGTTGACAAGGCTCGGGGCTCACAAAACGTCCCCTCTGCTCTTCCGGGGCACCGCCAATGTATTTTCAAAAGGGAAAATAGACTTACGAGCAGACCTGTCGTTTTGATGGGCTTTTAATCGCTGACAAGGCTCGGGGGTCACAAAACGTCCCCTCTGCTCTTCCGGTGCACCGCCAATGTATTTTCAATGGGAAAACCGACTTACGAGCAGACCTGTCGTTTTGATGGGCTTTTAATCGCTGACAAGGCTCGGGGCTCACAAAACGTCCCCTCTGCTCTTCCGGGGCACCGCCAATGTATTTTCAATGGGAAAACCGACTTACGAGCAGACCTGCCGTTTTGATGGGCTTTTTATCGCTGACAAGGCTCGGGGCTCACAAAACGTCCCCTCTGCTCTTCCGGGGCACCGCCAATGTATTTTCAAATGGGAAAATAGCTTACGAGCAGACCTGTCGTTTTGATGGCTTTTAATCGCTGACAAGCTCAGGGCTCACAAAACGTCCCCTCTGCTCTTCCGGGGCACCGCCAATGTATTTTCAAATGGGAAAATAGACTTACGAGCAGACCTGTCGTTTTGATGGGCTTTTAATCGCTGACAAGGCTCAGGGCTCACAAAACGTCCCCTCTGCTCTTCCGGTGCACCGCCAATGTATTTTCAATGGGAAAAGACTTACGAGCAGACCTGTCGTTTTGATGGGCTTTTAATCGCTGACAAGGCTCAGGGCTCACAAAACGTCCCCTCTGCTCTTCCGGGGCACCGCCAATGTATTTTCAATGGGAAAACAGCCTTACGAGCAGACCTGCCGTTTTGATGGGCTTTTAATCGCTGTTAAGGCTCACGGCTCACAAAACGTCCCCTCTGCTCTTCCGGGGCACCGCCAATGTATTTTCAAATGGGAAAATAGGCTTACGAGCAGACCTGTCGTTTTGATGGGCTCTTAATCGCTGACAAGACTCAGGGCTCACAAAACGTCCCCTCTGCTCTTCCGGTGCACCGCCAATGTATTTTCAAATGGGAAAATAGACTTACGAGCAAACCTGTCGTTTTGGATGGCTTTTAATCGCTGACAAGGCTCAGGGCTCATAAAACGTCCCCTCTGCTCTTCCGGGGCACCGCCAATGTATTTTCAATGGGAAAACCGACTTACGATTAGACCTGTTGTTTTGATGGGCTTTTTATCGCTGACAAGGCTCGGGGCTCACAAAACGTCCCCTCTGCTCTTCCGGGGCACCGCCAACGTATTTTCAAGTGGGAAATAGACTTACGAGCAGACCTGTCGTTTTGATGGGCTTTTAATCGCTGACAAGGCTCAGGGCTCACAAAACGTCCAATCTGCTCTTCCGGGGCACCGCCAATGTATTTTCAATGGGAAAACCGACTTACGAGCAGACCTGTTGTTTTGATGGGTTTTTTATCGCTGACAAGGCTCGGGGCTCACAAAGCGTCCCCTCTGCTCTACCGGGGCACCGGTAATATATTTTGCAATCAGTAGCATAGCTAGCTTATCGTGCGCCCCCCCCCCCCCACGCCGATTCGAATGCTGCGCTCCTCTTTTTTAAGGAATAAATCGACCGCCTCCGAGAGCCCCCCCCCTTGCCCAAATTTTAGCAGAAGCTAGAGCCATTATGTAGCTTTCTCCCCTCTTTTCCTATAGCTTCTATTTTTCTTAATCTGGTCTCTTTTCTTTCCTTTTCTCCTTTTCCTTTCCTTTTCCTTTCCTTTTTTTCGTTTTCCTTCTTTATTTACTTTTTATTTTTTTTCCCCCTTTTCCTTTCCTTTCATCCTTTTCGCTCTTTCTCTTTCTCTTCTCAAATTTTTTGCGCCCACGAAAGCGTTGCGCCCTTCTAGCTGCCCGGCGGAGTCAGCGGGGCCTATTGCTACATCACTATGAGGAGGGGGGCAGACCCCCACGCGAACAGGCTATAGAAGGATACCTTCAAATATGGCACGGGGCGGAATACTTTATCTAATCCACTATGCAACTTGCAAAGTTGAGGGAAGAGTGTTGATGTAGGAAATAGGAGACGCGTTTTCAAATTTTTTCCACCAGAAAACTCCTTCATATCTTAATGTGTGCAATTTCAACGCACGGCTGCAAATGCTTACTGTGCACACTCAAAATTGAGGTGCCTATTTACTAAATGAAGGTACGCGGGAGAAAATGGAATGTGAAAACGCGAAATATTTAAATGCCTCAACGCGTGTTGACCAAAACGACGAGTGTAAAAACCAATACTTTTTTGTGTGCACGTAAATTACATTAACCGGTTAGGTAATTCTCCTCTGAATTAATTCACCTACTTCGTTACCGCGCTATTGGCTGTATGGTCCCGAGGCGGAATTAGGCCATAAAAAAAAATAAATAAATAAAGTAAAAAAAAAATTGCAATGCTTTCACAAGCCCTAGCTAGCAGGCCAGCGGGGCTAGTGCCCCCCCCCCCCCCACTATAGGGCGTTACTGCATCAGCGAAGTTTTTCGGCTTGGACTTTCCATCCGTTAAAAATAACGTTTCATTACAACCCAAAACACGCACTCATTAAAGCATTTGTTAACATTTTTTAAAGGTCGCTCAACGGGGCCAAAAGAATCAGGTATAGGTAAATCATTGTGTTGGTAACGATGTTTGTGGCATCGATTCTAGCTGCAGATTGCAACTTAGTTTGCTCGTAGTGGAAGCGGGAATGATTACCTACTTTTAAGTTTTAGTACAGCCGCAATACAAATAAACGGAAAAACGATTAGGTATACCCCATATTTCCTCAAGACAGCTTTATATTACATTAATCTCGCGGAATTAATTACCGCTAGAGTTTGTAAGATATCGATAAGCGAACTCGAACAATATGGGGAGACATGGGACATTGTAATTGGGAATCTTTTTCTTGGAAATTTAAAGAAAAGAAGCTGAAAAAATTAATGCGTCCATTCAATTCATTCAATTTTCTTTTCTCTGTCTCGGTCATTAAGAATTTTTAGAACCACTTTTATTTTTTTCATTTTTCATAAACACCCCCCCCCCCCAATTTCTCTACTCTCCTTTGACGAGTTCACAGTTAAGTTTCATTTACATTTAATCACTTAAATCAGGTATTCAAGATGGTAGAATTAACCAAAAAGTCGATTCAGTGGCGTTTCGTGCAATGTGGCAACAATGGATTCTCTCCATTTAAAAGGTTCTATTCACAGGGTGTCAATTGAAAAAAGGATTCTGGTTGAATATCTCGAGAACGGTTCCGAATTTTGAAAAACGATGAAACAAATGTCCGATTATTTCGAGGAGAACAATTTTCAAGGGAGTGCCGATTTCGGGGCGCCCCCGGGGGGGGGGGGGAGCTCCCGGGAGGTGCCCCCCTGAATTTAATACTTCTAATGAGGACTCTAATTTTTCTTAGATGATTGGAAGGAGGATAAAATTCTAAGACTTTTCGACTAGAACCAATAGTCGATATCCTTTTGCGTTTTCGATCAATCGAAGGTCGAAGTTTGCTATGGACCCATTTTCAAAAATTCGTAGTTCTCCCCATTGAATGATCCTAACAAAACGTTGGGTCTAAAAAGCTTAAAAGAGGAAGCAATTTTCAGAAAAAAAAATATGTCTCCTCCAAAAACTTTACTTGAAGGTCGCTTTTATGCCCCTATTTTTTAAAAATGCCAACATTTTCAGAGGTTGCAAAAAAGGAACGACTTCGAAATTCAGAAAACGCTTAACTATGGGTTTCATTAACCGTTTTCCCTGGCAACCGATTCTCACGCGCCCCAAAGGTGGGGGGGGGGAGGAATTTTTCGATTATCAAGAGTTTTGTCCCCCACCTTCACTTCCCGCGGGGGCCCGAAAATGGTTTTTTTTTAAATTAATGGAACCCGCGTTGAAATTAATGCTTTGACGTTTTCTGAATTTTGAAGTCGTTTTTTTTTTCAACCTCTGAAAATGTTGAAATTTAAAAAAAAAAATTAGAGGCTCAAAAGAACCCTTTCAAGTGGGCTTTTTGGAGATGAAATATTTTTTTCGAAAGGTGTTTGCTTTTTAAGCATCTTAGAAACAAAGTTTTAAAATTTAGATCATTAAATGGGGAGTTACAAATTTTTAAAAGTGGGTCTGCGTCAAACTTTGAACTTCGATACATGGAAAAAAGATATTGACTTCCCGTTTGCGACAAAAGTCTTGGAATTTTATTATCTTTCCAATCATCTGATTAAAATTGGGGATCCTCATTTGAAGTATACAGTATTGGATTTAGGGGTGGTACTTCCCCCTGGGAATACCCCCCCCCCCAAGGGTACCCCCTCGAAAAAATCGATGGACTTTCATACACATTAATTGAAAGCTCTTGTAAAGAGAAACTATTCAGCGCATATGAACAGTCAAAATATTGATTTGGGCGGAAGTTATGGAGCTTTAAAGGTTTTGACTTTAAGCTCCCCTCCCTCCATCTTCAGTGGGCCAAAATTAAAGAACAAAGCGTGTTAAAACGTACCTTTCTCAAAGAGGTCTATCGAGTATCGACCCTGAATTTATGAGATTTTTTGAGGCTATCCGATAGCCCATTCCTGATGGGAGTTGGATTAACCTCTTTCTGTTTTGCGTGGGTGCCACAACGCATGCTCTCGAACACTTAATAGCAAATAAATTGTAATGAACAAAATTAAATCATATCATGGCACGCTTTACCAATACATAAATTGTATTGGAGATCCCCTGCTTGTTTACTTTCCTTTCCTCATTTTTTTCTTCCTATGGGGGGGGGGGAAGCCCCCCCCCCCGACAGATATCGGAAAAAGGTTCTCATTGGCTTTCTTCGACGAGTTCCTATTCTTACTGTAAATTAGTCTGTGCTGATATTGTACATATGTATTAGTAAGTATACAGTTGGGAACAAAAGAAGGTTGGATGACCCTGAAGAGGTATAGGCTACCCTCAATGCTGATTATACATACCTCCTCTGAAGAATTAGCTGGAAATCAGCCAATAGTAGCCATTTGTTTACAGTTTTAGAACCCGCAAAGTCGCGAGCCTTCTGCTGATAGATTATATATAGAGTCGGAGTGTGCTTAGCGTAAAAACAGCAGAGCGAGCCTGTTGTTTCTGTTTTCGAAGGCGATTGGTGATATTTAAGGTTGTCAAGGAAATCCTTGCTTTTGAACTTACTTTGAGTCTTCAACAGTAGCGGCTCGTGCAATCTGGCAACAGAGCTATTTTGCCATTTAAATCTGTGCTAAAAGATCGATTCTAGGTGAGGCACAGCGCCTCACCAAAGAATCGATTATTTTACATAGGTTTAAATGGAGGGAGTCCATTGTTGCCACATTGCACGAGCCGCCACTGATCTTCAATAATGTCTTTCCTAGAGACAAATACTCATACAAAATAGAAATACCTACATACCTACATAATTTTGTAAATTGACCTTCGAAATTCGATATCTCGAATACAAAAAATGATATCATCGAGCTCCAGTTAATGTTCAAATGCTCAGTTTATTGTTATGTCCTAATGATCGATATATCACTCGATGGGTGTCGTATTTTTCGGTTAGCCCCTCTGAGCCGCAAAAACGTTAAAAATATTTGGGGGCTTGGAAACCAAATTTTTACTAAATTTTTTTCAACTTGTGTTTTTTTTCTAAAAAAAAAAAAAAAAAAAAAAAAAAAGCAGGGAAAATTCCAACACGCAGGTGTTGGAAAAGCGTGCCACTAAAGTCTGAACAGCTTTAATGCTTTTGCTAGCAATGATAATAATTAGGAAGCATTCAACATGGAGCTGATCTAGAAAAAATTGAGTCCAAAGTTGAAGAGCTAGCATTTAAACAAAAAACTTGGAATTACTTACGTTTTGATTTCATTCAACTACCGTGTTGTGTTTTTGCATTTCAACACCGGAAAAGTGGAATTTACTATGTAGAAAAGGTACTTAATTTTTAGCGTTTAAAGTGACTTGGTTCCTTTCTTCTTTTTTTTGGCATAATCACGAAAAACGAAACTCTAAGAGAAACCAAACGGCAGAGTTGGTTTACACTGTTGATTATTTTAAAATCCGTTAATCCGGACTTAAGTCCGTTCCCAATTCTATGAAAGGAACCAAGTCGCAGTTTGGTTCCTGTTAATTATTAATGTTGGAGATGGATAAAATAAATAATAATGTCGAGAATTAAGTGACCACACCATCGGCTAGTCAGGCCATATTTTATTTCCTAGATCTTCAAAACATTGTTGCCAACCTAGTGGCAAATACACTAACATGAAATAGTTGCCAACTTAAGATTACTAACATCTTCCTTTTTTTTTTTTTTTTTTTTTTTTTTTTTTTTTTTTTTTTTTTTTTTTTTAAACGCCTGAAGGTTTTATCATTAGGAGTAATTAACAAATACGAATTAGGTTCCTTACATTTTTCTTTCACTTTGGCTTTAATCCAAACGTCTTTGGGTGTTTTTTGAAAATAAACTTGATCGTTCACTTTAAGTTCACTGAGAGGCTTCAGGTGTTTTGTGCGATTAATCATAGAATTCTGTCTATTAGTTAAAGTTTTTTCATAATTCTTAAAATTAATAACATTTGGTTTTAATAATTGTTTTGAACATGGGAGTTTAGTTCTAACCTGTCTTGACATAAGTAATTGATTAGGAGAGGGACCATCCTGATTGGGGGTGTTTCGAAAATTTAACAAGGCTAGATGAAAATCCTGATTAGTTTCAGCACATTTTTTCATTAATTTTTTAACTGTTTGGATAGTGCGTTCAACTAGACCATTAGATTGTGGATAGTTGGGAGAGGATGTCACATGATTGATATTCCACTCAGTTAAAAAATCATTGAATTCCTTAGCGTTAAACGGAGGACCGTTGTCGGACATTACGTTCAATGGGATACCATGGCGAGCAAAAATTGACTTTAAAACCTTAATGACAAATTTAGCACTTGTAGCATTTTTTAATGAAATTACTTCAGGATACTTGGAAAAATAATCAACTGCTATGAAGAACTTCTCCGAGTTAAATTCAAATAAATCAATACCAATTTTTTCCCATGGCAAAAGAGACACTTCATGGGGTGTAAGTGGTTGTCTTGGATTAGAATTAGAATATTTGATACAGACAGGACAATTATCAATTACATTTTTAATATCAGAATTCATGAAGGGCCAAAACACTATGTTTTTCGCTCTTCGCAGAGATGAGTTATACCCTAAATGACCTTCGTGAATGACGGATAAGACTTGGGACCTTAAAACGGAAGGAACAATAATAGAATCTAAATTAAACAATAAATCATCTTTCACATAAATTTGGTGACGAATGTTAAAATAAGGTTTGGCTAAAACATGAACTTTGGATTTTGTTTCCGGCCATCCACATAAAAAATAATTTTTTAAAACACATAAAGATTCATCTTTTTCGGTTTCAGTTTTGTACTCTTTTAATTTTGCATCCGAAATAGACGCTGACAATTTAACATCTAACAAAGCAATTTGGCAATTCAATTCGTCTTGCAATTCTTTAGAGTTTAAAATGTTATTTAAGAGAGGCGCTCTACTCAGAGTGTCAGCTATGACCAGTTTTTTACCTGGCACCCAAGTGACATCTATATCATACCTTTCTAACTTCAGCATTATTCTTTGCAAACGAATTGGAATGTCTTTGTAATTTTTCTTGAACAAAGTTTCGAGGGGTTTGTGGTCAGAGTGAACGATGACCTTTTGACCGTACAAATAATCATTAAATTTGTTACAACCAAAATAAATTGCTAGAAGTTCCTTTTCAATCTGACCCCAAACCTGTTGAGACTGTGTTAAAGTAGACGAAGCATACGCTATCGGTTTATCATCTTGAGTGATGACAGCACCTAATGCGTCCTTAGATGCATCAACCGATAGAACAACTTGTTTATTGACATCATAATTGGTTAAAACTGGATTACTAACTATAATTGATTTTAAAATTTCAAATTCTTTGTTGTGGACTTCAGACCACTCCCAAAGATTATTCTTTTTCAGAAGCTTACGCAAATTTTCAGTTTTCTGCGAAAGATTGGGAATGAAAGAATGGACATAATTGATAACACCTAAAAATCTTTGCAATTCAGTAACATTTTTCGGTGGAGACATTTTTGAATAGCTTCAATACGGTTAGGATCAATTTTTATTTGATTTTCAGAATAAATTTCACCTAAAAAATCAAGTTCTTTTTTGAAAAATTTACACTTAGGCAAATTAAATTTGATGCCTGTTTCACAAGCACGCTGTAAGACCTGCTGCAAAATCTTATTATGCTCTTCACGAGTTTTGGTATAAATTAAGAAATCATCCACATAAATGATGAGATTTTTAATATCTTTAAATTTTTCGTAAACAGCACCTTGAAAGATTTCGGACGAGGCATTTATCCCAAAAGGCAAACGTAAAAATTTGTACCTCCCAAAGGGAGTATTAAAAACACATAAATCGGAACTAGACTTATTTAACTTCAAATTCCAAAAACCACTGCTAATGTCTAGCTTTGAAAAATATTTGGCATTTCTTAATTCAGATCTCACATAATTTGTGTCGGGAATATAGTGAGTTGGGCGAAGAATGGCTTTATTCAAGTTCCTAGGATCTAGACATAATCGAATAGAGTCATTCTTCTTCCGAGTAATGACAATAGAACTGACCCAAGGAGTATAATATTCAATTTTTTCAATTATATTTAGATTTACAAGATCATTTAAATGATTTTTAAGTTCCTTTAAAATTTTTATTGGAACTCTCCTAGGGGGATCACATTTGGGCTCAACTTTACTGTCAATTTGTAAATTGACCTCATAATCTTTAGGAAGACCTATGCCTTTAAAAACTTTATTATACTTTTGACACAAATTATTTACTTCGTCCTTCGATTCAACATTAGACATTGAACCGATGACTTTAATAAGATCCATGCGCATAACCACATTAAGACCTAACACTGTTTCACAATTAAAATCTGCAACATGAAATTTACACGAATAAGTCTTGTGATTAAAATTTAGATTTAAAATGATTTCACCAATGACATCAATTTCTCGACCATCAATTGTTACAATTTTATTGAGAGTTTGGTTGATATTGTGTGACGGAACATTTAATTTACATAAATTGGCAAAAGAAATCATATTTGTTTGCGCCCCCGTGTCTACTTGGGCTTTAAGTAAAACATTATTACATTCAACAGTTACAAACCATTTTTTGTTGCTAATGGTACTTGAATTAGTACCTACATTTAACATACCAACAAAAAGGACATCATCATTACCATCATCCTCACTATTATCATAATTGGAATCATTAAATTCAGCACATTCATCATTGTCTTCGACATTGAGATTGTTAAATTTGCGATTGATACAAAATTTTGAAAAATGACCCAATTTATTACATTTATTACAATTAACGTTTTCAGCCGGGCATTTGAAACGATGTGAAGTTTGCCCACAATTAGCACAAACTGATATACGGTTGGTAATTGGACATGAGCTTGATTTAGAAGATATTTGAGAAGATGATGAAGCATGAGATTTATTGTTGAAAGACTGACCTGAAGACGCAGATGAAAAATGACGTTTTCCGTTCCAGTTGGATTGACTTACGTTAGGACGATCTCCACTTGGATCAGAGAAATGACTGACAGACGGATTTTTATGCGTGGCTGATCGAGAACTTCGCTGAGACTTCCTGTATGACATTGACTTTTGATGAGGACGAACATTACAGACATTGACTTCCGAAGTAAGATAATTAGACTGTTCCTTGGACAATTTCAGTTTTTGGGAAAGAGCTAGGACTTCCTCCAAAGTAGACTTTTCCTCCATGATGAGCTTTTCCTTGATAAAATGGTGTTCCTCATTGAGTCCTCCAATGAAGATATCCTTTGTGATACTATCTTGCAAAGTACCTAAATTGCACTGAAGACTCAAATTTCTCAGAACTGTAGCATATTGCTCAATGGTCTCGTTCAATTGTTGACGACGATGAAAGAAAGTAATTCGCTCGACCGTAACATTCACTTTAGGTGTGAATTGACTTTCAAATTTCTTGACTAAATCATTGAAACTGACTTCATTAATGTTTAGTTTGAAAGATTTGAAGATAGGATAGACTTCTCTGCCGATGAAATGCAAGAGTAGGGCATTTTTACGTTCATCCTTCTCCGAGTTGAGGTTAGACGCTATCATGAATATATCAAATTGAGCATACCAATCTTTCCATCTTTGAGACAGATCACCTTTGAGACACATAGGTGGACATGATGAATTGACCATTGGAGCTGAGCAAGAATTGGACTGACTTTGACTGCTTCCCGAATTTGAGACATCCTGGGGTTCTAACGGCATTGCGACGTAGGCAGACACGAGACACCAAACGACGAACAAAGAAAGACCAGGTAGACACGGGCGCGACAAGCGAAAACGAATAAGACTAGACTAGATGACCGAAGACACGAAACAGACACAGACACGAATAAAATTACATTATTTTGACTAGAAAATGTGTGGACACAGACTGATGAGACTTAATTATACTGACTTATACCATTTTAAATGAAGGCGGTGAGCATGGCGGTGAGCATGGCGATGCACGAGGTGTGTCGAGATGTGGTTACCGACGAGAAGAAAAAAAAACGAAGACATCTACGACACGAACAAACAGATTTATTTGTCAAACGATTAAAATAACGACCCGCGACCTGACACCATGTTAATTATTAATGTTGGAGATGGATAAAATAAATAATAATGTCGAGAATTAAGTGACCACACCATCGGCTAGTCAGGCCATATTTTATTTCCTAGATCTTCAAAACATTGTTGCCAACCTAGTGGCAAATACACTAACATGAAATAGTTGCCAACTTAAGATTACTAACAGTTCCTTACGTGACTCGGATTAAGGTTTAACCTAATCAGAAAAAAGGAACCAAGTTCTCATTTTATTTCATCATATGGACAATGACATCAATGAGGCTCGCCAGCTCACTTTTACCTGGAATTTTGATGGGAAATAGTTGTTATTATAGAAGAAGCACTTGTTGCTTCGAGATTCAGTATTGCTAGCTCTATCAATCAATAACTCAATTTTATCAAAAATGTCACTCGGTTCTTTTGTGACAAGTGCTGTCCAATTGAGCTTGTTTGGTGAGAAATTATGAAAAAAATAAATTTAGATCAGATGTATCTATAAGGAGATGAGTCAAATGCGTTGTTTTTTTGTGTTTGTTTTTTGTTTTTTGTTTTCAAAACATTGGAGGGCTCTAGCTCAGAAGAGAAACATTTGCAGCACATACTCATGTAGGAAAATAAAGTCTTATATATATGTATGTTGACCCCAAAAATACACTCCATAAGTTTGGCACTTAAGTTTTGAAACACCCTGTTCTTGATATTTTGCTCCCCCCCCCGCCCCCTTCACAAAAGACAACATCTTGACCATGCACATTTTTAAAATCACAGTTTGACTGTAGAGATATTTTCTCCCCCACCCCCCCCTCTTAACGAAAATGGGGAAAATGGGTCACCTATCTCTGATGTTCGTCGTGCGCGTGCACAGATTGTTCGGCTTTACGACTGCCATTTTGGCTTTCTTTATAATGCGTTTTTTGGGTTTATTAGTGGATTTTATGAGTATTTGATGCCGCCAATGTAATTTTCAGACAATTTTACATCAGAATCAAAACTCTATAGCACTGTAGCAAAATTTGCAACAAACCCATTGAAAGCTGAAAAGAGAAAATTATTTGATAAGGCTCGATCTTTTTTACCCACATAAACTATAGACAATAGATATTTCTAAATCCCTCCACCTTTTAAACGGCTTGTTCAGGGATCAAAAATGAGGTTGCGTTCTTTTGAAGTCAAAAAGTGTCATATTCGGAAAAGCCGTGATTCTAAATAATAAACAGTTTTTTTTATATTTTTTTCCGTTTTAGGTGCTGTCAGCACTTATTGCGATTGTCACGATGTAGATACGTAATATGCATAAATGGAACACTTGCGAATTCATGAAACAATAATCCTTTAATATACAGAACTAACCATTTCAAGTGCCCTTTACACATCAAGCATTCTAGGGGTATAGATTAGTAGGTGTGGAGGTTTAAGACGTTTGTGGATTTTAAGTCCCCCTCTCCCCATTTATTTTCTTGAAAAGTATCGAAAGTTTACAGTTAAAACTATGCCATTATTCACTATAACGCATTGTCATATTATTTTTTTTTTTCTGTTGCCGTCGGTCGGTATCATTTTTCGTGTTGGAAAAGCAAAGTTCCATATGGAGCTATAGTTTCCAAAATTTGAAGAAGCTTCCAGTGAAAAATACAGTACACGCAACGAACTTTTTAGGATAGGTAAGTAAATAAAGTTATTCCAGAGTCAATTCCATAGCCGCAGCAAGGAAGCTGTCCAGGGGTGGAAGACACGTGACAGCCCCTCTCACTTTTTAGAGCAATTAATGCGAATTTCACCCCTCTGGCTCCCTGTGTTCTGGATTTTAAACACCTATTTTTCAACAAAACGCCCAAAATGTCCTCAAAAATCCCTTGATTCTATAGACGCTCATTGAGGGGCTTTTACTTTGCCGATCCCCCAGAATTTCAAATGTTTCCGATGAAAAGACCTGTTTAGTGTGACGTCATGAAAAAAATTGGTTCCAAACAAAGGCTCCGTCTCACTCGCTCTCGTGGGTTTCCCCATACGAAACACGGTCCAAATTTTCAAATACAAGTGCTAGTAAACAACACGTTCTTTACACCAGTTGTGTTTATCACACCATTGGGTTCCACGTCCCTTATAAAAATTTCCGATTGTTTCAAAAAAATTTCCGATTGGATATATGTTCCCGCGCTTTATTTCCCATAGAAATAATCGAAATTCCATAGAGACAATCGAAATTCGTGTAGATTCTAGCGCGCTGATTATAGCAACGATAGGTCTTATGATTGAAATAAAGCGAAATACATCTATGGTTCTATTCTTACGCAGTTTTAACACCCACTTTTTTCTCAGTGATAAAATATGAGAACGCTAAACAAACTTTCTGAAACATCGCGCATCAATGCACAATCACAGTTATATCGAAGAAAGTCCTATGTTTTGTCCTTGTCATACTCACAGTTTCTTAAGAACACAAAATTCTAGGATATAGGCTCATTAGCACCATCAGTACCATCACGGCATGTGTTATACCTCGAACAATAGCTTCGATACGAAGAGAAGTTAGAATGATTGAGTGTCATGGCGGTGATACTCCCATAAGAGACCGTGAGTAAGACAAGGACAAAACGTAGAACATCTTTCGGTATAACTGTGATTGTAAATTCGCTTGTGATCTTTTAGGAATTATGTTACAGTGAAAAGATACTTTAAGGCAAAGTGGAATCTAATGGTGCAATAAAATTTGAGAAAACTGAGGGTAACCAAGCATGAATTCGCGTTCGAAAATTTGGATCTGGTAAATCCACGAGAGTGAGCGAGATAGAGCATTTGTTTGGAACCAATGGGTCTGTTGCAAACTTTTGCTACAACGATTAAGAGTGTTTAAGCTAAGGTAAACTCGCCTGAAAAGTCCATTGGTGGCATCAGAAAGTCATAAAATGCAATAATAAACTCACAAGAGGCGTTTAATGAAATCCAAGATGGCTGATAAATATCGAGCAACTTGTATGCGTGCACCACGAACATCCAAGGATAGCCAACCTCACAATATCGATCACAACCGCTATCAAAACGTCAACAAACACATAACCTCTACCTCCTGTGAGGTTGTCAAAGTTGGCCATCCTTGGATGTTTCACGGTGCATGCATACAGATTGCTCGATATTTATCCGCCATTTTGGATTTCATTAAACGCCTCTTGTGAGTTTATTATTGCACTTTACGACTTTCTGATGTCACCAATGGAATTTTCAGGCGATTTTACATCAGTTTAAACACTCTTAATCGTTGTAGCAAAAGTGTGCAACAGACCCATTCTGATCGTGACGTCATCACTAAACAGGTCTACTTAAGGATATGAATGAGCCTCTCTCTTTTCTATACCCCTCCCGCTCTTCATCAATACCTCGTCGCTTCTTTTCGATGTACCCTCGTCAAACCGATTTTGACACTTTTATGATGCGAGTTCCGAACGCTTAATGCACCGTGAAGAAATCTTGAGACCGGTAGAGCCCAAAGGCGAGGGGCAAAGACGGTTTCTGTGAAGGATGTTTCCACCCCCCTCCTGCCTTGGAATTTCGACTCATAGGTTGGCATAAATGACTTAGGTTGCTGGACCTGTATGGAATTCTCGTTCAAAGGAATTCGACTTTGACGCTTAATAACTTATTGAAATTAACAGGAATACCAAAACTTTTACAATTTTAAGAAAATAGACGCCGAGACCTCCTGGATTGCAGCAATAAATTAACGATTAATGAAACCAGTTTTACGAAAACTCGTTTTTAATTTTTCAAACCTTCCCGCCAAAGGTTTTGCCATAAGCAAGGCATTGAACCTATATATTAGATATGAAAATGAAAACAAGAAGCGTACCGTATATATACGGCACGCTTAAAAAAAGCTTGCTTTTTAGAGTATTTGAGGCTTCTAGTTTTTTTTCTTTTTTTTCTTTTCTTTTTCTTTTTCGAATTTGGCATCTAAAGAGAAGTAATGATCTCGAATTTCATGCTCTTTCAAACAAAGTATTACAAGACAGAGTTTGCCGAATGAAAATATTTATTTTTTTTGAAAATTTACCATTTTGATTTTTGTCAGGATTTTTCTAAAAAACTTAAAAATCGACTTGATTTTCAAAGAGCTTGAGGAACATTCGTCCTTTTTGGCCTAAAATGACTCCATTCATACTCTACTTTAAGCTTCCGAAAAGATGTGAAAGGTCTACAGATTTTTTTTTTTTTTTTTTAACTCGCAATGAAGCCAACCATGCGATGGTCTTCCGAGGGACGACCCCTGAGTGATACATCAATCGAAAAGGCGTAACAAACTGAGCATTTCGGCGTAAACCGAAGGTGGATATCAATTTTCGAATTCAAAATATCGAATGTCAAAAGTCATTTTACAGAATGGGTCCAAATCGAACTTTGACCTTTGATATATCGAAAATGAAAAACGATATCGACCTTCGGCTTGTAACAAAAGTCTTAGAATTTTACTCTCTTTTTGATTATTGAATAAAAATGGGGGTCCCCATTTGGGGGAGCGCCATTTCATATGGAGGCGCTGGATTTGAAAAATCATAACTCCACAACGAATCATTTCCCCAGCATGCGGTTTGCACTGTTTGGTAGCAAATTCAGTCTAGTTTTACTTTGAAAATAATTGGTGATGATCCGTGCGATCGCTTTTATTGATAATTGCAAAAAACAGAAAAATCGATTTTCAAAAAATTGAAAAAACTTCGATTAATCGATCTAAAATTGAATACAGACAACTTTCCTATACATCAATCGAAAGCTCTTTGCAAGACCTATCTTTACACGAAAAGTTCATTCGTTAAAAAGTTATGGGCACTTAAAGGTTCCAACTTTGACCCCCCTGTCCCCCGCATTCCCTTGGGCCAAATTAAAAAAAGTAGACCGGATTCTGAACTCTGAAATCACCCTCTGTCACGTCTGAAAATATCTTTCATTTTTCTCTTTGGGCCAAAATTGACCGTTTTGGATACCGTCCTTTGTAATAAAAGCGAGTACGTGAAAAGTAAACAAACCCTCCACCATTTGCATTTGTCTCTGGGGGCTTTCGTGTGAGCCTAAATCTGAGAGCCAATCAGAAACAGATTCTGACATGGCACAACTCTCACAGTATGTAGGGACTCTAGGGTAGGTAAACTACCCCGCACACCCCACCAAAGGTTTTCAGGTTGCGCAACTGAAAAGAGTAATAAAATAAGGATAGTAAAATACAATAAAAACAAAAGTAGAATAGAATAGTGCTTTTAGGCAATAAATTTATTAGGTTTTGGTATACCAGCTAAACTCTTAAAATGAATGAACAATATGAAAAAAGTTTCGACTCAATAAGTCATTAAAATTAAGCGTAAAAATCAACTTTCTGATCACAAATTTTAATACCATGACTTTTGAGAAATCGCAGGAAAAAAAAAGGAGAAAAAGGTCTCCATTTTGCCTCGAGAGGAACTAGGAACATTCTTTGGAGCTTTGATACGGTGTTACTCAAAGGGCACAACACTCACTTTTAACAAAAATATGATGAGTTTTCTCTTTTTAAATTTGACGATGAATTCCTCAAACATACTATCAATCAGTCTAATAAATAAAGGCAAAGCAACAAAACACACTCAAGTCATTTTGACAGTTAACAACATTAAAACTAATAAGAGAAGTTCCATTTCTACAGAGAGGAAGGATGATTTAAATAAAGAATAAAAAGAGACAGATGAAAAAAAAAGAACAAAAAAATAAAACAATTTGGAACCCTATAGAATATGAAAAGTTTGATTGATCAAAAAATGTCCTAGACACAACCAACGTAGCTTAATGGAAAGCTGCCTGTAAAAAAAATTAGAAAAATAAGAGAGAACCAAATGAAACGGATTCATACAGAAAAATTGATTAAGTACGGGTAGAAGGGGGAAAAGGAAAAACTGAACCGCATTTTGAAGGTTAAAGATATTCAGAATATTTTTGATCCAATTTTTGAGAAAAAACAATGCAATGACAGAAATAAGTCACAAATTGATTGATATTGATTAAATATCAAAAATGTAAACTGCATTGAATCACATAAAAGCCATTTCTGTACAGTGGCATTGTGTTCAATCTGGCAAAGTTGCATTCAGTCCATTAAAACCCATGAAAAAGATCAAACTATTGGGGGTGCACAGTCAGTGCACTCCCTCAAATCGATATTTGACAAGGCTTTAAATGGACAAACAGCGTTGCCAGATTGCACGTGGCGCCACTGTTCCTGCATTAAATGTTTTCAAAACTATAAACAGAATCCATTTTGTCTGAAGTAGAAAGAGGAATAGCTTTGACCGATTGCAAAAGAAAGAAAGGAGGAAAGAGAAGAAATGAGTAAAGAAGAAATGACAATGAGAATAAGAGATAAGAGCATTTTTTTTTCTTTCTTTAAAAATATTCAACAATGATTGAGATTGATTAAAAAACAAAGAGATGATTGAAAAGTTAAGTCATAGAGAAATATTGAACCGTGCGGCGCAGATAATCTAGATATTAAAGGTGTCCAAGTTTTTTTAAGCTGATTGAATCCAGGATAAGGCCTGACGCAAGGTTTTCAGTTTTATACGGTGAAGAAACGAGGCAATCAACTGATATTCAGTCACTGTCCGTTGTTTGCCAGAGCCAGGCAAGCTTAGGACAGATGATGAGTGACCTTGACACAAGACTTTGGTTGCTAAACATAAGAGCCATTGAAGTATCTGCAACAAAAGTCAATGGAGCGTATGCTAAGTTCAAGCTTAAATATTTTCTAAAAATAAACTTTAAAAAAAAAAGAAAAAAAATTAAATTTTTTTTCTTTTAAATATTTTTTTGTTTTGTTTATTTATTCCATTTTGCCAGTGGAATGATATTTTATGCACAGAATCTAATGGAGAATCAAATCACCTCACCTGCTAATAAGTTGAAAGCAAGCTTCATGAATGGCTCCGATATTGTAGTTTGCAATGGGTCTGTTGCAAACTTTTGCTACAGCGATAAAAAATGTTGATTCCAATGTAAAATCACCTGAAAAGTCCATTAGTGGCATCATAAAGTCATAAAATGCTATAATAAACTCACAAGAGGCGTTTAATTACATCCAAGATGGCGGAGAAATATCGAGCAATTTGTATGCATGCACCACGAACATCCAAGGATGGCCAACTTTGACAACCTCAGTGGAGGTAGAGGTCATGTGTTTGTTTACGTTGTGATTGGTTGTGATCGATATTGTGAGGTTGGCTATCCTTGGATGTTCGTTGTGCATACATACAAACTGCTCAATATTTCTCCGCCATCTTGGATTTCATTAAACGCCTCTTGTGAGTTTATTATTGCACTTTACGACTTTCTGATGTCACCAATGGAATTTTCAGGCGATTTTACATAAAATTAAACTCTCTTAATCTTTGTAGCAAAAGTTTGCAACAGACCCATTCCCTTTAAAAAATACACTTTTGAATTTGTAAAAACAGTCTGGGCCTCCTTCCTTTCGTTAGCTTGAGGCCAAATCTGTTCACTTCATCTTATTCAGCCGGAGTTTTCAGGCGATTGCAGTAAAATTACAGTAATGAGTTCTTCGATGCGTAGGTAGGCAGTAACTCATGAGTCCACCATGTTGAGGTGACTTGAGTTTTGACTTGTGGGTCGTTTAAAAGAAGTCCTACTTTGATTTTGCAATTAGATCAAATTGTTTTGCCCACTAGAATGAGATCAGGTGAACCTATTCAAATCCTTGAAAGTTCATGAGTGCAACTTTTTTGGAATAACTCCCTTCCCTTTTAGATTAAGTAAGAGGAGGGTACGGGGGGTTTCTCCTGGGAAGCTTTTGGTCAGTTTAAATCTCATACAATCTTCCACGGCAGTTTGAGTAACCCAAAATTTGTAGAAATCTAGAAGGGGTCAAAGAGCAGTTCAAGCTCAGAGGAAGAGTGTGCGTCATACATGCCCTGCCCCCTGCTTTGCTTGCATGAGTTTGCTTTGCTACTTTGCATGGCTTGAGCACTAGCTTCTATATTTCTAAGACTGTAGCACACCTTCACATGGTGACCCTGTCTTGCAGAGTTGCTACGGATCGAACATGCGTAGGTATTGAACAGCAACGGTCAGCGCTAGTAGCATAACTTAAAATTTGACCAAAAATATTAAACTTTCAGGAGAAAACTACAGTGATTTACCTGGTACCATGGATTTTTTGATGCCTTGATTTGATTTGAAGAAATTCTGATTTGTATAGATTGGTATTATATCAAACTGAGACACTACCACATCATAAAAACAATCAAACCTGATTTTGTTTGCATGACGTGGTAGTGTCACAGAACTGTTTTTAGTTTCTGTTTTGATTTAGTTTTTAGTTGAAAAATGCCCACTGTTTCGTTCAAAACATCCTGCATTATCTTTCATTTATAAGCGTATTCTATCCTGCGTGCCGATCATTTACTTCATCGTTAAACCGATCATTAAGACTGTGTATGAGTGATTCTATTGGTCGAATATTGTAAAACTTAGCCGTTGCTATGGTAACCATCGTTATAGTGTCTATTTTTTAAAGGTTACTCATGAATAGCCTTTAAAAAACGAGACTCTCAACGATGGTTACCATAGCAATAGCCAAGTTTTACAATTTTCAACCAATAGCATCACTCGTAGACAGTTTTAACGATAAAGTAAATGATCGGTCCGCTGTATTTACTGTCATTCCTAACTAAACTATTAATAGTGAACAACTGGAGTGCACATTTCACTACGTAAATGATTCACAACAGGCAAACTTCTAAGATCCTAAAATTGGACAAAAAAAAAAAAAAAAAAAACTTAGAAAAAATCTTACCTCATTGTTAGATGGCATCGCATTATCTGGCATATTCACCCATGCACTTGGGGCCCATAAATACAGTTGACAAACGGTCGCTGCAAGCTCTGCAGATGGCCTCTGGAGAAAGTTAAATCAAATTTATCAACAACAAATATTAAGTACGGATAGTAGGTTGGTAAAGAAAAGGATTTTATTTTGCTCTTGCTTCATGGCTATGCAGTGCATCAGTCAGGAGTAATCAAAACTAAGTTGTTAACTTTTCTACAACTTCTTGTGAATAGTAATTGAGATTTACAGTTGGAGGTTCAGATATGAAGTTTAAATTAAAATGTTTGTAAATTAGTGGTTGAATAGCCAATCTGCTAGGTTCTGAATAAATACATTCTTCGGAAATAAAACCGTTGCTAGCATTTCCTTATCTCAGGACGTTTTTTTTTTTTTTTTTTTTTTTTTTTTTTTTTTTTTTTTTTTTCACAAATGAGGTTCCCTTTTGAATATAATTCTAGCTATGAGAGATCATGTCAAGAGTCCTGTTTCTTGTAACCTCTGGAAGTTCTTCAAAGAAATATACCGACCAGCAATAAATCAATCTGTTATTGCTTGTCAGCCAAAGATCCCAGCTTTTAACCCTAACTGTTCAAATTATAGTTTGCTAAATGTGAATTAGATACGCTGGAGACACCATAATTTCATTTCCACAAAATCATATGAAAAATTTATGTGCGCCCTAGGCAGCTGGGACCTAGGTACGAGTAAAGATCGCACTCTCCCTAGTCCCTACATCAAATTTAAATGCAAAAAAACGCAAAATCCGCCTCATAACAAGAAATCATGCACAAAAATTCCTGTTTTAAACTGTTAAGGGTTAAACAAATTTATCAACAATGAGACAGTTTTAAAATACAGGGTAAAAGGTATGGTTGAGCAGATGCATACTGTTCTAATCAAGGTTCATTAGTTTTTTTTTTTTTTCGTACTTACGAATTTTTTCAGTTCTACAGTATTTGTTAGTATTTCCGTAATTCGTTATCTTTCTGTATCATTGCACTATTCAGTGTTTTACTATTCGGTTTTTCCACCGAATTTCAGTAATTTCAACTTACTGCACAAACTTCATATACTATACTCGGCTTCATTTGTACTATACTAAAACCGTAGATCACCCTGTTTCTCAGCAGTAGATTCACAAGCGCACTATTTCGCAAAATGTTTGGATAGGTTTCATGAGCTACGCATACTAGCTTCACGCTGATTTCATAGTTTTGCTGATTGGTGGCTCCACTTGATTTTAATAGGAGAGTCAACAGACATGCCTGGCAATTTTTACGAAATAGCTATTTCAGTGAATTGTCAAAAGCTCGAAATGTAACTTTGCACTCGCAGGAGGTACAACCCATGACCATGAGCTATACATTTATCAAAAATGGCAGTCTAATGGATAACCTTCACGACTACCATGGAGGGTTTTTAGGTTAGGTTTAAGGTGTAATTTTGTTAATTTATTCCTATGTATTTTGGTGCAACGCACAGTGGATCGGAACATGCTTTGATCCACTGAACGCCACACCAAAATACATACATGGAAATAAATGAACAAAATCACACCTTAGACCTAACCTAAAAACCCTCTACGGTGGTTGCGTAGGTTACCCATTATAAATTGCCACTCTAGATGAATGTATAGCTCTTCCTGTACAGCGTACATCAACAGGTGCAATGTTGCCAGAATATGCGGAAATTTCCGTTCAAACAAATGAAACTCGCCACTCATTGATGCATTTTGCACCTCTTCAGAATGACAGATCAAATTCTGAAACTCAGACCACTTCAGAGTGTATTAAAGAAGACGTGAAATGCTTACTTTGTTCGGATTTCGAATCAATAAGGCTGCAACAAGCTTCGCAATGATGCTGGGGACATTTTCATCGATCGAAGGTAACTCCTCTTCAGAATACGAAATGTTTCGTAGAGGGGCCGATTCGCCTTTGTTATTCTGATAGAAAGGATTGCATCCATTGAACAGTTCGTACGCGATTGCACCTACAGCCCACGCATCAGATTTAGAATAGTTGATGCTTGAAAACACACCAGGTTGTGCTGTGGCCACCTAAAATATTTCCAATTTCAAAATTTTTAAAGGAGTACATAATTATTATGTTTTTCACAGAATTAATTTAACTTAAAACTTAGCGTAAGTGCAATGTTCAAACTTGAAATGAAATTACTTTGGTGCCAAAGGAGATCTTTGAAAACTTTAGTCATAAAGTAGCTTGCTTACTCTAATACAGTATGCACTGTGCTTAAAACTGAGTTCACAGAGTGTTCTGATTCAACTTTCAAACTTTAATAGCGGCTAAACTTAAATCTTGAAATATACTAGAATCTTTGAATCTTGGGCTCATGAGAACTTTTGATCAGAATGGTCTCTAGTTTTAATTTCTACTAATAAAAATGCAACTAGACCGTGGTCTACACGCCATAAGAAATGTTTTATGTCCTTTTTAATAGACATAAAGAAAATATATGTGCCAAACTTAAAAATACATGTTCTTGTATTTTTTACGCCCGAATTTGAGTTCAGGTTCAGACTAATTTGATTTGTACGCTCGGATTTGCACACCCTCACTTGTACTACAGCCCTTAAGGCATCATGCATTAACGTAAATAAATTAATAATTGCTTTATTCTAAATTTTAATAAAAAGATTTGTTTTTGATTTTATCAACTAAAGCCTGGTTACTGCTTTAGCTGAACTCAGATTACTCATTTAGCGGATCTCCTGTTATAGTTGCACTTTGGTTTCAAAGCAAAGTGAAAGACGGAGACAAAGGTATGTCCGTCATCTTGAAAAGTCACCGAAAGAGACCGAAAAATGTTTCCATTGGCTCTATTGGGAGTTTCCACTTTGATGGTATTATTCTGTGCTCTTGTGACTTTTAAATTACAAAACACTTCAATGAAAAAGAAAAATTACCTCCGGTGCCATAAGGGCAGCGTTTCCACCCTTGTCTGTATCAGGAGACTTGTAGGGCAGGAACAAACCGTTGACGCTATCGGACAGACAACAGCCGAAATCGGTGATAACAACTGCTGGACTTTCTTCATAATCTCCTGAGACTTCCAAGAGGATGTTATCGCTTTTAAGATCTCTATGAGCAATGTTATACTTGTTCATATGTGCGACTCCTTCAAGAAGTTGGGTTAGGATGAGAATCTTATCCCGAATATCCGCATCAGCATTCATTATATAGTCTTTCAAGTTTGTATCGTAACGTTTCATCAGAAGAAACAAGCTCATGTTTCTTCCGAAGCCATCCGGATTAATTCTGGCTGGAAGAGCATCTGGATACAGTTTCCTTGAACCAGGTAAATCTGGAATATTGTCCACAAAGGATGTGTACATTGCTACGATGTTAGGATGAGGAGGAAGTCTGATTATTCTTTCGGCAAAACTGAAAATAAAAATTAAGCAGACATTAGACACAGATTTAAATTTTTAATCTTGTATAGCTTTTCACTTATTTATCTGCATGTATTTTGGTTCAAGTAAAAAATGCGCATCACATTATTAAGCGGTGAGAATTTTTAGCTCGTGAGGATAACACAGAATTCTTGAACTTCAGTTTTGGCAAAAATTAAATCTGTTTTAGGTCGAGTGTTGACTCAGTAGTTACTTCGAGCTCAAATTTAAAAAAAAAAATTACTACAGATTCAAAAGCGGCAATTCACTTAATCCCCTTCACTTCACCCAAAATTTCATCTTACTTTGTGCAAATAGTAAAAAAAAAATTTAAAACTGATTTTCTTTGAAATCAGGTATCTCCAGCACAAAGATGATGCTAGAGATGCCTGATTCGACAAATAATTTATCTTCGTCAAAACGGGAATCTTTGGCCCACGGTAAGGCTGAAAAATATTAGTTTTTTGCTGATAACTCTCTGACGATAGTAAGAAATTTTAACACTAAAGTAAAACAGCACGGGCATATCAAAGAGGGACCTCCTACCTTAGGACTTGGGAGCGCCCCAAAAATTTTTCTTAGGCAAAAAAGTAGTTCCCATGAAGTTATGAACGTCCATCGACTTTGGTTTTAAGCTACAAACGTTCAAAAGTTATTCGTGTGCGAGGAGCATTTGCCATACCCTGTATACATGGCATATGACAAGACTATCATAAAAAAGACAAATACAGGATCTACAAAACTGATTTTAAGTCAGTGTCAGAAAAAATGTGTACCTTCTTTCAAATTCATTTACTTTAACTGAGGCTGGAATGGCACGGAGGGGTACCGTTTCTCGATACATCGCTCGGAGGATGGAAGTAGCATTTGACTCAGCATCATAATTAAACATCATTTTCACGGCTAAGGAGAGCTTTTCGTCTCCCTTGGAAGAAAAAACTTCATTGTTTCCTGCAGGGCAAAAAAAAAAAAAAAAATAAAAAATAAATAAATGAAATCTTTCCAAAAATTACTTTAGAACAAGCCAAGAGTCAGTTGTTTCAAGCAACAACTCCCCCATAAGAATACATTGCGGTAGATTAGGTCTCTGATTGCACTCTTCCATGAGAATTTTTAACTGAAATACATAAAAACTGGTGCTTCAGTACACTTCGCAGCAATTTCACTAAAAGACTGGGAACAGCCAAAGTTGACTGCTCTTTGGCTTTTTTTCAAAGTTACCTCCAGCAGGCTGATTCTGCTCATTTGAACGAGACGAGACGAGAGAGCAAGAAACGATCAATCCCATTGGTTTAAATGGCGTCACGTGACAGATTTGAAGTCATTGCAGCGTGGCCACGACGAGCTCCGAGTCATGAATTTGAAATAAAATGACTCAAAGCTCGTCGTGGCCGCGCTGCAATGACTTCAAATCTGTCACGTGACACCATTTAAACCAATGGAATTAATCGTTTCTTGCTGTCTCGTCCAAATGAGCAGAATCCGCCCGCAGGCAAGATGCATGGGTAATTGCTCTTGGAGCACATTACTTAGAAAGGGATAGTACAAAGGCAGACCTGAGTTTTGCGACCAAATTTTCAGGATTGATAGTGCATAAGATTCTATTGTTCACGTGTTTCGCCGATTTTATGAATACTTAAGGACAGAGAAAAAAAAACGGCACCATTTGTGTTCTCCCCTGACCTCCAACTTTCATCAATTCGGCCGTATAATATTTATTTGAAGGTAGGGGAAAAACGACAATGGAGAATATTATTTGTCAAACTTTCGTCAAACTATCTACATTCTGATAAGGTATTTTTAAAATTTTTTAATTTTTTTTTTTCTTCTTTCTAGAGACTGACAGCAGCTTTATGGCATTTCCAGCGATCAGAAGAGAAATTTTCAGATCCATCTCGTCTCGCCAATCAGCTTGCTTTATTCAACATCACTTTTCATGATGCTTTGACTCTGATTTTCCTGATCAAATTTTCCACCCCCACTCAGTTCTATTGTTTGAATACCTACACAGCAAAAAATCTTAACGTTATGATTGAGACCCGGGCGTAAAATTCATTGAAACCCAAAACAAGGGGCAGTGGGCCGTGTTTTTGATTCAATGAAAGTCAAGGTTAAGACGAACTCAGCACTTACCCGCTTCTCTTCTTTTTGCTTCGTATATCACAGCATTGCTACCTTTTGCCACCGCTTTGCCCAACTGCAATTGTTCCAGACTTTCGACATCTTCTATGGAGATACTTTCAACCTCCAGAAGACGGTCTTTCATACGCCCAACAGCATCCTAAAAAATAATGTCATGTTTACGCCACTGAGCAGAATATATTACAAAGACAGCAAAAATTTGGAGTTATTTTTACCTAAAAATTCCAATTGACTTCCAAATGTGAGGAACAGTTTTTTCAACCCATTTATTTTTTACCCCTTTTTTTACTAACCTTTACGAGGCATAAATATCAGCTCTAGTTCAAAGTCTGTGGTGAATAATCCTAACTTTACGTCCAGAAAATAAAGAAAAAATAAGATTTGATTTATATCTCAAGAGTTGAAGGCTCAACTATTTCCGTCATCATGTAATCACCCTTACACTTGTTTAAGTATTTACAAGTATCTATCAGTCCTGTTTCAGAAATAATTTAATTATAATAAAGAAGATATACAATAAAGATTGATGTTGAATCTGACACGTATGCTCGAAGCAATAACCAGCTGTACTTGCACTGATGCTTCACCTCACTTTTTCAAAGTTCAAGTTGCATTTGTTTCTGGGCACGGGAAGAGAAAAGGATTCCTTGGTCTTTTCCCTAAATGAGGTACAATTGGCTCGAACGTGAAGCAACCAAAATTCAGGGGAACCCAAGATATTTAAGTTAAAGATTTCAGCCTATGTAAAGCTCCTGCACTGAGTTCTAATGATGGCATGAGCTAGGCTTCAGTGTTTTTGTGAGGGACGCAAAACAGATCACTCTGCTTTAGTTTCAGACAGCTAGAGGTCATTTCACAGGAGTCCAACTCAAAAAATGGTCCCACGGTGTCCAAGGTCCTACTCTGCATTTCTTTCAAATGGAATTAGTACATTGCTTATCAAATGAAAACTTTTGTCCATCAATTCTCATAAAACAATCTTTATAACGTAGCATATTTGCAACACGCATTCACAGGGCAAACATTAGTATCCTTCTTGACCTTAGCCGCTAGATCAAAATTCAAGTTTAGTTATCAAGAGAAGACTTACAAAACTGAGCGCAATAAGTTAGATATGAATAAATAGGATAGATGAGCTTACACATACCCGAATTTCCCAGCAGACACCTTCAAACTCATCTTCTTTGGTTAGAATGCCTGTGCCGGATGCCAAACTGACTCCAACCAAGGCGAAAAACGGAGTCGAATCACCGAACAGTAGCTTCTTCGCTGTTCTTCTTCTCAAGTCGGCAGCTAGAGAGTTTGTTACTCTCTTGAGGATGTTATCAACGAAGAGCTTGCGGGCGCTTTGAAAGTGAGCTTGAATGCTGGGATTGATGGGGTTTCCGTTGCCGCCTGGTAGCCCAGGTCGGGAGCTTAGGCGACCAGCGCTAGTTTCAGCAGCTTGGGCTCCTTTGGGAAAAATTGCGACTCTCGTGAAGTCCACAATGTTTTGTTGCGGTCGAAAGACGTTAAGGATAAAACGACCATTTTGATACAATCGAGAAACGACTGTTCTCATGGACATTTCACACTCGGAGGCAGCTTGTGCCCACAAGGACACAACGTAGATAGCTTTATTTTTCACGGTGAAAGTTTACACGAACCTGGGTGACGAAATAATAAGGTACAGATGCGTGACACAACAACACTCCGAAACAAGAGGAAACACATCAAACTGTCACTGACAGTCCCACTCCCACTAGCGAGCGTAATCAGTTGGCATGGCATCAGCTTCTATCACGATTCACGAATGAAAAGACAAAAGACGAAAAATGACACAATACTAGACACTGTTGCAAACAGTTGCAAAATAGATCTGCTCTCAAAAAAAAAAAAAAATAACTAATGCTTCGATTTCACTTTTTTATTCATCAAACTGGTGAATTGGTGTGGTGACTCATTAATTAGCTCACACATTCTTGGAAGACTGACAGTTAATAAAAGGGAGCATGCTATGAATGAAATAGCCAAAAATTCAATTTTGTGCCGTCAAAGGAACTGGGATTGAGATAACACAACTGATTAAATAATATAGGTTTTGCAGGTTTGTGACCTTGAACTTGATGAATGTTTACGGAAAATAAAAACAGATGATGCAAACACCAAAGATTATAAAATATCGTAAAATGTGAGACTCGATGTATGTATACAATAAAATGTCTATCATCAACTCTTTCTTCTTATTAGATTTTAGTTCAGACTTTGAGAAAACAGTACATAATAAGTGAGTAACTTACAATGGGGCAATGGGGCTCCTGCAAACTTTTGCTGTGAGCATATGAATAGTCCAATCTGATCACTGATGTAAAAACCAGCTGGTAACTACTAAAAAATCAAGTTCGTAATGGCGGTTCAACGCAGGTATCATTGGAGATTCTTGTCTAATTTGTCACTTTCGCTAAAGGAAACACAGAGATGTCTCAATTTATTAGATAAGAATCTCCCATGATACCTGCGTCTTTCCGCCACTTAAGGGGTGTCTCCACCTGAGAATTTAAAAGCGCGCGAATAAACTGATTGCGCCAATGAGCTCCTTTGTTGTCGATACATCGGACTCGACCTATCGACTTCAAGGCAGCTCATTGGCTCAATCAGTTTATTCGCGCGCTTTTAAATTCGCAGGTGGAGATACCCTTTAAGCCCGATTCTAAGAGTGAATTTCGTGATTTATAGTGTACTCATCGCTGTGGCGTATGCAGGGGGGGGGGGGAGTCCATGAGGTCTGGACGCGCCCCCCCCCTTGACACCAAAATTTGCCCCTAAAAAAGTAATTTTTCGCGTTTTCAGACTTTACCGATTTGGTATCTTTGGACCCCCCCCCCCTTGACAATTTATGGACCTCGGACCTCCCTTCGCCCCTAGAAAAATTCGCGGCTACCCCACTGACTCGTCGTCATTTTTATAGGTTTTCATGCAAGAATCAACTCTTCAATCCCCTGTAGCTAAGATTTGCAAGAGCCCCATTAGGTGCCATGCATTAGTAATAGAGACAAAGCAATGGAATACATAGTAATGGAAAAGTTGGTTATTCACCGAATGTTAAAATTCGATATCTCGTTTATAAAGAACGATATCGACCTCTAGCTGCGGCAGCGGTTTGCGTCAAAATTCTTGCAGTTTTGTGTAAGTATACCTTTTTGAGATAGGAATCTCTCAATATAGGTCGTGCCTCAGACTTTTTGAGATATTCTCTCTGAGGGGCAAAATTGCTAAAAATTGTTGTAGAACATAAATTCAAAATTTTGACCAAGTTTACCGTATTTTTTTCCGAAAAAAAAACTTGCTATTTTGAGCAGTTTTGCTTCATAGATTTTTAAATTCGACTTTTAAAATGGTTCGAGATCGAACTTTGACTTTCGATACATCCAAAAATAAAAACGATAGTGACCTTCATTTTGCGCCGAAAATGTTAGAATTTCACGCCCTTTTAAACGATGTACCGTTGGATGCAGTGGCGGATTCAGAAAATTTTTCTGGGGGGGGGGGGGGGCACGCCTGTGAAATTTTGAAATTTGAAACGTTGGTGGAAGCAATTTCGGGCTATTTTCAAGAGAAAAAAGGCAAAATTTGAGGCACGAGCCCCCCTGGATCCGCCACTGGTTGGACGTACCACAAGATAGGGGTTGCTGTTTGAAAATTTTTAGTTTTATGGGACGTCCCCTCCCCTTTTCCTACAGATGTGCCCCCCCCCCCCAAAAGTTGGTCTCAGTAAATTAAAAACATCCCCTGAGTTTCGCTTTTTTACCTGGAGCCGTTCAAAAGTTATTCAGGAGTATCCAGACTTTTGCGCCACTCTGTACGCACAATGTTTCTATTTTTCGTTTATTTTGTACATAATTTATTTAATTAAATCTATCTCTCTATGTTATGAAACACTCTCTATGTTTTTGTCGGATCTTTCATTTTTCTCTTGCATTTGCCATTCGAAAATAAGCTTCAAATGTCCCGCGACGTCCGCGTCGCGTCGCTATAACGTGTAGTCGTAAGCCCACTCAGGTCATGATATAATCTTTGACAATGCCACTTTCTGACTGCTGGAGTGCCCATCTCCAATTTCATACACTGTGCTCATTGCTGTGGTGCTGGGACCAAATAGTGTTCGGTCCCGAGCGTACACCGAAAAAAAGGGAATTGCTGGAACAACAAAACATTGTTTGTAAAATTTACATTTATTTTGTCTGGGAAAATTAAGCGTGTGCGTAGATAAACGAACAATTTTATTTTGTTAGAAATGCTAAACACTTAGGTGCTAAGTTAGCTGGCCAGAGATTTTGTTGTTTTATCATTTTGGATTGTTACTTTTGTTAAAAAAGGTTGCTGAAATTACATTCTTCACTCGTTGTTATAGTCACATTCTAAATTTTTGCAATTCTAACTGTACAAATGGAAAATCTTGTAAATCATGAATGTTAAAATTTACAAAATCTTGGATTGTAAAATTAACAAAACCAGGCATTGTAAAAACTGCTATCCAAAATGATAAAGCATCAATTTCTTGGATTGTAAAATTGACAAAATCTTGGATTGTAAAATTAACAAAACCTGGTTTTATAAAAACTGAAATTCAGAATGAAAAATCATCAATTCCTTGGATTGTAAAATTAACCGAATCTGGCATTGTAAAAAGTGCAATTTAGAATAAAAAATAATCAATTCTTAGATTGTAAAATTTTATCTTTAGAACGCAAAATCATTTGATTGCGCTCTCTGGTTGACAAGGTTTGAAGTACTCTTCCGTTTTGTACTCACTCGGCAGTTTACGCTCTTCTGCAAGGAATTGTGCCTTAAGATGCGTATTTCATGCTCTGAATCATTATCTGCTGTGATAGCCTAGTGGTAAAGTGCTGGACAATCACCACGGCTACCCAGGTTCAAATCCCGGGACATCTGGGGGGAAAAAAATAATAAAAAAAATAATAAAAAATAAAAAAAAAATAATAAACAATAAAAAAAAAATAAAAAAAAAAAAAAAAAAAATTAAGAAAAAAAAATAAATAAATAATAAAAAATAGATAATCCTAGATAGGTAATTTTACAATCCAAGCTAAATGTCACTCTGAAGATCTGTATCATAAATTTGACAAGCCACAAAATTGTTAAGTTTTCATTTTGGATTGAAGTTCCTTCTACCTGTGTATATAATTTAGATATTTTTAGAAAGAAAAACTTACAGCCCCGATTGAACAATCAGCATTTAGACTTGCTATTTCATAACTGCCGTTTTGAAATCTTTGCAATCCAGATTGAAGTGTCAGCTGAATTTTCTGTTAATTCTCCAATACAGCCGTTTTGACAATTTTACAATCCAAGTGTTTCAAAAGTTAACAATACATATAGCGGTCACGATTTTTTACGATACTGGATTGTAAAATTATCAACCCCCATTGTTAATTTAACACTTTTTTTTCCGGTGTAACTTACGCACGGTCACATGACCGTGCATAAGCTCGCTGATTGGTCGAAACCGCACGCAAGATGCACGCAATTCAATGCTCGGGACCTAACATTATTTGGTCCCTGTGCTGTGGAGTTAGGCACCAAATAATGTTCGGTCCCGAGCGTAACTTACGCACGGTCACATGACCGTGCGTAAGCTCTCTGATTGGTCGAAACCGCACGCAAGATGCACGCAATTCAATGCTCGGGACCTAACATAATTTGGTCCCAGACTTCTAATACTATCTAGACTAGAGTCCCTTGATGGAAAGATTGTATAGGGAGTACCGACACGAGCTCAACGAGTTGTGATTGGTCGTTGGTTTTAGGCTCTCACGGAGTCGAGCAGGAGTCGACGACATCGAAGGCTCCGCACGAAAGGAGTCGATTCATAGAGGAACGTATGGGAACGGACCGGAATGCCGGCAAATCCGCCTGTCCACCACTGGTCCACTGTCGAACTTACCTTCGAATGCGTTCACGCGGTCGACAAAATCGACTCCTGTCAAAATGCATAAAGCGTCGTGTCGGTACTCCCTATACAATATTTCCATCAAGGGACTCTAATCTAGACCTGACATATGGCCAGCTCCTTAGGGCAGATTGGGTATGCAACCCGTTGGTCAGATTGGTGCACCGCGGCCGAGATTTACATTGAAGTAAATGGGAAAATAACGATTTTTAAAAAATCATAAAAAATAGTAAAAAAAATGTAAACCTATTAAATAGGGTACCGTTCGAAAGCTTATGCTCCGTAGATTGGGCGCCTTTTTTTAGTTTTTTCAATTTTTATTCCAGAACTTTTCTACAGAGGCTTAAAGCTTACAGGAAATCCGCGTGTGTGTACGTAAGGCAGTGCGAGTGTGTGAGTAAGTGAATGAGGGAGCGAGCGGACCTTTTTCGTTTTTTGTCCTTTTGTACTGTAGCAGCTCGGGTAGGTTGTGAGAGGGATGAGTTGTGCATGTGTTTTAGTAAAGACAGGTAAATGTGCGTATGTGTGGGTGTGTGTCTGGTGCGGCTCCGCGGTCGGCGCTTTGTTTCGCACGGTCATTGTTGACGGGATCGGCTGGGGAAACAAGTAATCTTTGGGGGAAACAATGGGCGAAGGGTCGAACCGTACTCACTCACACACTCGCACTACCCTATGTACACACACGCGGATTTCAAGTAAACTTTAAGCCTCGGTAGAAAAGCTCTGGAGTAAAAATTCAAAAAACTAAAAGAAGGCACCCAATCTGCAGAACATAAGCTTTCAAACGGTATCCTATTTAATATATTTAATTTTTTTTACTATTTTTTATGAATTTTTTAAAATTGTGATTTTCCCATTTGCTTCAATGTAAATCTCGGTCGCGGTGCACCAATCTGACTGACGGGTTGCGGCCAACCAGGGACTATTGTCCCTCTACTCAGCCCTAGGTTCCCCGCCCTAGTATGAGCCTTTTGTCAGGTCTAGATAGTATTAGAAGTCTTTGTGTGGAGTCAGTAAAGTCAAAATATTTATTTGCGAAAGGTGCATTTCCTTGTCCAGTCATTTGTGTTTTCCTTTAATTTTGGTTCACCATCTCGCACCATGGCTACTCCACTAAAACAGTTTGTCACAAGTATTCAGAATCTCTCAGCACAAGGTAAGACTACTGAAAATTTTGTGCGATTTTTTCTATCGCCGGTGAATGTGGACCTGTTTGAGGTTAAAATTGTATACTTCCTTTACGAAACAAAATATCAATCAATAGGTCTCACTTTTCTTGTCACTACCTCCCTCTGCCGTACCTTCGCTTTATATTTGATGCACGGTTCAGCTAATTTGTCACCACCGTTCGGCCTCAGTTGAATCAGTTTGGTTTGCCTCCTACCAGCGTACTTTCAGACTTGAAGATCAGCGACGGAACCTGCATCTAATCTTGCAACTCAAAATGAATGTTATTGTGCTGAGTAACCAAGAAACTTTTGGCTGAAGTTGTATCACAATGTATCTTTTACTCATTGAAGCTAGCTAGCCAGCAGTATTGTATTAGGTTTCCTAATTTCTGAATAGTGTTTTTCACCGCCCGTGAGTCGTTCATTTTTTTCAGAATGGCCCATGTAGAGTCAGTATAAACCTCTTCAGCGGAAGTTAAAAATAGGCCGTTGGATTGGGTCGTTGAATAATATTATTTTCTTGTCTATCTATGGGGAAAGCATAACAGGGGTAGCTGGCGAGCACATCTTACAGGGGGCTGTAACTCTACTTGAGTATGCACCAACATCTTTTGGGGATGGTGAGGCCGCAGCATTACTTGGTTACTGCACCTATGGATCATAAAAATGACAGTATTGTAATTAGAAATCATTTTATAGTTACTATGTCCAATCAGTATTGTAAATTCTGCAAAAACAGAAGGGAAATAGTTCTATAAACAGAGCAAAACAAACATTGTAACATGACACTTGACATTTAAAGGCGATACCCATTGGAAGATGATCTTTTTGGTTAAAGAATTAACGTACGTGCCCAGTCAAGTTATTTCAGCAATAAGAAATCTTTTATTTTGAGAAAAAAAACTTTTCACAAAATCCTTGAATTTGAGCTGTAAATGGTTATGATCAGTTATGCAACGCACCACTAGCCAACTAATCATTGATCTAACTAAATAAATTGTTTAAGTTTGATCCTATTCGACTTATTTCAATGCTGTTGAATTCTTGATCCAGGTTCTTTGTGGCCTGTGCCCATTTACCTGCACCTATTGCTTTGAAAATGGGTCTGTAGCAGAGGGTAGATTTCCAAGTAAAATCTTGTGATAATTTCATCAAAAGGAACAAGAAGTCTCAAAATCTACTCACAAACTGAATTAATGCGTTCACAAAAATTCAAATGTGGGGGTGGAATGTGCAGGTGAAAATGTGGGTGTCCTACTGTGCCATTTATTTGCAACTTCCTCTTTGATGAATCACTTTTTCAGCCTAGAAAGTTGCGATTAGATTGGACTCCCTCATTGTCACCCGTTCATTCAACCGCCATATTTTAATTGTGTTAAATGCATTTAAGGCATGCTTATTGAGGTTGGGGATGGATTTTGATGACTTTTTGATGGTTTCAATGAGATTTCCACGCTGTTGTACAATGTACAAAGGAATAAACGTTTCATTACACTGTGGCAAAAGTTTGTTGCAGACCTATTGTCTTGATGATTCATTGTCAAAGACAACTAGTTTTTTGACGTGTGTGTGTGTGTACATTTATGGTAAATAATCGTTTATTATTTGTTTATTCCAGGAAATTACAGAGAAATATGCGACATATTGAATAAATCTTCAGACATGCTAATGAAGTATAGGGAACACCTTCCATCAGTTCTCGAAACTTTGGACTGTCAGCAGCATTCATTAGGGGTCCTAGCTGTATTATCCGTTGAGCTTTCAGCAACTGCACCTTTACCAGACTCATTTGAAAAAACTTTCCTGAAAGTTCAAGAGTTCCTCACGACGTGCAATGGTGAGCAGATTAGACTTGCTCCAGATTTATGTAAGTTCCTGCTTTATTTTAAATTTTTTTATCTATGTTGCTGATTTTCATTGCTCTGGAATATCAGACATATTTGTATATTTGAGTGGGTTCAAAATAGCGCTAAATAAAATTATGTATATGTTATGTGATAGCAAAAATTTCAAAACCAAGTAATTCCAAGTATCCAAAATCTTGGTAAAAACTTGAGCTTAATCTTGAATGAATGACGAAATGAATGCATCACACACAATTTCAACACAATAGGGAATAATTTAGAAGTGGATCAAAAATAAGTTCAGGTCTGTTCAAATTAGTTGGTGTTTCATTTTTCGCATCATGTGTATGCACAATTGTGCATAACCCATTGATGGGTCTGAAAAGGCAGAAACAATTGATTCTATGGTAAAATTTCATAAGAGGACAGATAGAAACAACGAAAACTCCTGGAACTTCCTCTCCAATAGTAAAAAGCATCAATAATTTGAGGGTGATTGCAGAACAAATTTGAATTTGCCAGTAATGGCGCATATTAAATTATACAACTTAAACTGAAAATGAGTGAGCCGATACGGCAGGAGTGCACACTTTAGGACAAGGCCATTTTTCTGAATGCTGTGTCAGTGTTGCCAAGTGGACAAATACACTTGACACCAAACAGACACTTTATTTTTGATGAAAAAAAATCTGTTAATTGATACTTTGTTTTATTAATCATTTGCTCTTTTACAGTTGCTGAACTGTGTCATTTGCTGACCCGAAATTTAGTCGAATTGAAAACTCCAATGAGAGGCATTGCTGTTTTGCAAAAAGCCATAAAAAAATTGCAGTTCTGTAACACACAGCTCACTCCAGTCCACGCAGATCTTTGTCAGCTTTGTCTTTTGGAAAAAAATTTCAAACCAGCATTAGAATTTTTGGATATTGATATTGTGTCAATCGGTCAAGAGGTAATGCATTGTAAATCAATAGTATTAAACTAGCTAATTTTTAATCGCCAAGTTTTTTCATAGTTATGAGCAGGGTTGCAGAATATTCACAACCACATGATCCCAGGAATGGGTCTGTTGGAAACTTTTGCTACAACGCTAAAGAGCGTTTCATCTGTGTAAAATCACTCGAAAAGTCCATTGGTGGCATCAGAAAGTTATGAAAGGCGATAATAAACTCACAAGACACGTTTAATGAAATCCAAGATGGCGGTAAAATATCGAGCAATCTGTATGCATGCACCTTTAACATCCAAGGATTGCCAACGTTGACAACCTCACAGCTTCAGAGGTTATGTGTTTATTTACGTTGTGATTGGGTGTGATCGTTATTGGGAGGTTGGCTATCCTTGGATGTTTGTGGTGCATGCATACAGGTTGCTTGATATTTTACCGCCATCTTGGATTTCATTAAACGTCTCTCGTGAGTTTTATTTTGCATTTTATGACTTTTGCCACCAATGGACTTTCCACGCAATTTTACATGAGATCGAACACTCTATAGCGCTGTAGCAATAGTTTGCAACAGACCCATTGTGGAGGATCCACCAAAACTTTTTTTAACTTAAAAAAAAAAAAAAAAAAAAATTGTTTGGAGAAATTGTGGAAGCAATTCCGGTTTGTGTGTAAATTTTGTTGGAAAATATTCCTTGTTTAGAGTAGTCCTATGATCCATGTTACTTTTAATCATATCTAGATACAAGAATAATACGCGCTTCCTTTTCCCATTTTCCTTTGCAAAGCTGTCATTTAGTATTCTAATAATTTTTCACTGAAATGAAATCTGTTAACTGTGAGTAATTTTTTTTGTTTCAAAGTCAAAGAGCTTGATTCAAAATGGGGGTTTTTCTCCCCCCCACCGATTTTCTTGAAACTTTGTATTTTGATAGTACTTGATAAAAGTAGTCTTTTTTTTCAAATAAAATTTTTCCAAAAATAATTAGGAGGGGAGTTACAGTGTTGCAAAGTCGCACCTTTCAAAAATTCATAACTTTCGCGTAAATCATCCAATTGAAACGCGGTTTTCATCAAAAGATGCGGATTGTAAAGCACTTTCATGCCATCCAAACGGAATTCAATTTCAAAAATTTTTGACTTAGTTATCGTCATTTTTGTGATTTTTAGGCCACTCAAAATCTACTTAAAGTGAAATAAAAAAAATGGTTTTTTTTGATTTTGACCGGGTTGCAATATGTTTTTCCCTTCTTTAAATTCTGCGTAAAATGAGCCCAAGCAGAATGCAGGGCGATTTTTTGTTCCGGAGTTATGCATTTTTTAGTAAGCGAAAAACGAGTTTTTTAGGGTGCCTATGAGCGTTCGAGAGAGAGGCTCAAGTCAAATAAATGGAAACGGTATTTTTTGATTTTGATCAAATTAAAATATGTTATTCCTACTTAAATTATGCGTAAAATGAGCCCAAGCAGAATGTGGGGCGATTTTTTGCTGCGGAGCTATGCGCGTTTTAGTAAACGAAAGTCGAGTGGTTGAGGCTACCCGGGCTACCCACGTTTTTGAGCCTCTCCATAGAACGCTCGACTTTCGTTTACTAAAACGCGCATAGCTCCGCAGCAAAAAATCGCCCCACATTCTGCTTGGGCTCATTTTACGCATAATTTAAGTAGGAATAACATATTTTAATTTGATCAAAATAAAAAAATACCGTTTCCATTTATTTGACTTGAGCCTCTCTCTCGAACGCTCATAGGCACCCTAAAAAACTCGTTTTTCGCTTACTAAAAAATGCATAACTCCGGAACAAAAAATCGCCCTGCATTCTGCTTGGGCTCATTTTACGCAGAATTTAAAGAGGAATAACATATTGCAACCCGGTCAAAATAAAAAAATACCATTTTTTTTTATTTCACTTTAAGTAGATTTTGAGTGGCCTAAAAATCACAAAAATGACGATAACTAAGTCAAAAATTATTGAAATTGAATTCCGTTTGGATGGCATGAAAGTGCTTTACAATCCGCATCTTTTGGTGAAAACCGCGTTTCAATTGGATGATTTACGCGAAAGTTATGAATTTTTGAAAGGTGCGACTTTGCAACACTGTAACTCCCCCCCTAATTATTTTTGGAAAAATTTTATTTGAAAAAAAATACTACTTTTATCAAGTACTATCAAAATACAAAGTTTCAAGAAAATCGGTGGGGGGGAGAAAAACCCCCATTTTGAATCAAGCTCTTTTCAATGATCGTAAACATTGGTTGATGAGAGCTAAAAGCTCTTAAAACTAATCCTTTATTTTAACAAACAAAGCAAATAAAAAATAAACAAACGAAACAAACAAACAAAAACTTGTGAAAAAACTTTCTCATCAGGTGCTGTCGCTTCTAAAATGAATAAAAAAAAAAAAAAAAAAAAAAAACCAGAAACCAAAAAACCCAAAAATCTAAAAAGTAAACACAAAAAAACAAACAAAGAAAACCCATAAAAATCAAACAAACAAACAAACAAACAAACTGTATAAAAAACATACAAGCATAACAAATAAAAAACAAATAAAGAAGCAAACAAACAAACAAAGCAAAAAAAAAAAACAAAACAAATAGAAAATAAACAAACAAAAAAAAAACCAAAAAATTGTAAAAAAACTTTCTCATTAGGTTGCTGTCGCTCCTAAAATTGATTAAAAAAAAAACAAAAACAAAAAAAAAAAAACAAGTAAAAAAACCAAAAAATTGTGAAAAAACTTTCTCATCAGGTGCTGTCGCCCCAAAAAACTGATAAAATAAACCAAAAAAAAAAAAAAAAACAAACAAAAAAACCCAACAAAGAAAAATAAATCGGATCAGGTGCTGTCGGATTATTTCAAAAGCTAGCAAATAAAAGGAAAGAGGAAAAAGTTTAAAAAGATAAATAAATCGGATCAGGTGCTGTCGGATTATTTCAAAAGCTAGCAAATAAAAGGAAAGAGGAAAAAGTTTAAAAAGATAAATAAATTAGATCAGGTGCTGTCGGTTTGTTTGAAAGTTCAAGATGCAAGTCAAAGATGAGCGACAGTCTGGGGACCAATAAATATTCCCCGTTTACATTTATGTAAAGGGAATTTATTTTATTGGTCCCCAGACTGTCGCTCATCTTTGACTTGCATCTTGAACTTTCAAAACAAACCGACAGCACCTGATCTAATTTATTTATCTTTTTAAACTTTTTCCTCTTTCCTTTTATTTGCTAGCTTTTGAAATAATCCGACAGCACCTGATCCGATTTATTTATCTTTTTAAACTTTTTCCTCTTTCCTTTTATTTGCTAGCTTTTGAAATAATCCGACAGCACCTGATCCGATTTATTTATCTTTTTTTGGGTTTTTTTTTGTTTGTTTTTTTTTTTGTTTTTTGGTTTATTTTATCATTTTTTGGAGCGACAGCACCTGATGAGAAAGTTTTTTCAAAATTTTTTGGTTTTTTACTTGTTTTCTTTTTTTTTTTTTTTGTTTTTTTTTTTAATCAATTTTAGGAGCGACAGCAACCTAATGAGAAATTTTTTTCAAAATTTTTTGGGTTTTTTTATTTGTTTGTTTATTTTCTATTTGTTTTGTTTGTTTTTTTTGCTTTGTTTGTTTGTTTGCTTCTTTATTTGTTTTTTATTTGTTATGCTTGTATGTTTTTTATTTAGTTTGTTTGTTTGTTTTTTTGGGGATTTTTATGGGTTTTTTTTGTTTGTTTTTATGTGTTTACTTTTTAGATTTTTGGGTTTTTTGGTTTCGGGTTTTTTTTTTTTTTTTTTTTTTTTATTCATTTTAGAAGCGACAGCACCTGATGAGAAAGTTTTTTCACAATTTTTTGTTTGTTTGTTTCGTTTGTTTATTTTTTATTTGCTTTGTTTGTTTTTTGTGTTTATTTGTTTTCTAACACTTGCGTCCAAATGGGCAAAGATAAGGGAGAGAAAAAACCTGACGACGGCTCTGAAGCGGAGTAGAAAGAGACGGCATACGACTGCTAGAGTTTATTTCAGAAGTGGAGGTGCAGCTCAACGATAATCTTTGGCAAATTTTCATTTTCGTCAATCCTCGGCGAAATTCAAAATATTGTCCTTTCACGTGTGCCTGCACTTCTGAAACGACCTTTACCTCCCGTTTCTTGTTCTGGTTTCTGTCAGACGACAAGAAATTTCCATTATTATAAATAAAAATAAAAAATAAAGTGAAACCGCAGTTCACTGAACTGCAGGACCTTAATTGAAGCGTTTAAATATATAATGGGTATGCGCCACCAGTTGTTGCAAAGATTGCGCATCTTTTTTGTGTGATTATCTACAATACTGAAAGTGATTACCAGGTATTTTTCTGGGAAAAAATCATTAATTTTAGGGGAAATTTAATAATACAATTTCGTTTCAGTGGACATCTTTGGTAATCTTTTTGAGAAAGAAACAACTGCATAATCTTTGCAACACCTAATGGCGCATACCTCATTATTTAATTCAATGCTCCAGTTATGAACGCTCACATTAATACAATTAAATTGATTTCGGATTGAGTCCATGATCGCTTTAATAGCGGAAAGAAAATATTCGTGTCTCCGCATGGTCTCGGCTAAGACAACAGCACAAGACGGCACAATGCAAAACAGCAATCGCGCTGCAGTTAGCGAAAGGATGAACGAAGAAGGGAGAATAAAGAATGATAAGGAGAGCGATTGTAAGGCGACTGAGTTATGAACTGAGTGTATGGTATGTGACGCGCGGTGAGGGAGCGAGGAGAGGAAGACCGAAGAGTGGGGGATAGATGATCGGAGTGGAGAGATTTCGTTCGTGCCGGACGACATCGCGCGGCGAACTACAGACTGCCGACTGAGCACGAGAATTACCGATGAAACTTAAAAACTAAAACCTCGATAACTTTAAAATTTCTGGACCAAATCTTTTCAAATTTTTGGCAGTTCATCCTAAGGTAATGACAAACGTTTCTGCAAAGTTTCGTGAAAATCGATTAATATTTACTACCACTTTTCGCGTGCACAAACTGAGCGTCACATACATACATACGTACGGACAGCGACGATAGCATAAGGTGCTTTGCTACGCGACAGCACCTAAAAAGCAATTGAAAATGTGGATTTTTCATAGTCAAATGTTTGTCTTTTATCATTGCTGATTACTTGTTCTTGATAAATCTGATTAATGGAATACATTATGAAGGCAAAATAAATCAGGATGTATTTGTCATACAATTTGAATTGAATAAAAAAATAAACTGTAGGGAACACCCTACGAACACTTTCTCCCTCCATTTTTATCTGGGGGGGGCGAAGGACCCCCAGACCCCCCTTTAAAAATTCTGGGGGAGTCCCCCAGACCCCCCTCTATTATTCTGGGGGAGACCCCCAGACCCCCCTTTATAATTCTGGGGGAGACCCCGAGACCCCCCCCCTTTTGAATTCTGGGGGAGGCTCCTAGACTCTCATCAAATTTAAAATATTTTCACCACTGGACATAATTTCGCCTTCAGTTCGAAGTGTTGGCAATTTTGCAGAGAAGCTGTATGAATAGTTGCCTACTTCATCCTTTGAAGGGTGGGTTTTGAACTGTGGATCTTCAAAAGAATTTTTTAGTTTAGTAGATTAAACCCCCCCTTTTAAAAATGCTCTTTGTTTGTAGATTGTGTACACCAAATGTCAACAAAATTCATCCGTCCATTTTTTTTATAAGTTTAATTTTCTTTGGATATTCTATTTTTTGGGTTTATTGATGGAACAGCTATTTTGCCTTTAAACAGTCTCAGACTTAAGGGTTGTATATTATAGTTTTACATTCAAAAGAAATCCCTGCCTAGGTTGGTTGCAAACTTTTTGTTCCTATTTTCATCAAACATAATTGAGTCATAATTGAATTTCTTATTCCAAGTATTACGACAGTTTTTTTTTTTGCTTGGTTTCAAAGATTTTTGCTCGAGCGCACCTATATTGGCCCTTCAAACGGTCTTAAAGGTTCTTGATGATGACTGTTTGATAGGAATATTTTAGTGGGTCAGTAACATAATATGTTTGTGCAAAGTTTCATCAAAATTCATCCCATGAATGATTGACTCCAAGTTTTAACATTAATTCCCCGCTTTAATTCATGTTTTTGGGTCGAACACCCTATTTTGATTTTTAAACTCTCTTAAGTGTTGTATATTGTATCTGTAAGGAATACTTTCTTTTATAGACTAATTGTAGATTGTATTTGCCAGTTTTTATAAAAATTCATTGGACCAAACCTGAATTATCCCAATTAAAAGGATTATATTTTTATTTGCTTACATTCCCATATTTTTTTCTCAATCCCACCTATATTGCCTCTTGAAAAGGTTTTATCAGTTGTGTATGGTGACTAAGAAAGGAAAATATCTTAGTATTTTGATAGTGGATTGTGTGTACAAAAGTTTTTATCAAAATTCATCGAGCCATAATTGATTGACTCCAAGTTTAAAGATTAATTTCTCATGATGATTCCATTTTTTGGCTCGAGCGCACTGATTTTGATTTTTTAAACAGTCTTAAGGGCTGTATATTGTAATGATAAGAAATTCTATATAAAGTAGAGTAAATTTAGGTAGGTAGATTGTTTGTGCCGGATTTAATTAAAATTAATTGGACCTAACCCGAATTATCTCAATAAGTAGGATTATGTTTTTATTTGCTTAATTGGTCTTATTTTTTCTCAATCGCACCTATATGGTCCCTTGAAACGGTCCAAAGGATTTATTATGACGATAGTGAGAAGAAAATATTTTAGTACTGTGGTAGTACATTGTGTATACAAAGTTTCATCAAAATTCATCCTGCTTTTAGTAATTGGCGCTGATATACAAGATTAATTCCTCACTTTTATTCCATTTTTTGGCGCGAACGCCCTTAATTAATTTTTTAAACGGTCTTAAGGATTATTTTACTGAACTATAAGGGGTTAATTTTACTGTGGGCTGGTTTTAGAATGTTTTTACAAATTTTCTTCCAAATCCAAAGATCCAATATTGAAATATTTAAATTTTTCTCTTTTTTGACCCATTTTCCCATTGATTTTAATGGAAACCATTTTTCTTACATAACTAACCTAAAAATTAAAATTTTAAAAAAAAAAAAAGTTCCTCTGGGGAATGTTAAAAGCAACATCTCTGCAAAATTTGGATGCATATAGATCAACAGTTGAAAAGTTATGCTGGATGAACGTGAAGTTCATGACTACAGACGGACAGACAGACAGACGGACGCCACAGAAATTTTGTGCATTTACTCCTCTCTACCACATATGGTTCAGAAAAATTGAAATATCATGGATGGATGTTCTTTAGAATAGTATTAGGCATGATAAGAGCCAATTATTTTATAATTATCATGATTGACTTAGTCGCAGCGGGCCAAGTATCGAAACAAAATGCATCAAAAATCTCTGCGCCATCGCAATACTTTCTCAATTTTTCTAATTTCATTAGAGTGAGAAAGTAAAAATGAAGCATTGAGAAAATCTTTAATTGGTCATTCTTTAATTTTTATGTTTGTTGAAAATCAACAATTCAATTTATTTTATCTGTTATTTTCTATAGGCAGCAGGTCCTTTTGACGCTAAATACTTTCTCCTTTACTATTATTATGGAGGAATGATCTATTCGGCAGTTAAGAATTATCAAAGAGCGCTGTTCTTCTTCGAAGTTGCGGTAACCACACCTGCCTCAGCAGTCTCCATCATAATGTTAGAAGCTTATAAAAAATATATACTAATATCTCTCATCATCCATGGAAAGGTAAGTGTGCCTTGTACCGATTATTTTTTTTAATTGTATTTTTTCTATGTATCATATTCAAAATATGATTTAAATTTCAGAAAACTTTTAGGTCTTTTTGCCATTTGAGCTTTACAACGTCTCAAAATTCCAAGGCTGGTAGTTCTAGGTTCTCTACAAGATTGTGAAAGGACCCTGCTCACTCTTTATGGAAAATGGTTCCCGATATATTTTTCATTTTTTGCATAATCTGCCTTTCCAGATGATGCTGAGCATAACCTCTCACTGCAATGATGGCCTCAATGGACGACCGCTTTTTAGTGGCCAAAGAGGGCCGAGTGTAGAGCCTAATTGTGTGCCGTCGTAGAAAGATTGACTTGAGAATCACCCTTCTCTCAGCTTATCCTCCTTTTCCTGACTCTTTAATCAAGCCGTTCAGTTTTTCGGTGCCGTTCAGATTTTTGGTGCCGTTCAGTTTTTCGGTGCTCCTCAGTCCCAGTTCTTACACTAAAGGAGGAAACACGTATACATGGCTCGGTGCGGTGCGGTTCTGTTTGCTTTGCGTGAAATCCAAAGGAGAGGCACAAGCCGTACAAGTCTGTGCCTCTCCATTGGATTTCACGCAAAGCAAACGGAACTGCGCCGTGTCGAGCCGTGTATATGTGTTTCCTCCTTAGAACTGAATTTGTATGATTGCATACAAATTTTATCAAGAGCTTTGAGCCCAATATGAATATCTTATGACAAACCGTTGCGGAGCTAAGCAATCTGAAAGTTGCCAACTTCTAAAAAAATGAGCAATTTTTCAAGTTTAAAATTCAATAAAAAATCAACAGTTAGCCCATCAAAAGTTGAACAATTACTTTAATGACAATGCTCAATAAGTGGAACAAATGTGACAAATTTCATGGAAATCGGTGTGGTTGAGGGTAAAAATCTTACTTTTTTGGTCTGATTTGGCATGGACTGACCTATGACGTTTAATGATAATTCTTCTTTCAGATCATTCCGTTTCCGAAATACATTTCTCAAGTAGTCGGACGATTTATTCGGCCTCTGAGTCAAGGTTATCATGATTTAGCAACAGCTTATGCAACCAACAACGCCGACGAAGTCCGAGCTGTTTTGAGTAAATATCATGAGTCGTATGTCAGGTAACTAATCCATCATGTTTCATGTTTTTAAAAAAATACTATGCCTGCAAATACTGTCTGCAACTAGGGCGGTATATTTAGAGTCTCTGTTTACTGAAGAGTCTTGCCGTGTGAAGAATGAAGAACAAGGAGTCCATGGAGGCAAAGGGGGTGTCCACTCTGATCGATTGGGTTCTCCGAGAAGGTGTCCTTATGGACGGCGCTAATGGCAAGGAGTTATCTTCATTCTTTCCTTGGAAAAATCTAATTTTTCTGCAAACATTTTTAGTATGTAAGGTGGTTTAAAACAGTATGATAGTTGTTTTGAAACTCGATTAAAGTCTTAAAAGCCTGTAAATTTTAATTATGAAGTATGCCTCCTCGAAAGACGCGTTCCCACGGCCATCTAATGTAGAAACAGCACAGAGAACGCCTCCTTGAGCTTCATGACTGCCTAAAACGCAGCAGCCAATCAGAAGTTAAACCTTGTAAAGTGAAACTCTTTAATTAATATCCAGGGCCTCCAGGTAGACCCTCTATCTATCTATCCTGAAAATACTATGTACTATGTTTTAATAGGGCATCGTGTATCACTCAACAAATACATTCAGCACTTTGGCGCTTTGGCGGTAGTATGTTGAACCTATATTACATGCCCATCGTCCGTTTCACATTTACTTGAATATGAATTAAAATTCAATCGCCCAATCGGTTAGGATGAAGTAATAGCTATGCAATCAATCAGCCTTTTTTTTTTTGGGACTTGTCTCATTTAGTTACCGTAATAGGCAATAGGTTTTACTTTTCTTCAACATTTGTATATCTAGAATAACTCTAAAGAGCTGCTTTAATAAGTTCCTACCCAGTGAAAGTACCAAAAAATGGAGTTTTGCTTTTTAACTAAGAATCGATTTCCGATGTTCTATTTTTTGATAATTTTAGCCTGCAAGATATTTTGCAGAGACATTCTTCAGATGATTATCAAGTAACTGACTCCATTTTCTTGAATACAAATTACTTTTGGCCTGTAATTTCACGTCGATGGAATGGTAGTGCTCTGGCGGCAGAAAAAAGCTGAAGAATCACCCAAAAAAGGGCACTTTAACTGTTAGACAAAGACAAACAGTATTACTCTTCACTCATAGACTGTCCTAATGATCGGTTTTAGGAATTTTAAATAATCAGTCAGATGGTAGTTAAAGGGTCAAACACTGATTTCCTTGTTTGACAGCCTATCAAGATCTGGGTTTTGGGCCCCTTGGGGGGGAAAAATCTTACCTTTTTTTTTTTTTTTTTTGTCCCTCATTTTTTTCCAGGGGAAAAAATCGGTTTAAAAACCTTTTTTTTTCTCTCTTAAAGAACCCAAGCCTCCCAAAAGGTGTTTTTTAATTGTTTAAATAATTTCCCGTTTTAGGCTTCAAAACTTCAATTGGCCCCCCCGGGCCCATTTAAGCTTTTTCCCTTTAAAATGGTAACCTAAATTTTTTAATTTCTATTTTTTTTGTCCAAGTTCTTTTTGGGAAAAAATTTTGGGTTCAAAAAATTTTCCTTTTTAAAAAAAACCAAGTACCAAAGGCTCTTGTTTTAGGTACTTTCCCCCAAATTTTTTGGGGCCCCATGGGGGTGGTTTCCCGAAAAAAGGAAGCCAAATGCTACCCATTTTTTTTGCCCAATTTTTGTGGCAACTTTTTTTTTTTTTCCAACAAAGGCAACCCCCCCCTTTTTGGCCCTTTTGTGGATTAGAGCAAAAGAAAGTTTTGATGTCAATTGGGGGCCCAACAAAAAATAAAGGGGGGAACTTTTTTGTTTTGATCCATTGGTCAACAAAATCCGCATAGGAGCCGTTGGATCTTGTTCCCCTTGTTATTTTGTTGAGTCGGTGAAAATAAAATTGTCCACCGCAGGATATTTCCACTAACAGCCCGGACACTTTTTCTGATATGCACTTGAGTAGAAGCAAGAAAGAGAGAAAATGATTGGAAACATAGACCTATTATCCAATTAAAAATCATTTAATTTTTTTAGATTGAGGCTGGTGAGATTTTTGCAACCATCAATCAAAAAGATGGGATGGTGATGTTCCACGATGATCCGGAAAAGTATAACAATCCGGAAATGATGAAAAAATTGGAGAACGAAGTAAGTATTTACTTTTGCATTTATTTTAAATTTCTCATAATTAATTTACAGTAAATTTCAGTAGAATTGATGAAAAGAGGCAAACGGAGCCAATGAATCTGGGACCATTGGTTCCGTTTGTTTATTTTCTGCGGTATGAAGAGCTCTAAACAATTTGATGAGTGAAGCCACCCATGAGGTTGTAATGTATTTGATACGATTGTGATAACAATTTTGATTCGATCCTCCGAGATCACCTTCCAGCTCTACTAATACAGCTCTTATTGGTGATGGTATAGTGCTAATATTTTTGTTTCTTTGTTCCGCAGATCACAGTATGTATGGACTTGAATAGAAAAATCAATGCAATGGAAGAAGAGATTGATGTGAATCCACAGTATGTCAAGAAAGCAATTACCAATCAAGAAGAAGATTTATCTCCTGTTCAACAAGCATTAAAAAAGGCCGGTTATGCTTTGGTCACGCCCGATTTAAAATAACCAAAGTATTCCGTGGTCAAGCTTCCTATCAATCATGTATGACTTTACAAGTTGAATGAATCAGTCAGAATTAGAGTCAGGGTCCACCCAAACGGTAATCAAAGACTTAAGGCCAAAATTATTGTCTGTAAACTAAGGAATTTACAAGTTGTGATCTGAAAATTTACTGTTTAAAAATTCCTGATTCAATGCTTATCTTATCTTTTATTAATTTTGCAGTTATGTTTCTATTTTTTTTCCTCATTTTAGCGAATCACATTTCCCAAGTTAAGTCAATTTACCTTCCCTTTAAATCAGTTTCTGCAAATTTTCGTTCTGACTTGGGAGCAGTGGCTCACAAGCCAGAACGAAATGACTTGCAATGACTTGTGTTGCAAACTTTTGCTACAGCGCTATAGAGTATATAATCTTATGTAAAATCACGTGAAAAGTCTATTGGTGGCATCAGAAAGTCATGAAATGCGATAATAAACTCACAAGAGACGTTTATTGAAATCCAAGATGGCGGTAAAATATCAAGCAACCTGTATGCATGCACCACGAACATCCAAAGATAGCCAACCTCACAATATCGATCACACCCAATCACAACGTAAATAAACACATAACCTCTGAAGCTGTGAGGTTGTCAACGTTGGCAATCCTTGGATGTTCATGGTGCATGCATACAGGTTGCTCGATATTTTACCACCATCTTGGACTTCATTAAACGTCTCTTGTGAGTTTCGTATCGTATTTCATGACTTCCTGATGGTTTCAATGAGATTTCCACGCTGTTGTACAATGTACAAAGGAATAAACGTTTCATTACACTGTGGCAAAAGTTTGTTGCAGACCTATTGTCTTGATGATTCATTGTCAAAGACAACTAGTTTTTTGACGTGTGTGTGTGTGTACATTTATGGTAAATAATCGTTTATTATTTGTTTATTCCAGGAAATTACAGAGAAATATGCGACATATTGAATAAATCTTCAGACATGCTAATGAAGTATAGGGAACACCTTCCATCAGTTCTCGAAACTTTGGACTGTCAGCAGCATTCATTAGGGGTCCTAGCTGTATTATCCGTTGAGCTTTCAGCAACTGCACCTTTACCAGACTCATTTGAAAAAACTTTCCTGAAAGTTCAAGAGTTCCTCACGACGTGCAATGGTGAGCAGATTAGACTTGCTCCAGATTTATGTAAGTTCCTGCTTTATTTTAAATTTTTTTATCTATGTTGCTGATTTTCATTGCTCTGGAATATCAGACATATTTGTATATTTGAGTGGGTTCAAAATAGCGCTAAATAAAATTATGTATATGTTATGTGATAGCAAAAATTTCAAAACCAAGTAATTCCAAGTATCCAAAATCTTGGTAAAAACTTGAGCTTAATCTTGAATGAATGACGAAATGAATGCATCACACACAATTTCAACACAATAGGGAATAATTTAGAAGTGGATCAAAAATAAGTTCAGGTCTGTTCAAATTAGTTGGTGTTTCATTTTTCGCATCATGTGTATGCACAATTGTGCATAACCCATTGATGGGTCTGAAAAGGCAGAAACAATTGATTCTATGGTAAAATTTCATAAGAGGACAGATAGAAACAACGAAAACTCCTGGAACTTCCTCTCCAATAGTAAAAAGCATCAATAATTTGAGGGTGATTGCAGAACAAATTTGAATTTGCCAGTAATGGCGCATATTAAATTATACAACTTAAACTGAAAATGAGTGAGCCGATACGGCAGGAGTGCACACTTTAGGACAAGGCCATATTTCTGAATGCTGTGTCAGTGTTGCCAAGTGGACAAATACACTTGACACCAAACAGACACTTTATTTTTGATGAAAAAAAAATCTGTTAATTGATACTTTGTTTTATTAATCATTTGCTCTTTTACAGTTGCTGAACTGTGTCATTTGCTGACCCGAAATTTAGTCGAATTGAAAACTCCAATGAGAGGCATTGCTGTTTTGCAAAAAGCCATAAAAAAATTGCAGTTCTGTAACACACAGCTCACTCCAGTCCACGCAGATCTTTGTCAGCTTTGTCTTTTGGCAAAAAATTTCAAACCAGCATTAGAATTTTTGGATATTGATATTGTGTCAATCGGTCAAGAGGTAATGCATTGTAAATCAATAGTATTAAACTAGCTAATTTTTAATCGCCAAGTTTTTTCATAGTTATGAGCAGGGTTGCAGAATATTCACAACCACATGATCCCAGGAATGGGTCTGTTGGAAACTTTTGCTACAACGCTAAAGAGCGTTTCATCTGTGTAAAATCACTCGAAAAGTCCATTGGTGGCATCAGAAAGTTATGAAAGGCGATAATAAACTCACAAGACACGTTTAATGAAATCCAAGATGGCGGTAAAATATCGAGCAATCTGTATGCATGCACCTTTAACATCCAAGGATTGCCAACGTTGACAACCTCACAGCTTCAGAGGTTATGTGTTTATTTACGTTGTGATTGGGTGTGATCGTTATTGGGAGGTTGGCTATCCTTGGATGTTTGTGGTGCATGCATACAGGTTGCTTGATATTTTACCGCCATCTTGGATTTCATTAAACGTCTCTCGTGAGTTTTATTTTGCATTTTATGACTTTTGCCACCAATGGACTTTCCACGCAATTTTACATGAGATCGAACACTCTATAGCGCTGTAGCAATAGTTTGCAACAGACCCATTGTGGAGGATCCACCAAAACTTTTTTTAACTTAAAAAAAAAAAAAAAAAAAAATTGTTTGGAGAAATTGTGGAAGCAATTCCGGTTTGTGTGTAAATTTTGTTGGAAAATATTCCTTGTTTAGAGTAGTCCTATGATCCATGTTACTTTTAATCATATCTAGATACAAGAATAATACGCGCTTCCTTTTCCCATTTTCCTTTGCAAAGCTGTCATTTAGTATTCTAATAATTTTTCACTGAAATGAAATCTGTTAACTGTGAGTAATTTTTTTTGTTTCAAAGTCAAAGAGCTTGATTCAAAATGGGGGTTTTTCTCCCCCCCACCGATTTTCTTGAAACTTTGTATTTTGATAGTACTTGATAAAAGTAGTCTTTTTTTTCAAATAAAATTTTTCCAAAAATAATTAGGAGGGGAGTTACAGTGTTGCAAAGTCGCACCTTTCAAAAATTCATAACTTTCGCGTAAATCATCCAATTGAAACGCGGTTTTCATCAAAAGATGCGGATTGTAAAGCACTTTCATGCCATCCAAACGGAATTCAATTTCAATAATTTTTGACTTAGTTATCGTCATTTTTGTGATTTTTAGGCCACTCAAAATCTACTTAAAGTGAAATAAAAAAAAATGGTATTTTTGATTTTGACCGGGTTGCAATATGTTATTCCTCTTTAAATTCTGCGTAAAATGAGCCCAAGCAGAATGCAGGGCGATTTTTTGTTCCGGAGTTATGCATTTTTTAGTAAGCGAAAAACGAGTTTTTTAGGGTGCCTATGAGCGTTCGAGAGAGAGGCTCAAGTCAAATAAATGGAAACGGTATTTTTTGATTTTGATCAAATTAAAATATGTTATTCCTACTTAAATTATGCGTAAAATGAGCCCAAGCAGAATGTGGGGCGATTTTTTGCTGCGGAGCTATGCGCGTTTTAGTAAACGAAAGTCGAGTGGTTGAGGCTACCCGGGCTACCCACGTCTTGAGCCTCTCCATAGAACGCTCGACTTTCGTTTACTAAAACGCGCATAGCTCCGCAGCAAAAAATCGCCCCACATTCTGCTTGGGCTCATTTTACGCATAATTTAAGTAGGAATAACATATTTTAATTTGATCAAAATCAAAAAATACCGTTTCCATTTATTTGACTTGAGCCTCTCTCTCGAACGCTCATAGGCACCCTAAAAAACTCGTTTTTCGCTTACTAAAAAATGCATAACTCCGGAACAAAAAATCGCCCTGCATTCTGCTTGGGCTCATTTTACGCAGAATTTAAAGAGGAATAACATATTGCAACCCGGTCAAAATCAAAAAATACCATTTTTTTTTATTTCACTTTAAGTAGATTTTGAGTGGCCTAAAAATCACAAAAATGACGATAACTAAGTCAAAAATTATTGAAATTGAATTCCGTTTGGATGGCATGAAAGTGCTTTACAATCCGCATCTTTTGATGAAAACCGCGTTTCAATTGGATGATTTACGCGAAAGTTATGAATTTTTGAAAGGTGCGACTTTGCAACACTGTAACTCCCCTCCTAATTATTTTTGGAAAAATTTTATTTGAAAAAAAAGACTACTTTTATCAAGTACTATCAAAATACAAAGTTTCAAGAAAATCGGTGGGGGGGGAGAAAAACCCCATTTTGAATCAAGCTCTTTTCAATGATCGTAAACATTGGTTGATGAGAGCTAAAAGCTCTTAAAACTAATCCTTTATTTTAACAAACAAAGCAAATAAAAAATAAACAAACGAAACAAACAAACAAAAACTTGTGAAAAAACTTTCTCATCAGGTGCTGTCGCTTCTAAAATGAATAAAAAAAAAAAAAAAAAAAAAAAAACCAGAAACCAAAAAACCCAAAAATCTAAAAAGTAAACACATAAAAACAAACAAAGAAAACCCATAAAATCAAACAAACAAACAAACAAACAAACTGTATAAAAAACATACAAGCATAACAAATAAAAAACAAATAAAGAAGCAAACAAACAAACAAAGCAAAAAAAAACAAACAAAACAAATAGAAAATAAACAAACAAATAAAAAACCAAAAATTGTGAAAAAACTTTCTCATTAGGTTGCTGTCGCTCCTAAAATTGATTAAAAAAAAAAACAAAAACAAAAAAAAAAGAAAACAAGTAAAAAAACCAAAAATTGTGAAAAAACTTTCTCATCAGGTGCTGTCGCTCCAAAAACTGATAAAATAAACCAAAAAACAAAAAAAAAACAAACAAAAAAACCAAACAAAGATAAATAAATCGGATCAGGTGCTGTCGGATTATTTCAAAAGCTAGCAAATAAAAGGAAAGAGGAAAAAGTTTAAAAAGATAAATAAATCGGATCAGGTGCTGTCGGATTATTTCAAAAGCTAGCAAATAAAAGGAAAGAGGAAAAAGTTTAAAAAGATAAATAAATTAGATCAGGTGCTGTCGGTTTGTTTGAAAGTTCAAGATGCAAGTCAAAGATGAGCGACAGTCTGGGGACCAATAAATATTACGTTTGACATGTGGAAGATGATGTAGAACGGAATGGTAATATTTATTGGTCCCCAGACTGTCGCTCATCTTTGACTTGCATCTTGAACTTTCAAAACAAACCGACAGCACCTGATCTAATTTATTTATCTTTTTAAACTTTTTCCTCTTTCCTTTTATTTGCTAGCTTTTGAAATAATCCGACAGCACCTGATCCGATTTATTTATCTTTTTAAACTTTTTCCTCTTTCCTTTTATTTGCTAGCTTTTGAAATAATCCGACAGCACCTGATCCGATTTATTTATCTTTGTTTGGTTTTTTTTGTTTGTTTTTTTTTTTTGTTTTTTGGTTTATTTTATCAGTTTTGGAGCGACAGCACCTGATGAGAAAGTTTTTTCACAATTTTGGTTTTTTACTTGTTTCTTTTTTTTTTGTTTTTGTTTTTTTTTTTTAATCAATTTTAGGAGCGACAGCAACCTAATGAGAAAGTTTTTTCACAATTTTTGGTTTTTTATTTGTTTGTTTATTTTCTATTTGTTTTGTTTGTTTTTTTTGCTTTGTTTGTTTGTTTGCTTCTTTATTTGTTTTTTATTTGTTATGCTTGTATGTTTTTTATTTAGTTTGTTGTTGTTTGTTTGTTTGATTTTTATGGGTTTTCTTGTTTGTTTTTATGTGTTTACTTTTTAGATTTTTGGGTTTTTTGGTTTCTGGTTTTTTTTTTTTTTTTTTTTTATTCATTTTAGAAGCGACAGCACCTGATGAGAAAGTTTTTTCACAAGTTTTGTTTGTTTGTTTCGTTTGTTTATTTTTTATTTGCTTTGTTTGTTTTTTGTGTTTATTTGTTTTCTAACACTTGCGTCCAAATGGGCAAAGATAAGGGAGAGAAAAAACCTGACGACGGCTCTGAAGCGGAGTAGAAAGAGACGGCATACGACTGCTAGAGTTTATTTCAGAAGTGGAGGTGCAGCTCAACGATAATCTTTGGCAAATTTTCATTTTCGTCAATCCTCGGCGAAATTCAAAATATTGTCCTTTCACGTGTGCCTGCACTTCTGAAACGACCTTTACCTCCCGTTTCTTGTTCTGGTTTCTGTCAGACGACAAGAAATTTCCATTATTATAAATAAAAATAAAAAATAAAGTGAAACCGCAGTTCACTGAACTGCAGGACCTTAATTGAAGCGTTTAAATATATAATGGGTATGCGCCACCAGTTGTTGCAAAGATTGCGCATCTTTTTTGTGTGATTATCTACAATACTGAAAGTGATTACCAGGTATTTTTCTGGGAAAAAATCATTAATTTTAGGGGAAATTTAATAATACAATTTCGTTTCAGTGGACATCTTTGGTAATCTTTTGAGAAAGAAACAACTGCATAATCTTTGCAACACCTAATGGCGCATACCTCATTATTTAATTCAATGCTCCAGTTATGAACGCTCACATTAATACAATTAAATTGATTTCGGATTGAGTCCATGATCGCTTTAATAGCGGAAAGAAAATATTCGTGTCTCCGCATGGTCTCGGCTAAGACAACAGCACAAGACGGCACAATGCAAAACAGCAATCGCGCTGCAGTTAGCGAAAGGATGAACGAAGAAGGGAGAATAAAGAATGATAAGGAGAGCGATTGTAAGGCGACTGAGTTATGAACTGAGTGTATGGTATGTGACGCGCGGTGAGGGAGCGAGGAGAGGAAGACCGAAGAGTGGGGGATAGATGATCGGAGTGGAGAGATTTCGTTCGTGCCGGACGACATCGCGCGGCGAACTACAGACTGCCGACTGAGCACGAGAATTACCGATGAAACTTAAAAACTAAAACCTCGATAACTTTAAAATTTCTGGACCAAATCTTTTCAAATTTTTGGCAGTTCATCCTAAGGTAATGACAAACGTTTCTGCAAAGTTTCGTGAAAATCGATTAATATTTACTACCACTTTTCGCGTGCACAAACTGAGCGTCACATACATACATACGTACGGACAGCGACGATAGCATAAGGTGCTTTGCTACGCGACAGCACCTAAAAAGCAATTGAAAATGTGGATTTTTCATAGTCAAATGTTTGTCTTTTATCATTGCTGATTACTTGTTCTTGATAAATCTGATTAATGGAATACATTATGAAGGCAAAATAAATCAGGATGTATTTGTCATACAATTTGAATTGAATAAAAAAATAAACTGTAGGGAACACCCTACGAACACTTTCTCCCTCCATTTTTATCTGGGGGGGTCGAAGGACCCCCAGACCCCCTTAAGAATTCTGGGGGAGTCCCCCAGACCCCCCTCTATTATTCTGGGGGAGACCCCCAGACCCCCCTTTATAATTCTGGGGGAGACCCCGAGACCCCCCCCTTTAGAATTCTGGGGGAGGCTCCTAGACTCTCATCAAATTTAAAATATTTTCACCACTGGACATAATTTCGCCTTCAGTTCGAAGTGTTGGCAATTTTGCAGAGAAGCTGTATGAATAGTTGCCTACTTCATCCTTTGAAGGGTGGGTTTTGAACTGTGGATCTTCAAAAGAATTTTTTAGTTTAGTAGATTAAACCCCCCTTTAAAGATGCTCTTTGTTTGTAGATTGTGTACACCAAATGTCAACAAAATTCATCCGTCCATTTTCTTTATAAGTTTAATTTTCTTTGGATATTCTATTTTTTGGGTTTATTGATGGAACAGCTATTTTGCCTTTAAACAGTCTCAGACTTAAGGGTTGTATATTATAGTTTTACATTCAAAAGAAATCCCTGCCTAGGTTGGTTGCAAACTTTTTGTTCCTATTTTCATCAAACATAATTGAGTCATAATTGAATTTCTTATTCCAAGTATTACGACAGTTTTTTTATTTGCTTGGTTTCAAAGATTTTTGCTCGAGCGCACCTATATTGGCCCTTCAAACGGTCTTAAAGGTTCTTGATGATGACTGTTTGATAGGAATATTTTAGTGGGTCAGTAACATAATATGTTTGTGCAAAGTTTCATCAAAATTCATCCCATGAATGATTGACTCCAAGTTTTAACATTAATTCCCCGCTTTAATTCATGTTTTTGGGTCGAACACCCTATTTTGATTTTTAAACTCTCTTAAGTGTTGTATATTGTATCTGTAAGGAATACTTTCTTTTATAGACTAATTGTAGATTGTATTTGCCAGTTTTTATAAAAATTCATTGGACCAAACCTGAATTATCCCAATTAATAGGATTATATTTTTATTTGCTTACATTCCCATATTTTTTTCTCAATCCCACCTATATTGCCTCTTGAAAAGGTTTTATCAGTTGTGTATGGTGACTAAGAAAGGAAAATATCTTAGTATTTTGATAGTGGATTGTGTGTACAAAAGTTTTTATCAAAATTCATCGAGCCATAATTGATTGACTCCAAGTTTAAAGATTAATTTCTCATGATGATTCCATTTTTTGGCTCGAGCGCACTGATTTTGATTTTTTAAACAGTCTTAAGGGCTGTATATTGTAATGATAAGAAATTCTATATAAAGTAGAGTAAATTTAGGTAGGTAGATTGTTTGTGCCGGATTTAATTAAAATTAATTGGACCTAACCCGAATTATCTCAATAAGTAGGATTATGTTTTTATTTGCTTAATTGGTCTTATTTTTTCTCAATCGCACCTATATGGTCCCTTGAAACGGTCCAAAGGATTTATTATGACGATAGTGAGAAGAAAATATTTTAGTACTGTGGTAGTACATTGTGTATACAAAGTTTCATCAAAATTCATCCTGCTTTTAGTAATTGGCGCTGATATACAAGATTAATTCCTCACTTTTATTCCATTTTTTGGCGCGAACGCCCTTAATTAATTTTTTAAACGGTCTTAAGGATTATTTTACTGAACTATAAGGGGTTAATTTTACTGTGGGCTGGTTTTAGAATGTTTTTACAAATTTTCTTCCAAATCCAAAGATCCAATATTGAAATATTTAAATTTTTCTCTTTTTTGACCCATTTTCCCATTGATTTTAATGGAAACCATTTTTCTTACATAACTAACCTAAAAATTAAAATTTTAAAAAAACAAAAAAAGTTCCTCTGGGGAATGTTAAAAGCAACATCTCTGCAAAATTTGGATGCATATAGATCAACAGTTGAAAAGTTATGCTGGATGAACGTGAAGTTCATGACTACAGACGGACAGACAGACAGACGGACGCCACAGAAATTTTGTGCATTTACTCCTCTCTACCACATATGGTTCAGAAATATTGAAATATCATGGATGGATGTTCTTTAGAATAGTATTAGGCATGATAAGAGCCAATTATTTTATAATTATCATGATTGACTTAGTCGCAGCGGGCCAAGTATCGAAACAAAATGCATCAAAAATCTCTGCGCCATCGCAATACTTTCTCAATTTTTCTAATTTCATTAGAGTGAGAAAGTAAAAATGAAGCATTGAGAAAATCTTTAATTGGTCATTCTTTAATTTTTATGTTTGTTGAAAATCAACAATTCAATTTATTTTATCTGTTATTTTCTATAGGCAGCAGGTCCTTTTGACGCTAAATACTTTCTCCTTTACTATTATTATGGAGGAATGATCTATTCGGCAGTTAAGAATTATCAAAGAGCGCTGTTCTTCTTCGAAGTTGCGGTAACCACACCTGCCTCAGCAGTCTCCATCATAATGTTAGAAGCTTATAAAAAATATATACTAATATCTCTCATCATCCATGGAAAGGTAAGTGTGCCTTGTACCGATTATTTTTTTTAATTGTATTTTTTCTATGTATCATATTCAAAATATGATTTAAATTTCAGAAAACTTTTAGGTCTTTTTGCCATTTGAGCTTTACAACGTCTCAAAATTCCAAGGCTGGTAGTTCTAGGTTCTCTACAAGATTGTGAAAGGACCCTGCTCACTCTTTATGGAAAATGGTTCCCGATATATTTTTCATTTTTTGCATAATCTGCCTTTCCAGATGATGCTGAGCATAACCTCTCACTGCAATGATGGCCTCAATGGACGACCGCTTTTTAGTGGCCAAAGAGGGCCGAGTGTAGAGCCTAATTGTGTGCCGTCGTAGAAAGATTGACTTGAGAATCACCCTTCTCTCAGCTTATCCTCCTTTTCCTGACTCTTTAATCAAGCCGTTCAGTTTTTCGGTGCCGTTCAGATTTTTGGTGCCGTTCAGTTTTTCGGTGCTCCTCAGTCCCAGTTCTTACACTAAAGGAGGAAACACGTATACATGGCTCGGTGCGGTGCGGTTCTGTTTGCTTTGCGTGAAATCCAATGGAGAGGCACAAGCCGTACAAGTCTGTGCCTCTCCATTGGATTTCACGCAAAGCAAACGGAACTGCGCCGTGTCGAGCCGTGTATATGTGTTTCCTCCTTAGAACTGAATTTGTATGATTGCATACAAATTTTATCAAGAGCTTTGAGCCCAATATGAATATCTTATGACAAACCGTTGCGGAGCTAAGCAATCTGAAAGTTGCCAACTTCTAAAAAAATGAGCAATTTTTCAAGTTTAAAATTCAATAAAAAAATCAACAGTTAGCCCATCAAAAGTTGAACAATTACTTTAATGACAATGCTCAATAAGTGGAACAAATGTGACAAATTTCATGGAAATCGGTGTGGTTGAGGGTAAAAATCTTACTTTTTTGGTCTGATTTGGCATGGACTGACCTATGACGTTTAATGATAATTCTTCTTTCAGATCATTCCGTTTCCGAAATACATTTCTCAAGTAGTCGGACGATTTATTCGGCCTCTGAGTCAAGGTTATCATGATTTAGCAACAGCTTATGCAACCAACAACGCCGACGAAGTCCGAGCTGTTTTGAGTAAATATCATGAGTCGTATGTCAGGTAACTAATCCATCATGTTTCATGTTTTTAAAAAAAATACTATGCCTGCAAATACTGTCTGCAACTAGGGCGGTATATTTAGAGTCTCTGTTTACTGAAGAGTCTTGCCGTGTGAAGAATGAAGAACAAGGAGTCCATGGAGGCAAAGGGGGTGTCCACTCTGATCGATTGGGTTCTCCGAGAAGGTGTCCTTATGGACGGCGCTAATGGCAAGGAGTTATCTTCATTCTTTCCTTGGAAAAATCTAATTTTTCTGCAAACATTTTTAGTATGTAAGGTGGTTTAAAACAGTATGATAGTTGTTTTGAAACTCGATTAAAGTCTTAAAAGCCTGTAAATTTTAATTATGAAGTATGCCTCCTCGAAAGACGCGTTCCCACGGCCATCTAATGTAGAAACAGCACAGAGAACGCCTCCTTGAGCTTCATGACTGCCTAAAACGCAGCAGCCAATCAGAAGTTAAACCTTGTAAAGTGAAACTCTTTAATTAATATCCAGGGCCTCCAGGTAGACCCTCTATCTATCTATCCTGAAAATACTATGTACTATGTTTTAATAGGGCATCGTGTATCACTCAACAAATACATTCAGCACTTTGGCGCTTTGGCGGTAGTATGTTGAACCTATATTACATGCCCATCGTCCGTTTCACATTTACTTGAATATGAATTAAAATTCAATCGCCCAATCGGTTAGGATGAAGTAATAGCTATGCAATCAATCAGCCTTTTTTTTTTTTGGGACTTGTCTCATTTAGTTACCGTAATAGGCAATAGGTTTTACTTTTCTTCAACATTTGTATATCTAGAATAACTCTAAAGAGCTGCTTTAATAAGTTCCTACCCAGTGAAAGTACCAAAAAATGGAGTTTTGCTTTTTAACTAAGAATCGATTTCCGATGTTCTATTTTTTGATAATTTTAGCCTGCAAGATATTTTGCAGAGACATTCTTCAGATGATTATCAAGTAACTGACTCCATTTTCTTGAATACAAATTACTTTTGGCCTGTAATTTCACGTCGATGGAATGGTAGTGCTCTGGCGGCAGAAAAATGCTGAAGAATCACCCAAAAAAGGGCACTTTAACTGTTAGACAAAGACAAACAGTATTACTCTTCACTCATAGACTGTCCTAATGATCGGTTTTAGGAATTTTAAATAATCAGTCAGATGGTAGTTAAAGGGTCAAACACTGATTTCCTTGTTTGACAGCCTATCAAGATCTTTTTGGCCCTTGAGAAACCCCTCGATCATCTTCTCCATCTGTTTTAATTTACTCATGATTGATTGTTTGTCCATGCATCCCTCTTTTTCCAGGGATACAAACATCGGCTTAACAAAGCAAGTCTTGTCCTCTCTCTTCAAGAAGAACATCCAACGCCTCACCAAAGTGTTTCTAACGTTGTCAATATCAGATGTAGCTTCAAAAGCTCAATTGTCTGGGCCTCATCAAGCTGTGGTTTACCTGATAAAAATGGTAAGCCTGAAAATTTTGCAATATTCTATTTTTCATTTGATCACAAGTTACTTGTTTGACGATTCTGCTCTAGTATTTTCACTTTTTATCTCAGTATTCTAAAGCTCTTGTCAGGTATCTCCTCCATTGTTTGCAACTTATGGGTGTCGGTTATTCCCAGAGACAAGAGAGACCATGCCTACCTATCTCGCCCATAGTGGCAACTTTTTTTTTTTGGGGTCGCAACAAAGCAACGTCCAATGGCTCCTATGTGGACTGTAGAGCAAAGATGTTGATGTCAGTTGCCAATCAGAATAAAGCACTATTGTTTTGATCATTGGTCAACAATCCGCATAGGAGCCGTTGGATCTTGTTCCCCTTGTTATTTTGTTGAGTCGGTGAAAATAAAATTGTCCACCGCAGGATATTTCCACTAACAGCCCGGACACTTTTTCTGATATGCACTTGAGTAGAAGCAAGAAAGAGAGAAAATGATTGGAAACATAGACCTATTATCCAATTAAAAATCATTTAATTTTTCTAGATTGAGGCTGGTGAGATTTTTGCAACCATCAATCAAAAAGATGGGATGGTGATGTTCCACGATGATCCGGAAAAGTATAACAATCCGGAAATGATGAAAAAATTGGAGAACGAAGTAAGTATTTACTTTTGCATTTATTTTAAATTTCTCATAATTAATTTACAGTAAATTTCAGTAGAATTGATGAAAAGAGGCAAACGGAGCCAATGAATCTGGGACCATTGGTTCCGTTTGTTTATTTTCTGCGGTATGAAGAGCTCTAAACAATTTGATGAGTGAAGCCACCCATGAGGTTGTAATGTATTTGATACGATTGTGATAACAATTTTGATTCGATCCTCCGAGATCACCTTCCAGCTCTACTAATACAGCTCTTATTGGTGATGGTATAGTGCTAATATTTTTGTTTCTTTGTTCCGCAGATCACAGTATGTATGGACTTGAATAGAAAAATCAATGCAATGGAAGAAGAGATTGATGTGAATCCACAGTATGTCAAGAAAGCAATTACCAATCAAGAAGAAGATTTATCTCCTGTTCAACAAGCATTAAAAACGGCCGGTTATGCTTTGGTCACGCCCGATTTAAAATAACCAAAGTATTCCGTGGTCAAGCTTCCTATCAATCATGTATGACTTTACAAGTTGAATGAATCAGTCAGAATTAGAGTCAGGGTCCAGCAATCGGTAATCAAAGACTTAAGGCCAAAATTATTGTCTGTAAACTAAGGAATTTACAAGTTGTGATCTGAAAATTTACTGTTTAAAAATTCCTGATTCAATGCTTATCTTATCTTTTATTAATTTTGCAGTTATGTTTCTATTTTTTTGCCTCATTTTAGCGAATCACATTTCCCAAGTTAAGTCAAATTTACCTTCCCTTTAAATCAGTTTCTGCAAATTTTCGTTCTGACTTGGGAGCAGTGGCTCACAAGCCAGAACGAAATGACTTGCAATGACTTGTGTTGCAAACTTTTGCTACAGCGCTATAGAGTATATAATCTTATGTAAAATCACGTGAAAAGTCTATTGGTGGCATCAGAAAGTCATGAAATGCGATAATAAACTCACAAGAGACGTTTATTGAAATCCAAGATGGCGGTAAAATATCAAGCAACCTGTATGCATGCACCACGAACATCCAAAGATAGCCAACCTCACAATATCGATCACACCCAATCACAACGTAAATAAACACATAACCTCTGAAGCTGTGAGGTTGTCAACGTTGGCAATCCTTGGATGTTCATGGTGCATGCATACAGGTTGCTCGATATTTTACCACCATCTTGGACTTCATTAAACGTCTCTTGTGAGTTTCGTATCGTATTTCATGACTTCCTGATGCCACCAATGGACGTTTTTGGCGATTTTACATACGATTAAACACTCTTTATCGTTGTAGCAAAAGTTTGCAATAGACCCATTAACAGTATTGCAGGGGTGAAAAATGTTTCATAATGTCGGAAAAGTCACGCGATTAAATTTTTTTCCCCCGAAAAAAACAACATTTTTTTAAAACACTACCAAAACCCAAAAACCATTCCAAGAAAAAAAACAAATTTCCTCAAAACCCAAAAAAAG